>OZ035880.1:44711799-45071535 GCA_964034835.1 Muscina levida | reverse complement strand
ATGGACGCTTGTGTTTTTTAAATACAATACAAACTTCAAATAAAAATAAGTTATTTTTTTTTACAGGGCATAAATATGACTTTTGGGATACTTTTGCAAAAGGTTCTCTTCAGTGTACTGCACCAACTAACCAACTACAGTTTTTGTGTTTTGAGTTATTGGTGATTTAGAATTTATGGTCGCCTATGTTTTGATAGCATTACTACAAAACTATTTTAAATAGACAAAGGATTTTTTAGAGGGCAAAGACTATGGCTTTTGGATCACTTTTGCATCCATTTCACAATAAAGTGAAATTGGTCAGTTTAAGCAGTATATCGACGATATGGTCTAAAAATAAAAAAAAATATTGGGTATACAGTTAGACCATGTCAAGAAAATTTTTTAAAATCGAAGGCAATTTAAACCGATTAATTTTTAAGAAAATCGTTCTCCTTTGGTGAATAACCGCCAAAGGCGTTTTACCATCGTTTTTTTGTTTGTTTGTGGCTCGATTGTAACATAGAAAACATCTTTGTATAGTTCTCAACGAGTATTACATTTTTCCTGTAGGTGCCGCTAACGTACGACATAAATTTCCAATGAAGACCTTATTTAATGAAGTTTATACACCTAAAATTTAGAAATATCAATTAATATTTTGCATTGGAATATACAGATTTATTCAGTTTCGTATGACAAGATATAATTACTAGAATAATACAAATATTTTTCGTGTTGCAATACTATCACAAATTATTGCATAATTTTTGGCGCTATCGAAAATATTGCATATATAAATAATTGCATAGTTTTTAGCGCCATGGAAAAAATGTTACAGTTTTTCTATAATTGTCATTATAATTCTTTTTATTGTATTTGTAATGAAACCGAAACAATATTTTTTTGATAGTAACAAGACTACACGAAAATATTTGCAAAGTAAAAGTATGCAGTATTTTTTTGCAATACTATCACAAATTATTGCATAATTTTTAGCGCTATCGAAAATATTGCATATATAAATAATTGCATAGTTTTTAGCGCCATGGAAAAACTGTTACAGTTTTTCTATAATTGTCATTATAATTCTTTTTATTGTATTTGTAATGAACCGAAACAATATTTTGATAGTAACTAGACTACACGAAAATATTTGCAAAGTAAAAGTATGCAGTATTTTTTTTTCAATTACGCTAAAAATTATGAAGTAATTTGCATTCGTAATGCAAACAACATGAAGAAATATTTCGTCATATGAAAACAAAAAAGGCGTAACTTACATTTCTACAATTTTACAGGAGAAACTAAAAACTTCCTAAAATTGTTTGCGCTTGCAAACAAAAAGCCGTAGATAAAATTGTTAATAAATTGTCGTTTTTAGTCGTATGACTGTAAAACTTAGCAGGTACATGTATTTTGATGCGGTGCATAGTATTCAATCAAAAAGTCGATTTTTGGTAACTTACGCCTTTTTTGATTTCATATGACGATTTGTCTAATGTTGTATATACAACTTGTCATACGTAAACATTTCGAATCTATTACTACAACTGATTGAACGTTTATCTTAAAGAAATTTTTGTCTATTTAGAATTTATATATATCATTGACTAAAAATGAAAATGCCGTATCTCAATTTTTTATACTTTACATTAGAAGGAAAATACTGGATAAAAGCGGAACGATTTTGTACATTATGTGACAGTTAGGGCTGTAACAAATTCTTTACTTGGTAACATAAAGAGAATATTTTGGTACAAAACGAGTACATGACAGTCCAATACAAGAATCAGTCAAAAAATGCGATTTTATTAATTTATTCATTCTTATAATAGAGGAAGTCTATAAGGCGATTTTGTACAATAACAACAATATACCCTTTTTCATAAAAAGCCATGGATATATTATACCTTGTTATAAATTGTGTAAGATTGTTACATTTTTGATATTTTATTTTATAAATTGAATTTGAATTGTACTTAGATTTGCTTTGAAATTTTTTCGAAAATTTAACTATTATTATAAACGATTTTTTTTAGCCCAACACTCTATTTTATGTTTATCTATTTTTAATATAGATTATATTGCAAGATATGCTGATATATAGTTAATATGTATTCAGTTAAAAAATTGTTTCAAAAATTTCTTATAAAAAGTGTACTTTTTCCTGCATCACATGAATGAGTCTCCTAACAGCTTCCCGCATTAATAATTTATTGAAGGGCCATCGTTTCGGTTTTTTGGAATATTCATAAAAATTTTACATATAATTTAAATGAGTTTAATGTTAATTTTAACATATTTTTTTGTTTGTTTTCTTATTGATATTTTTATTTGTTATTCTTAGTGTTTTTTTTTAATAATTAGTCTTATTAAAATATTAATTATTTAAAATTATATTTTGTATATTTCCATTAATTTGCTTATTTTTTTAGTTTTCATTATCAAGAGGTAATTGTGTTTTTATAGGTTTTTATTAAATTCGATTTCATATTTAACTAGTTCTTTATTGACATCTTTACTTTAACAGTTGTGGTAATGTTATTTTTATTTTTTTTATTATATTCCGTTTTTTGAATTGCTTACCGGTTTTGTTCATTTTATTTTTTAATTTAATTTTTGTGTTTTTTTTTTGTTTATTTATTTGTTTATTTTTTTGTAATTTTTGTAATTCTTGTTTTTGTTATATTTTGTTGTTTATATTTTTATTTATTTTGTAAAAATTTTTCGCCGTGTTTATACATTTTTTTTACAGTTTTAATTTTTTTAGCTCGCCTTTTGTTTATTTATTCACAATTTTTTTTTTTAAATATCCTTTATTTGTTTTAAAAATACTTTTTTTCCTTATATAAAAAAGTTAGGCATATTTTTTTGTATCGCATTTTTTAGCTTTACACTCGCGTTTTTTCCTAATTTCAAATTTCAAAGAGAATTTGTCATAGTAAAACCTTATGCAGGTTTCTCTTTTGCTAAGCTTCTTGCTTTGAATACCATTGAGTTTTTCTGCCAACACTAAGAAATATTTTTTAAGTGTTTGAGTATTTAATATGTAACATTAGATGTTATTTACCACAAGGATAAAGATAAACTAAAAGAAATCAAAGGAGACTTTTCAGCACTCAGAGGCATTGGTAAGAGATACTGTAAAGCTACAGTAGCTCAGTATTATCTTTGTCCAAGAGAAGAGCCAGAGCTAGTATTTTCTTGTCATTAACTTTCAATGTAATTGTAATCCTTTGCCTTGGCTTTATTAAGAGTTGCACACACACACACACAGCCAAGCCAATAAGTTTATTTCATAGTTATCTTGTGGTTAGCAGCTCAAAGAGCCATGTTTAGATACTCCCACGCATGTATGGTGGCGCTGGCTAACACTAACACAGCACAAAGCACACATTTGCCTTTGCCTTAGATACACACCCATACTAAGATGTAGATGTCAAAGCCGTTGGCCATTAGGCTTTTGGCCAGCCAACGCTCTCTCTTACACAAAAAAAAACGTTACGGTATTTGACAAACAAGAAGAAAAAATGGCCAAGGGAAACGGAAACTGCAGAAGCCAACACAAAGAGAGTTAGTTAGTTTAACTCAAATTGAGGATAAAGATGAACTCAAACCTAGGCAAAGGACTCATATATATATTGCCGCATATTAAGAATAGTTAGGGGTAGAGATAGAGGTAGGGGTAGACCAAAGATAAAGGAGCATGCACCGCAAGTTTGGAGTAGCTGAGCTGTAGGCAGTTGAAGGTGCAGGTTTAAAAGGGAAGGGAGTATATCAAGAAGACAGCCGGCTTCTGCTGTTTGCTAAAAAGCAGGTTAAGATGTTGCTGCAAATTCATTATTATTTGAGACGTTTCACTCGTTGCTTACCAGGATTTTTTTCTCACATAATTTTCATAGTTCTGTGTGTTGTGATATCACATATTTTCTCTCGCTATTTTCTTTACTGCTTACATAGTCTTAGAAAACTTTGGATTTTGTTAACTCCATCAACGTCATCGTTGTCGTTAAGGTCGTCTTCGTCGTCGTCGTCGTCGTCGTAGTCTTTGTCGTTGTAAAGATTTCTTTGGTATTAAAAAGTTCCTGGACAGCTCGTTGGGTAGGTATTTAAGAACTAAGGCGTAATCACTTTTACAAACTTTTCCGTGTATGGTTTATAGATAATCTTTTAGATTTTTGTTTAGTGTTTTTTTTCAGTTGTCTTTTGCTGTGAACTTGTCTTGGATTTAACACAAAATATGCTGGAGAACCGAGAACTGGACCGTGTTTTTTTTAATTTGGAAACTTAAGTTGTATATTTAACCAAACTTGTTTTTGTTAGATTTTTTAGCAAACCAAAAAAAAAACGTAATTTTGTTTATATTTTTTGTTGGAAATTTTGTTGCTTTTTTGTTGTTTTTTGTTGTTGCGTTGTTTTGGAGTGAAAAAATAACCGAAAATAAAAATTTTTATGTAACGTCGACGTTGATGTTAAGTTTTGTACTAATCGCCTGATGGATGGCAAAAAAATCAAATGGCAGAGTCAACGCATAGGCCGCGCAAAAACCCCGCTATTTTCCCGTCGTCGTTGTCGTCGTTTTTCTCGCTCCCGTGGCCGGTTATGTGGCAAGTCAAGGCATGCATTGCATGCACAATGCACAAGTGGGGCCGGGGGTCCGCAGTTGGACGCGAAAAATTTCACGTACAAACAAAATTCGTAATGTGTGTTTTAGGCCTAACAGGGTAACAGGAACATGTATGCAACCATACCCCATACCCCCACTCCCCATAAAGTTCGATCCTTTTTATTACACACGGCCTAAAACTCCTACAGGCATCATATGCCGGGATATTCGCCGCGTTGCACATTAAGCGGCAGCGCTGGCTATGAGGTGAGGCTGGGGGGAGATACTTGCAACCAAATTGTGCTTAGCTAATGTTGGGTTAGCCTAGAGTGCCCATTTTAGTTTAGGAGGTATGGGTTTAATGACTTTTCAACTCTACGCATTTGCTAGGGGAGCAACAGAGAGAGAAAGAGAGTGAGCGCTCGCGATTATTGTCTGTCATTAGAGCATAGCACATAGTAGCACTCTAGCTCGCTCTCCGGCTCTCTACAACCTGCTCACAGTATTAGTGCGCAATTTCAAATCCAAACATACACTTAACTCACTAATACATGCAACCTATGCTGCTGGGTAGCCCCAAAAATGCCGCCACCTCTTCATCCTGACAACTACCGAAAAATTCTAAATGCCTTTCACCCCACCTTCAGCCAAAATATGAGGGTGATACTTTTGGGTGGTTATGCTAAAGATGTGAGGGGTGAGAGGCGCTATGTATAGGTTCGCTACATATGTGTATGAGTACGATTAGTTTTAGATGCGTTCTCGCTCTGTCTCTCTGACGGTTTTTGTTTTTTGATTATGGCTCAAATACCCAAGCAAGAGTTGCTGTTACCTCTACCTTCTTTGCCCTCCCAAAATTACTCGTACCCAAAATACCTTCATTTATAAGGAGGAGAATTTCTAGAGGTTGTTTGTTAGAACCTTTAGATACAAGTTCATTTCAGATAAATGTTACCAGCAATAAGAAATCGTAGAGTTGTTGTGTGTGTGCCTAGGACATTTGCCTATTGAGTGTGTTTTCTCTTTTCTACATATATATTTAGGGATTATAATTACATATATAGTATTCAGTATAAAAATTATTCTAAAGGCATGTGTCTAATGTATAAGAGAAGATTAGGTTTATTTCTTAGAAGTAACACGTGGTTGCATATCATGGGAATCTGGTGAGTTGCAGTTATTTCTAAAAGGGACTTTATAAGGAGTGAATGGATCGCAAGCGGTAAGATGGAGAATTTAGTGTAAGGTAGATGGGAAAGTCATGTAAGATAAATGATATTAAATAATCGTGGTCTATAATATTATCATAGTTAAAAACTTAAAAAACTTAATTTCCCTTTGCACCCCATGAATGAGGGTGCTATCTATTTTTAGATTCACAACTAACGGCACCTACTTGTTTATCGACGAACGTCACTGTTTGAGAAGCTCTTACTAGACACACGATTGACTCGACACTTAATACTGCGAAGTTGAATGAAAGAAATGAAAGAAAATTTTTTTTAAGATGACTGGAGCCAGGATTTGAACCTGCGATCTCCCGCATGGTAGTCGCGTGTTTTAACCACTATGCCACGACCGGTCCCATCATATAGTTAATATATATGTTTTTTAGTTGCATAATTTAAAAGTTTTTGTTTTCAAAATGACTATACTATAAACTATGTGACTAATACGATTGTTACATAATTAACAGGTTCAGAAGGTGCTCATCTTACTCGTGATAATCGGTTTGCAATTCCTATATAGCTTTCGAAATGGTTAAACTACTTTCACCTTATTATGACGGCGAACACTTGGAGTTTTCGAGTAATCACTGAAATGCGATACGAAACGAGGTACCTTCCCATCGTATAAATGGGATATGGGAGACCTTCACGCAGTCTGGGGCATTGCATTTTAAAATTTGTGAAAAAGAACCTTGCTTTTAGTGAACATTTCGAATGTCAGTCGGGCAAACTTATAAGAATATTTCTTAACTTTTCAAAGTTTCACCGTTGGTACTTAAGGGGATTTTCTTAAAGAATATTGCCTTCTGAAGCAACGAAACTCTCGGGCTTTTAATATAAGAAGATTCGTCAGGGAATTTTTGGTAACTTTTTTTTGGAATTTGGTATGGTATTGAATATTTTAAACCTTATTTTTTTCTAGAAAGAATACGGAGGACTAAAGCAAAAGAGACCTTGATGAATTCTATGAATTCTATTAAGGCATGATCTATGGAGAATGAAATGTCTAGCTAAGGATAGGGTCGTGAAGGCCTTACATTACTAGACACACTGGGCATATAACAATGCCCCTCCGGAAAAGTCCATGCAAGCTTAACCTATCTACCTATCTATCTAATTTTAAGAGTAAGTTACCGCAATTATCGACTCTTTCTTTGTTAGCTAAGAAAAGTTTGGTATATTTGCGTGTGTGTGTGTTAGTGGAAATATACTTGATAAGCATTTGAATGTATTCTTGGGCACCGACGAAGTTTTGGATATATTTGTTATTGGCCAAAACAGAGGACATGGACAAAAATATCCCTTAGTTTTGAACGTAATGATCTAATCCCAATTACAATTCTGAAGAGGTCGTTAAAGTCCTCAGACAGTGATGGAAATCAAAGAGAATAATTTATCTTTTGTACACTAAATTCCACAGAAAGGTGGGTCCTAAAATATAGGAGATCTTCGGGAGATCCAAAGTGATTTACATTTGAAATGAAATAATAGAGTCTGTTGGAAATATAAAAAGAAGTTGTCTGTTCCCTAGTCAATTTCCATTGCTTTCTTTTATCTTTAAAAGATAATGACTATATTGACATTCACAGATTTCTAAATGGGGAGAGAGGAGTAATAAAGTCTAAAAATAGTCTAATAGTATGCAATACGTATGCTATATATTTACGCTTCTTAAGTTATGTGACATTTGAATAATGTATATCGTTCATTGGAGCAAGATCGGCATAGCTCAAAAAAGTGATTCGATTTTCTGAGTTATGCCGGACTTGCACCAAATGAGCAATGTCTAAAAGTAGGCAACACATGAAGTATGTTTTGAATTGTAGAAAATATGCAATATTTAAAAATTTTAATAATAATAAAAAAACTTAATTTCCCTTTACACCCCATGAATATGGTATGGGCTTGATTCTCGCTTCCTTGCGGATAACAAGCTTTCAATTTTTCGATTCACAACAAACGGCACCTACTTGTTTATAGACGAATGCGAACATCAGCTCTTTGAGAAATTATTAGTAACCATCCCGATTGACTCGATACAATATTAAGTAGTTGCAGTCGCCATCTATAATAATGCTGGGGAGTTTGCTGTAAGTTTCCTGGGTAGGTGAAACTGCTCCTCTACCATTACCCTTCGGTACCGTCAAGAGTGACCTCTGCGCAGCTGCCATCTTCTACTTGTGCGTGCCCAAAATAACCGATCTTATGCAGGTGATCAAAAATTAACTTAGTAATGGCGAAATAGGGGCCAAAAGAAATATGTCATGACAAGCCAGCTGGTTTAAACAGTATACAAAGCATTGTTATATCAGCTCAATTACTTGTGTAATTTATATAATTTCTTATATCCTGACCATAAGGTATGAGGGTACATATCTTTGATACGAGAAAAAGTATAATGCGTTAAAGGAGACCAGTTAGACTCCAAGTATCGTACGGACAAGTTCCTTTCAGGACCTTTTAAAACGATTAAGACATGTCCGTCTGTCTGTCGGACTGGCTGGATGGCTGGTGGACTGGATAACTGGAGTAAACCTTTACTGATCCTTATGAAAATTGATTAGAATTAAAATTTTTGAAACGGAGTAATGGAATCAGAATAGTCCCACCCCTTTTGGTAACTCTCGTACAAAATTACCTTTATTTTGGAAAAATATTCTTTCTCCAATAACTTTCAAACGAAGGAAGATATTTAAATTTGATAAGTTTAGTTATCTTGTAATAGTAGACAAACCCTCAGAACCTCAAATGTTGCGTGAGATGTACGCTTGTAGTAGTTAGACTCAAAATAAATATGGACTATATCGGCCACCTTCTTGTACCTCCCATTCAAAATGACCTATATTTGGAAGAGCAATATTTCTCCAATAAATATACATTACAAAGTTTGTAATAACAGACAGACCCTCAGTAATCCGAAACCATTACCTCTCCCACTCTGGTACCTGATATACAAATGACCGAATTCACCCTCATAGTTCTACATACACACTAAATGCAGTCAAAATTTGCGTAAGATGTGCGCATACGAAAATTTTACCACAGAATGAATATGGACTATATCGGTTGACCCCTTACTGGTACGTCCCATAATTTCTCACGTAACTTCGAAACGGACAGTAATGGCTTACATAACTATGACTATTTCTACTATAGCTGGTGCCCTCATACAAATTAGCCAATTTATAGAAAATTTGTGTTTTTTAAATTATGCCTTAAATATATACTTTGAATTTATAGAATGAAACATAAGAAACCAGGAGATTTACCCCACCCTTAGAAACTATGAGCGAATTAATCCTTGATACTCAGTTGCTACAGTAAAAGACCCTTTCGATACCATTTTTATTAAAGGCATGCCTAGAGATATTGAATTGAACTGTATCGTGCGTACCTTTTTTACAGTTTTACTGCATGTCTGTAAACGTCCAACTATTAACGCTGTTCAAGCAGGCATATAATACTGCATAAGAATTTTAATTAAAAATTGGTAGATTTTAATTACTCGATAGCTAAACAATATCATACATAGGGTAATGGTATTTATCAGTCAGATCACCTGACTGAAATATCTGTATTGGTTATAAATGCTTGTATTAATACAAAAGTACCTAAAACTAGACTACACATAAGTTTTCGTTTGAGGTGCCTAAAATTAGGCAACTCAGTTTTCAGCAATATTTTATGTGATTAAAAACACAGAATCGTCTAAATTAATGTTTTGAATATTCTTAAAAAGCGATTTGTATCTCGGTTTTGAAGTTTGTTTTCTTCAACAATACATGTTATAAAATCATACGTAGAAACTAAAACTATGGATCCTTTCCATATGGTTTCTAGATATGTCATCTTAGAAATCACTATTACTTTCCAACTAAATCTTTTTTTGCCCTTAACTACAACTATAATTATATATTAAGATATGTAATGTTTTATTATTTTATATATCCTCAAAATATGTAGACTTTGTACGTTGATAAATATGTCTAAAAGTAGGCAACACATGGGGTATATTTTGAGTCGTCCAAAGTATGCAATGTTTTAAATATTCTAATTTCCTTCAAATATGCAATTTTTATGCAATTTCTACGTAGGTAAGATGTCTAAAATTAGTTATAATATGTTATACGTTTGAAATCGCCTTAAAATATGCACAATTTTAATTATATTCTATCTCCTTAAAAAAATTTAACATCTAGACGCGTCTGTAGAATTGTTTGCGGTTAAATCACATGCAGCTGTGGCTATGTAGATAACAATAATTACTCTTTTGGGTTAATATCTTGATATATAATAAAGATAACTATAGGCAAAAAGCAAAAATTTTGGTTGGGCTGAATTATACATATTTTTTTTAGAAATTTGAAAATTTACTACACTTTATATTGAACGTACAAAAAACTAAGATCATAACATTTTATAAATGTAGTATATTTGTCTGAACATACGTAGATATACTGCTTAAACTGACTGATAATTTAAAGTTCATGGCCGCATGATTTTTTATACAATAACTTCAAAACTACTTCAAACAGAAATGATATATTTTTATACGACTTATAATATGACCTTTTGGACACTTTTCCAGAAAAAGTGCTCAAGCAAACTTTTTGTGTTTTTGAGCTATTGATGATTAAACGTTTATAGTCGCCTATGTTTTTATACAATAACTACAAAACTATTTCAAATAGACATAGGATTTTTTTAAAGAGGAATAAACTCTGACTGTTGAAACACTTTTGCATTATTAAGACCATTTTACAAAAAATGGAGTTGGTCGGTTTACATAGTAAATCGACGATATACAGTACTATGCAACATAGTACCTAAAAATATGCAAAATTTATTGCCATCACAAAATTAAGGATTCAAAAGTTATTATAGCAAAATATGTATTATTTTTTTAAGAGAAATGGGGAAGAGGCATACAATACTCCGATGGAAATGCCAGAATACAGAGAGTCTTGCAAAACTTGGTGCGACTAGTTTGAAAAAAAATGCGCAGAAGATCGAAGCGCATATAATATTTGTCTACGTGCGGCATATAATCAATATCTACGATTGTAGAGATATGTAAGATAAATAAGTAAGTATAGAGGTTGGAGTTAGAATTAGTTGGCGATAATTTTTTATAAGTAAACATCTATTTTAAAATTTTATGATAAATTTCCGCAATTTTTAATGATTGTTCAAAAACTAAAGCGCCTGAGACTAGACTACACAAAAGACTTTTGGGGAGTCGCCTGAAATTAGGCTAGTAACCGAATTTCAGCGTCATTTCATTTGTTATCATTTCGCTTGATTGTTTGCTCAACCGCTACAAATATATGTGTTAATATGGTAAATTTTAAAATTAAAGACAATCCAAGTCTGTCCGAAAACTTTTTTCAATTAAAATATTGTAAATTATAATACTAAATTTAAGATCTTTTTAAGGCTTCAATTAAAACAAAAACGCATAACTCTACACTATATAAATGTCTTATTTTGAGGCGCCTGAAATTAGGCTAACACTCAAATCCTTTTTCAGTAATTCAGAGAGAGGGGTAAAACTTTTATATTATTTTCGCTTGGTAGGTGCAACTTTTCTCAACCTCTACAAATGTACAAATGTTTTAGTCATGTGTATAAATTCCTTATGACAAGAAAAGCTTAAGGTCAAAAATATATTAAGGTCAAAAACACTATTCTAGTCTGTCCGAAAGCTATGTTCGCATATGTTTTTAAATCTTGTGGTATGGCAAGTATATCAGCAGCTTAACAATCTTACTAGGATTAATCTATGGGGTGATGATCAAAATCAATGTAAAAATAAAAAATTAATATTCCAGAGTAATTGAATAAGCTTCTGTGTAGGAACATAAGGAAAATTCAGCTCAACAAACAACAATGTTCTTTATCAATACTTCCTTGCGGAACGGTTGCAAATTTCTAGTACTAACAGTGTGATATTTTCTTTACAACATAATGATTAGGCAGCTTTCAATGCATATCTAAATTATCTAAAAAAGTCTTTACAAAATCCGTATATATTTTATTATAGATTCTTTCTTGTAGGACATTGGAAAGGCTCTTTACTACAAAAGCCATCGGATAATTCTTTGAAATCTCTCTGATTTTCAAACATATCTTTGTCATAAAACATTTGTCAAACATTTTCTGCTTGTTAAGTCCTCAGAAATGTGTAATGGAATGTGCACATTTGTAAGTGTTTAATTTGTTATATATACAACACAAATAAAAAAGTAACTAAAAATATAATATTTAATAAAAAGTATTTATATTGTAAATGAACTATACTTATTGTTAACATACAGGACAATTTACTGATGTTATTTATCCATTGTATTTAGTTTATTATGATGTTGTTGTATTTGTATCATTAGCGTCATTGACGTGGCGATACGCGGCGTTACAGTTGTTGTTGTTGTTGTTGTCGTCTTCGTCGATGCAGCAACCCCTTCTGCAGCGTTTTTACTCTTACTAACAACTGATGCAGCATCAACAACAGCATGCGGCAGCGTTGTTGTCAACAACAAAGAGGCGGCATGTGAATTTGATGCATTTATTATTATTATTATTACAACTAAGTCTGAGGTGTTTTTTCTTTTTGAAGATGTTGGTGATGTTGGTGATGATGAGTTTAATTTACAAAATTTACAATAGTGGCTTATTGCGGGGCGACGACGTCTTGCAGCTATTTTTTGTATACAATAGCGATATGACTTTTTTGCTATGTGACAACAACAATTAATCATTATTTATTAGCAAACACTAGCTAGCCACCACACGCGTGTATCGCAACAAGAGAATTTGGGCGATTCTTAAAAGCAGACATAGAAACTTAAAGATTTTCTAGGAGGCAAAGTAACAGAAGGGGTCGTCGTCGCCGTTGCTGTTGCTGGATGTTGTATTGGAATAAAAACTTAGAAATTAAAGCATACTTTTAGGTAGGGGCGAAGTTCAATGAAGTTATTGTCTTTTGTTAGCTTAGGCGGTCTTGTTTTGGCGTTTGTAGTTATAATTTGTTAGACGGCGACGACGCCCTAATTAAGTTTGAAATTAATTGTTATACTTTCGTAGCGCAATAATTTTGAATTTAGTTGTTTTGCGTTAATAAATTTTCAAAGAGTTTTTTTCTGGAGTTGCTGCCAAGCCGTTAAGATTGTTATCAAAGTTATTTCTTGCTTATTTATATATATAAGATTAGTTGTTTAGTTGTGATAAAATTGTTTTTTAAATGTTGTTTGCTCTAGTTGCTTTTAGTAATTTCTATGATGTTTTTTTTTACACAAATGTCATTTGTTTTATTTTTTTATTAAATTATAATTTTGTAGTTTTGTTTTTCATTTAATGCTTGGTTAACATCATTATTAGATGACATTGCTTTTGTTGGTTATTGAATTGTTTTTGCTTTCTACGTTTTTTTTTTATCGTATACAATAATTTTATTTATTAGTATTTGCAAGTATTAGTTTCACATACATCTAAACTTTTGAGCACTCTCACAATTTGACATCAACACATATGCACTTTAATCATTATCATCATCATCAGCGTCATGATAATTATTATAATAATTTGTTGTTGTTGTTAATATGTACATAGATATATATATAGAGAAATATAAATTGCATTCATTTTATTTTGATATCATTTTTACTCAAATATGTTTTACACTCTTCTTCACAATTTTGTATATATATATATATATATTTGGGGGGGATATATATATAATAACGGTTGATGTTACAGTTGTTGGCGTTGCACTTCTTCTATATTAACGTTTAGATGATGATTATAATGTATAAAAAATGAGTACATATAATATATATATGTGTATATATATATTATATACACTCAATCATATATATGTATACATACATATAAATCTATATATATATAATATATATAGATATATATGTCTTTATATATATATATTATAATATATTTAGAGTATTTGTGTTTGTTGTAATATTTAGTTGAGTTGGTTTCTCGGGGGTTTAGTTGTTGTTGCCGTTTGTTAGATTCTTTCTTCGTCTTTCATCATTTGCCCGTTTTGAGAGTCCCGGATGCGTTTGGTTTTGTTTGTTTATTCTTGAAAAGTTTTTGACCAGAAAGGATCTAATATTGGTTGCGGTGACGCGTTTTAGCGCCGTTCCGTTACTTTTTACCGTCAATATAAAAAAGCAATGTTGTACTCAAAAGACGTCCAAAAGCCGTATGCCAACAAATTCCGGGACATTGAATGCGTTCGGCGTTTTTCCATGGTTTTCGTTTCGATGATGATGGAAAACTTCAAACTCTCGTTTGGGTTGCTTTCGCAAAACATGCACATAGCATAATATGCTGCTATATACATACGTACGTGTGTGTACGTGTGTGTATGCATGTTGTTGACGATGCTGATACTGATGATGATGATGATGACGACAACGATGATGATAATGCTGTTGTTGTTAATGCTGATGATGCTGACCATGCTGATGATGGCGGTGTTGCAAGCCATCTTACACTTGGCACATAGCGGTCTCGTGTCTCAACCCATCTCTCGCCAGAGCACCGATTCTCGGCT
Organism: Muscina levida; assembly: GCA_964034835.1. Taxonomy (NCBI): domain Eukaryota; kingdom Metazoa; phylum Arthropoda; class Insecta; order Diptera; family Muscidae; genus Muscina; species Muscina levida. The sequence goes on along the minus strand of OZ035880.1, from coordinate 45,057,143 downwards.
GCCTTGTATGTAAAACGGCCAGCAGCACCACCATCATCGCCATCATTGTCATCGTCATCATCGTCGTCGTCGTCGTAGTCATCGTCATCGCTATCGTCCTCGTCGCGTAATATTTTTTTCGGCTAACAAAAACGCGCGCGAAAAAAGCCATTGCAATACCCCCAACATCCCTAAAACTCATAACTAAGCCCTGTATGCGTTATTGTTGTAAATGCTGGCATTTCTTTGAATGCTGTTCGTGCCCGTTGTTGCTTGTGTGCCACAACACCAATGCATTCCTTAAAGTTGTATGTAAACACGACAGCCCCAAAAAGGCCTCCATAGTCGCACTTGTTTTGTATGTACTTCCAGCATCCTTACAAATCCTTTGCCATAATTTAGGCGTACATACGCACACACAGTCTCCCCAACTGCCTACCTTGGTGGCCCCGTCGCACGCACGCACACACATTCACTTCATTTTTACGCAGCACACACAACTTGGGCTGTGTGGTGTGGTTTATAGATATTCGATCAAGCCCCCTAATATTCGTTGCCTCCTCCTTCAAACACTTTACATTGTTTTGCGTAACAAAATGCAACTTTCTTTACAACCAGCCAAAACCCAACTGCCCGTTTACTTGCAGAGATTTGGTGAAAAAAACAACACAATGCAGCTTCAACAAGAAAACGAAACCCCTCGCCTGCAGTAAAGCCGAGTGCACAGGCACAGGCATAGCCACATATAAATTGCAAAAAGCAACCCCCCCCCCTTTCTGAAACAACAATGCCTGCCAGCCCCTTACTTGCAATGGTCAGTGCTTGAAAAATTTCCTTGCTTAACAAACTACACTTAACCTCTCTCCTGTAACCATCAACCCCTTTCCACTACAAATGTCCCTCACCCCAAACCCATGTTAAGGTTCTTATATACTTTCCGTATAACATTTCTTATGACTGCTGCCTATGTGGGAAAAACTCTCCGTAGCCCAAACTCCTAATGTGCCATTCAAGAGGCATATTTTGTGCCACCTAAATATAGGCAAAGCATAATGCAATTTATCGTTGGACTCCACACACACACACACAAAACATACAGTTCCAATCTTACACTCTTGTTTGGAAACTGCATTTTATGCCTACTCTCTGTCTTGTGCAACTCTCTGGGTTATGTTTGTCTCTCTCTTCTTGAAGTTTTTCTGAATTTCTAACAAAAATGTTAAAAAGAGACAAAATACAAAAAGTCTATGCAAAAATGCAACAAAAATTGCATTCAGCCTAGAAGAGGTATATAAAGTAACACACACACGCACTCGCACACATACATACACGCATCTCTATCCCTCTACCCCTGTACACATTTACATCTTTGGCAGCATTGCATGTGCATTCGAATGCACAAAAAAGCCGGTTGCATACTTTTAGGCTGATTTCAGAAAAGTGCATGCGGAAAAAACTCTCACTCTCTGCAAGGAGTTCTTCCACAAAAAACCCACTTGTATGAATTGCTTGCATTCGCCGCACACTCGCTCTCTTTCTTTGTCTCTCGGTTGCTCCATCTCTTTGTCCACTGTATGCACCTCTCTGCTCTTCCCCCACCCACTCTTTATATAGAGCATATTGAAAAGGGGCACTGTAGCCTAGAAATGCGCATGTCGTTTCCTTATATGTCGTTGTTTCGTTCTTATTGCATTTTCTAGGTATATAACTAGAAAAACATACAAAAAGAACGCATACATCTAAATAAAAACAAACCAATACATATGCACACACCAGCCACTGTCTGTGTGAGGCAGCATGGCTGTTGGAAGCTGGCAGGTTGTGGCACCATGTGCATTGGTGGGGGCACATTGTCATCATCGTCATCATCATCGTGGTCATCGTCATCTGCATCACATGCGTTGTATGCAACTCCTCTGACCGTTTGTTGTAGTAAATGCATTTAGTAATGGTTGGCATGTTGCATGTGGCGTACGGCAAGTGTACGCACAATGGCAATGTTGCGAAAAAAAGAGGCAAACATTGGATTGCCGTCGGAAATTCGGACAGAAGCGAGAGGGAGAGAGAGCGAGATAGAGAAGTGTGACTTGGATTTACGATCATTGACAAAATAATCAAATAGCGGGATCTGGAAAAGCAATTTATGATATTTTTCCGTACAATAGTTAATTAAGTAACTAGGCTTTTCTCAACTGTTTTTTTGAGATGACAATATTTTTACTTCTTACGCTTAAATAAAGGGAATTGTCTTTCAGGAGCGAAATTGGGTTTGATAAAAATTACAGGTTGAGATACAAAATATCGTCTATATCTCTCATATTGGCGAAAATAAGTTCAACTAACAATAGGATCTGATTTATATTTACAATTTCTAATCTATTTTGAAACTGCTTGTTTCTAGTACTGTGCAAGATGGTACTCAATAGAAGTAAGCAACATTTTTGCAACCTGTAGTGACCGGGAGTAAAAAGTTGGAGGGCTTACATTCTTATATTTCATTTCAACTCCCACCTGTATTATCGAACAAAATCCTTTTTCAATATTTCGGCAGCGACTAATATAATATGCTTCAAGGGTATTCTACTGGATGGGAACTAAAACGTAGAAAATTTATAGATTCGAAACAACTTTCGCCTGCGAAGCAGAATAGTTGTTTGCTTAGCGAATTATATTGGGTGTTTTTTTGACGCATAGAACTTCCGGTTGGGAATAACTGTAAAACTAGACGTCATACTAATCAAGTCTGTTTGATATTTTTTCCAGAATACTTTGCAAACCAACGTGTTAAGACTATCACCAGAAACGTTTTTACAAATGGTTAAAATTTTTTCCAAAACTTGAGCTCTGTTCGCCAAACTTATAGAGCACTTCTTTAAGTTTACGGTGCGGATAATCGTTCATCTGAGCAGCTTAAACTCAAAACTATGGATCAGTTCATGACCACATTGCTCTTTTGGATAAAAGTCATCTAAATCGAGCGGAAGAAGCCATCATCGCTGTAGACATAAGTACGGCAGAGAACTCGACATTATCGATCTGAAGCCGTTCTTAGTAACTTGGTCTTTGTCCATCTACTACTTGGAAAATTTAAAGGAAAGATATTGACCTACATCCAGTTAACAGCCAACTGGTGCAAGAATTAAAGCCAGCAGAGCATCAATTGCATCGTGTGTTCGGTGAATGGGCTGAGAATCAACTGGATGTTGAAACATAGTCATATCGTTGATTTATCGTCATATAATTTTTAGCGATGAGGCTCATTTTTGGCTCAACGGGTATATAAACAAGCAGAATTGTCGTTTTTAGAGAGAGAGCGCAATCCTCTTGAGACTCCATTACAGACCAATTGTAATTAAATACGAAACCGTTGCCAACAATATCTTTAATGGCGAACGCTACAGATAAATGATTTGTAATTTTTTTTATACCCCCACCCTTAGGGATGAGGGTATATATCATTTGATACGAGGAAAAGTCTTAAGACCAAAATGTATTTCAGGACGCTAACTAGTAAACGTTCACTGATCTTTATGAAAAATTACCTGTATTATTATTTTGCCAAATGAAGTTATAAGATTGTAAATGGATGCAAAATTACCCACACCTTCTGGTCCCTTTCATACAAATTTACATATTTTTGGATAACTAATATTTCTTCCATTACTACCAAAGAGACAACTAAAGGATGTTTAAATTTGCTCAGTTTAATAGACCTGTGATAGGAGACAAACTCTCTAAAAAGCACAAGCTTTGTCGTAGCCCTTTTGGTACATTCCATACAAATGGCTGAATTCATTCTCATAGTTTTACAGACAAAGCTTTTGTGACCAAACTTCCATAACTTCCAAACGAACAACTTAAGAATATATAAATTTGACACACCCCTTCTTGTACCTCAAATACAGGCTTACTCCACTCACTTAAATGAAGATTTCTTCAAAGATTTTCATTCAAATTAATAAGAGACTTTTTCTTAGTTCTCAGTTGGTACGGTATAAGAAAGATCCTTTAGGTAACCAAATAAAAATAATCTGATGCCGATAAATTTGTAATTGATTTTTGAACATCCATTTATTTCTTTTGCACTGAAATTTTTCTTACATGTCCGCAAACCTCAGGTCTTACGACTGAGATCTCTACCTCCAACCATTTACGTAAGTAATTTCAATTTAAATTCCGTTGATTTTAATAACTCAAGGGTGAGGATTTTTATAAGTCAGTTTACCTGACTGAAATTTATTGACTGGTATTAATATATTTCGACATCTTTAAATGTGTTCAACATAACTTTTATGCAAATAGATGATATTCACAACTGAGGAACTGTTATAGCATCAATAATATTTGAAAGTGATGTTTTTTTACTTTGTTTGCTGGGATATTATGATCAACATAGTCAACTAGTAACAAAATTATAATTTCTATTTTTTTATTTATCTTTCACTAAACTATGGAACGTTTCAAATAGATTCCGTTAGTATGAAAGAGCTTTAGGGCGTATACGCTTTTTTGTAGAGATTTTGTAACTCATACGTACGTAACATTTTTATTTCTTAATTTAGATGTAATGTAATAAATGATACATTCATCTTTGAAAGGGTCAAGAGTTACGGTTTACAACACATTTGCATTAGATACTAGCTGCTATGGCAATCTTCGTCCTGTCTTCAAAGTTATTGATACATATATATTTGTAAACAATAAACAACAAATTCCTAATGTGGGATATGGAAAAATAGTTACTTTATATTCCATCTATTGATTAGGACATTAAAGTTCCTATATTCGATCTTCCAATGTATCATAGCAAAAAGCTAAGTAGAAGTCGTTTATGTGTCATATGTTTAGATACTTTTAAGGATATTGGCATGAGATATACCAAACGCTTTGGACACAAATAAATTTTGTGCTAAGTGAAGTGGTCTAAGAACTGAAGGCTTATATATACCTACCATATTTTATATATAGAGTACAATTGTTATGTATTTTTAAAGTTTACACTAGGGAAATGTTAGGAAAGGACGTCTTCGCCATTATGTAGAAAATTTTATCTATTTAGTTTAATAAAAACCCTTTTAAAGACTTTTCATTCTGTAGATTGCAAGGAAGGTGAGCGTCTCCACAGACGGATTCAGGATATGTTCAAAGTTTCATTTTAAATTTTGTTTTTATCCAAGTGCAATATATAGCACAATGAGACAAAATGAATTGAAATAGATGTACCTGCGACATGATACCATTTTTCTGGTAGACGCTGCTGAGTACAGCAGTTATCAGTTTCTGAAATTTCTCTTACACACCCTAAATCTTCAGTTACGGCTAAAAAAAAACTGGTTTTTCGTAACTTCTCGCACTTATAAACCAGTAATGTGGTTAAATATCAACTGAATTTAAGTTTTTCAGCGGGTTTGGGAAAAAATGTCTGCGGCCTTTTTAACGATATATATATATAGTTATATGGTTAACTTTTAACATCTGTCTACTTTTGCCTCGAAATCGCAAAACATTATGCATTTTTTCACCATTTTTTTAAGTTTGAAGAAAGTAACGAACAATCGAGTCTTTAAACGTTAGTCAAGTTTTTGGGTTATTAGAAAACTTTGGTATACAAATTCAAGTATTATTGGTGCCTCGAATTGTATCGCTCTGGGAATTAAACTACATTTACAGAGCCTTTCCGCCCATATCTGTGTGCCATTTTCTTGGTCTGTAGATATAAAATGCATTTGTTACGCTTATTCTGCCCACTAATTAAATACAAAATTTTTGCCTGTAAATTCATTTCTGTAGTGCCAAATCTGTTCTTTCTGGTCCTAACATATACATTTGACACGCTCGGCACCCTTTGGGAGGTGTTATTTTCTCTACCTCATTTACTCATATACTTTTCATAGTAAGGGATTAAAAACACTTCTACATATTGAAAAATTTTTCTTTCGAAAATACAATAACAATGACAACAACAAAAATATTTTTATAATGTGCTGCAGTCGCTTACCGGATGCAAGCATTCATACATTATTTCTTCACATCCAACACTATATACTCCAGCGCCACCTACCGGCTCAATTTAAATAAAAAAAATTGTTCTCAATTGTCTAAATTTCAGTTAAAGTGTTACATCCGTTATAATTTTCGATATAAATCTACCCAGCGCTACCTGCTGGATCCATTTATACGTAATCGTTTGTGTCGTGATTCAGCAAACATTTAGTCTGGATTTCAGTTCAATTAAATTTTCTGAGCCCACTCCATCGCCACCTACCTGGTCTATTAAAAGAAGCATTTTTTTTCTCATCATCAAAGCCAAAATGTTTATTTATTTAAATTTGCAATATAAATCTACTTCAGCGCTAACTACCGGCTCCATTTTGTGTCATTATCAAGCATATGAACATTCTGAACTTCAGTTAAATTATTGCATACGTTCTAACTTTCCGTATAAACTTATACATTTGTACAAAAAAGTTTTTGTTATTATCAATCAAACATTCAATCTAAATTTCAGTTAGCTACCAAGTCCAGTTGTATATTTAATCTGAACTTCAGCTAATTTTTGATATAAATCTAATCCAGTGAATGTGATCAGTTTGATTATCATGTAATAGTGCACGAAATATCAGAAAACCGTAACATTTGACACACCCCTTCTGGTATCTCCCCTACAAATTACCGAAATCAACACCCATATATCATTTTTGTAAGTACACTGAAATACGTAAAATTTGGCACAACGGAAGTTTTACGACTAAAAATCGGGCTCATTAGGATTAGGCAATTTATTTTTCGCTAAAATAAAAAAAAACTCCTCACAAAGTTGAAAATAGTTTACATTTAATATTTTGTATTAGGTGAAACTTTAGAGACTCCACCTGATGGTACCGTATCAGTTTTGGTGACGCCATGTAAACTTAAAAAAAAAAACGTAATTTCCCTTTACACCCCATGAATGAGGTATGGGAAAGCTTCTCGCGTTGTTGTGAATTAACACGCTTTCTATTTTTAGATTCACAACTAACGGCATCTACTTGTTTATCAACGAATGCAAACGTCACTGTTTGCGAAGCTCTTACTAGGCACGTCGATTGACTCGACACTAATACTGCGAAGTTGCTGTCGACAACATTAGAGGGGAGCCGACAATGAAAGAAAAATGTATTTATTACTTTTTTTTTTAAGATGACTGGATCCAGGAGTTGAACCTGTGATCTGCCGCATGGTAGTCGCGTGTTTTTACCACTATGCCACGGCCGGTAACAATGTAACGCCTTGTAAACCGACCAAATGCCAAGAAATAGTGAATTGAACATTTCACATTTGTTTGGCGGACAAATTTTTAAACTTTTGTAACTGTAACCTATTTACAGTTTTATTAACTACATGTCTGTAAACCTATGGTCTCACGACCAAAGATTCAATTCACTACCATTTAAGCTTCACAAAAAAATTACAGTTCCCATTACACCGCTGTCTTATTGCATTATTGTGAATAAACATGCTTTCTATTATTAGACTTACAACAAACGGCACCTACTTGTTTATAGATGAATGCGAATGTCAGCTATTTTAGAAGCTTTTACCAGTCATGCCAATTGAGCAGGCGATAATAGGAAAAATTTAGATTACTTAAGAGAGGAAACGAACCTTGGATCTCCCGTATGATAGTCCCGTGGGCCGGATCCTTGCAGTAAAAAAATACATAAGCAAAAATCAATTCATTTCAATAACTGAAGACTTAAACAATAGCATACATAGGGTGAGGCTATATATCAGTCAGTTTAACTGATTAAAATTTTAGTTTCTGAAATTTGATCGTGGACATTGCATGTTTGGCTCATGAGAAAATAGGAAAAGATGATGATTACGATGTGCGAAAAAGATCGTGAACGAAGAAAGGTCATGCTTCCCAAAACGATGTCAAAGTCAGGATTGACACCATTATGAGCTTCTACAACCTGATGAAACAATTTATTCTGATCTCTAATATCAACATCTAACGAGATTGAAGCAATTAATTTAACCCTTTAATGACGAGAGCGAAATAATGAAAATTTTTTTAAAAATTTTATCAGTGCTTAATATAAATTAGTTAAAAAACGAATTTTACATAAAAAAGTAAGACGACAAATTTCAGAAAAATATCCATTTTTACTGGTGTTATGACGACTGTGACCATATGGTAACAACTTTAAAACAGGTAAATAAAACGAACCAAGTACAAAATAATTCATGCAATACGTTTTTTTTAAATATTTTTCTCAAATAACAAAAACTAAAAATCTTTAATTTATCAGTCTTTAAACAAACAAAAAATATTCTAAATATGGAGTGACTTTTTATATCCCTCCATATTGCTGCTTTGCGCACATGTGAAAAACACCTATTTTAAATGATCCCTCACGCTCACTACGGACGTCTGATCGCATAGCGGTAAATCAAGAATTATAGATCAAAGCATGCTTTGATGAAATCAAAAAAGAAAATTCTTGACATTTATTCCTATATTTGTTTTTTTGCGTGCAATATCTAACGCTTTCAACATTACTATATGGTAGCAGTCGTCACTAATGTGTTAAGACAGCCAGAATTGATTAAAAGAAATGTTCTTGTTTTATGACAACTCCAGATCAACACATCTTTGATGCCCCGATAGAAACTGAGATTTCTTGCACCTGCTGTTTATCTTTTGTTTGATCTCTGCAGAAGAAATCTCTATGTTATTATTTGCTGCAGTCAGTGTCAATAATGTTCCCCTCTATAGATTATATTTCTAGGTGCGATTATACAGATTATAAAGATTTAAATTTATATTTTACATTTGAGGAACCGGAAATGTTTTGCTATAGCATAGTTAACAATTACTAAAAAAATGTAACTAAAGAGCTGACATATTCAACTTTTAATCAAACTTTGGGATCACTTCCTAAGCTCGATGACAATGCCTAAATGTTTGCCTCCATATGCATAGCTGTAGTGCCGAGCACTATCTTACAAAATTTGCTCAAGCGCTAAAAAAAACTTTGGCACGCCCGTTCCGAAATAACATATTTTAGCTGAATACTCTTGTCTACATTGCCGAGTACAAATGGGTATCACATATTATCCACTAAGTCCACTATTCGAAATTAAAATGTTCGTGTACATATAAATAGTTGTCTTTGTATCAAACTTTATTTCTGTAGGATTGAAAAAACACTTTCGGCACATAAAACCCACCCGCTGTTTTGAAAAAAACATTTCGTCTACGTTTTTATATATGTTTTGCTACGTATTATCTGGATATAAAATTTTAACGCTATAACACTAAAAACTATTGTGTCACGCCCACATCCGAAAATTAAAGTTTCGTCTACATCTTCATATTTGTGATCCCATGTACTATATGAAAAATTAACTTGTTATGGCAAATACTATCCGTATAATCTTGGCCCAAATCCGCCCGCTGATAGCAAATTTATAATTGTTGTACAGTATACCGAGATGGGTTGTAAAGGGAAATTGTGTTTAATGAAGTTTTGAACCAAGTAATATCTATATATATCAAATTTGATATCTTTAGGGATAAAATATAGTTTTGCCATGCCCCTTTCAGTCAATAATTGAAAAACAAATTTCAGCCAGTCCTGCCGAATACTGCCTGAGTACCAAACTTTATATCTTTAGCGCAGCTATGCCCAACGTTCAAGTGTGCTGTTTTGCGTAAACAAAAAATCATTTTCCCAAACATCATTGAACATTTTAAGCAATACTGTAATTCGCTTTCTGATTTGCGTGTACTACCTTGTAGCACAAATACAATTCTGCAATGCCCTGGCTGCCCACTGATCGGAAATTAAAATTTGGCTGTATTTTCATAATTTCAAATTTCGTCTGCATATTTGAAGTTCTAAAAAAATCTCAAGTTCTTAAAGATTTGTTGCCACTCCCACTCCCACTATGATTCAAAATTTGTATAGCGAAGCTTGTAATATAGCTTTTAATAGAAATTGTACATACATATATTAAAGATAAGTGGGCGTGGCCAAACTTTCTTTTTCTAAACACCATATTCGGGCTTTTACGAACAGTATAAAAAAAGAATTAGTCAAATCGGTTTATGAATTCTCAAGTAATTCAATATATTTTTATTTATGAAGATAAGATATACGTCAAATTTTTATTCGCTTACATCGCAATGCCGACGGATTAATTGAAAAACATTGAAATGTGTTTTGTTGCAAAACAAATGGATCATCGACATAAAAACAAAGAATTTCCTCGATGTAAGCGGCTAAGGTACAGTATTTTGCCTATAAATCTAGCCGCTAAGATGTTTCAAATAACACTAAGGCAATGTGCAACAATAGACCGTTTTGGTAGAGGTTTCCTTTATTGAGTTAAGTAAATTGCTAACAACCCTCTGTCACATAAGACTTTATATATGTACAAGAGTCCTTGGATATCCTGCATTAAAGTTGTTGCTTCAGGTAATTTACTTTTAAAATACAATTTATTAGTATGCTTTGAAATGTCTAAAATGCAGCAGAAATATTTTGTATCTTTTGAAATCTAAATAATTTAAAATTAGTGATGTGATTAAAAAAATTATCATTGGAAATTACTTGAATAATCTCACTGTGTGAAACGAATACATAACTTGCATATACACGATTCACTCTTCGTTATTTGGTGTTTTGTGTCACTATTGATAGTGAGAAAGCTTTTTGTGGGCTTAATTTGTATACAAAAGTGTCATAAATTTTTAAATATAATCATTAAATTGGTATCTCAACTTACCTCCATTATAAACTCATTAGGTGCTTGTGATCATTTAATTTTTGTTGGAATATTAACATTAAGATATCACAATAATGCTGTTGTTGCTGTTGTTTCTGAACATTATTTTAAATGTCTGTTTTGTTTTATAAAGTTTTAGTTTAAAACATTTTCTTTTATTTTTGAGATTTACTCATAGTCTTAAATGTTTTTAGAGTTTTTTTTTTAATTTCTTACTAAATATAATTAATTTTGATAACAAAAATACGTTGCTTTTGGCATTACATTACGTTTACGTTTCGTTTTCTTTTAATTTTTGGTTTAAAATTTCAGGTAATTTTGTAGTTTGATTTTGTATGTTCCAAAATTTGTTAAATCATAACAAGAGTTTACTCACAGTAGAACTCTTTTAATTTTTCTTTGTGCGCCAAGACAAAATGTTGCCGAAATTGTTGAATACCGAAAAGTGGACGTCTGAATTTATGGTATTTTTTTTTGGTGTACGATTTCTGGAGAAAACCAAGTTAGTTTTTTTTTTTTGGTTTGTCGAAGGATCGAACGTGGGTTATCGAGTGTTGTTGGATTAACTAAAATATGGGCCGGGTGTTGAAGTAGAATGTTGAAGTATTAAATTCAGACGTTAGGATTTTAGAATATTTTCCGGTTTGTGTGTTGTATGCAAGGGAAATTCTATGCTAAGATCTTTGTATTTCCTGTTCCGGTTGTTCTTCTTTTTGTGTTTGTTTACTTGTGGTACGTTTGATGTGTACTATTTTGTTTTATAATGGGATTTGCTTTGATTTTGGTTGAATTTGATTTGTTGTTTGAAACTTAAGAAAACATTTCACGCTTTTTGCTGCAAGCTTTTTGATTTTGTTTTGGGTTATTTTTAATTGGAGAAATTTTGAGTTCTATTGTTTTTGTACATAGAGATGGCCAACGGGTCGGATGTAACCGGGGGGTTAATTGTTCCAAAAGTGTTCACATGTTTAGCGTTACATTGTCTTCGCCTACGACTTCTTTACGTCTCTTTCCTTTATGGTCTTTGGTTCTCTGTCGCTGCTGCGGCTCTCACTTCATTTTCACAAAACGGAAACGATTTAAACTCAAGATGGTGTGGCAGCACTTAAATAAAATGGCGTTTTCTCAAAATTTATTTGTAGATAAACTGAAACCACTTGACCGGCCATGATTCACAGACGAAGACGAAAGTCGACGAAATATTTTTAAAACCGCACCAGAAAAAAAAATAAATAGTTATAGAAATAGCCACAAATGTTGAGATTTTCCGAAAAATTTCCGAAATTTTTTAAACACTTTTAAATAGTTTATTTTTGTATTTTTTAGATTTTAGATTTTGATAATTATCACAATATAATTTTGTGGGATTTAGCTTATATGTCTCTTGAATTGTTCACACTTTTTATGTATTGGTCTTTTGGTCTTTAAACTTTGTTTAGCTAAACTTTTAATAGTTTTTGGCTTTCAAATGTTTTTCCAAAATTTAATTTTGCTTTCATTTCATTTATTTAAACTTTTATAATTTAAAAATTTTTGTCTTTCAATTTTTGTTGGTATTTGAAATTTTCTTGGTATTTAAATTGTTTCTCTTTGGTTGGAAAAACAAAACAACAACAACAACAACTAAACTAAAATAAAATCGAAATTGTATATTTAGTTAGTTTTTATATGAATTTGTTTGGTGTTTTATATGAATAGGGATTTTTAATAATAATAATAATATAAATTTATAAAAATTATTTAAGTTGTGTTGTTTAGTCTGCCTGCTGCCGTACACTAAAAAAATGCCGCGTTTTAACAATCGCGTTTAGTAAATTTTTCTATACGTAACTAACTAACTACCTACCTAGCTATCTACAGGCGGACGACATACATACACATGCATACATACACATTTGTACGTATGCTAGTGTATCGGTGTGTTTGTGTGTGTGTGTGTATATTGTGGCCATAACATCCATGCAACAACAACGACAATAGGGAAATCAGCGAAATATTTGTAGCAGGATAACAACAACAACTACAGCGACTAATAGTACTACTCCGCCGCCATCATCAGCAACAAGAACAACACCGACAACATCAGAGGAGAACGAGGTTTTGATGTTGTTGTTGTTGCTGTTGTTGTTATTATTGTTGTTGCTATTTTCGCTGTGTTTTGTGTGTGGCCCAAACACCAGCAGTGGCAACATCACCAACATCAGCAGCTTCATCAGGAATAGAGCGACAAACGGCCACGGCCTCGCGCCATCAGAATATCACGGACACGGTTACTCTGATACACATTCACACAAACCTTCACATGTGCATAGCCACCATATCGCACATGCACACATAACACACACACACACACACACTCAATGAACATAACCACTCATATGCAAGCGCGAAACAAATACCAGCCAACAACATTTGCTGTTAGTTGTTGATGACGTTGACGTTGTGACGATGGTGATGATGACGATGATGATGCTGTTGCCCGCGATGATTATGCCACTGTCCCATGTATCCGCTTCTAGTATTGTATCGAACCATGGTGCTCCTCCAATTTAGTGTTGTTGTCATATTAATATTAGTGTTAGCTATGGTTTCAATTTTTATTGCTTCCCTTCTCCCCTTTGTTCTTTCTATTTGGCCATATATGGCCAAACATTCCAATAGTGATGGTCATGGCCTTAGTTTAAACATCATAAGGCAACATTACCTCATCTACTATATCGTCGCTAACACCATCACCATCATTGTCCTTATTACTATTATCATACTCATTAGCATCCTTACTATGCATACTCTAATTGTTATCCTCATGACAATAATCAGCAGCAGCAGCAGCATCATCATCATCATCTGTTTCATCAATTGCTATTATGTTTAGTTTCAAATTATATTTTGTTGTAATACATATTTCTGTTTTAGTTGTTTACCCCTACTTTGTTCACACTCCTCCTATGTGTCATGCGACGAACAACGACTAATGTCATATGTCCTTATAAAGTCATATTTTAGGCTAACACTCATGCTTGCTTATTGCACGGGTGTAACGAGCAACAACAACAACAAAAAACACAAAAGGTCGGCTTACTCATTGATGCCATTGCAAATTTTATTATCAGTTTTAGTAAAATTTACGCATGAAGAGGTGTTTATATGGGTGTTTCCATATGAAAGAAAAAGACAAATTTGCAGATTTAACCAAATTCAAATCCATCATGTTGATGTAAGTTCAAAATGTGTAATGAGGTCAGTGAGTCCTATGAGGATGGTAACTAAGACTAGCAATTTTTTGGATACCATTGTCAAGCAGATTTCTATTATGACTGCTGTACATAATTCTAGTATTTCGTTTAATCTTCTGAAGTTTTTCTTCAAATACTCACACCTAATTTTGTTCGAAACAGTAATCTCTCTTCTTGCATTCGAGTCTGAAATGAGGTTTTATCGTCGCCTGGAGTAAGTCCAGTCGCCTTCAGTGTCATCATAATGATGCAGAAAGAATGGCAATTCAGTACATTTTCCCAGACTGGAACGAAAACAGTTCATATTTGCATTGAGATGCATTAAAAGTGATGTTGACGAGTATGATAATGAGTGAAATCTGGGAGAGCTTCTCGCATTAGTGCGAATTAACACGTCTCAATTTTCAGAACCATACGAGCGGGCCGCCGATGAAAGTAATGATGATTACTGAGGTAGGAATTCTACCGCATGATAACAGCGTATTCTAAGCAATATGCCATACTGCTGCACAATGGTAATCTGCCTCAATTGGGGAATTAGCCCCTAAAATGTGAACTCAGTTATTAATCCCAGCTTATTCAACGGATCGGCAGTCTGGTAGCCGGCGCTAGATAGAGCGTCCCAAAGGCTGAAGTTCGAACGCATTATGAGACTGGTGGCAAACATGATAATAGGGGCACTTAGAACTACTCCAACTAAGGCACTGTTTACGAACCTACACTCGTTACACCCGGACATTAAAGCGAGGAAAATAGCACCAAACACAGCAATGCGTTTAGACGCCACAAAAGCATGGATACACAGGAACAATGGCCATTCCAAAATTCTGGACGGTTCGAAATTAAAGGAAATAGCAGGCTGTGAAATCTTTTCCGAGGAGTTGAATTTGCAACTATCAATCAAACTATCGGATCACTGTAGCATAGTTCAGTCCGAAATAGCGTCCATAAGAATAGCTGTAGAGACAATTCAGTATCGTGAGATATTGGGCGGTAATATTCATATTCTTACTAATAGTACTTTGAGAAAGTGTACACCACTGGAGAAAGTGGGGCGTGCCCCCCACCGCATTCGTCCCTTGCTACAATAACAATATTTAAAACTGTTCTCTTCATATGTTAAAATACTAAATACAACAACAAATTCGGTCATAATCCCCATTGGGGCTTATGTCCGCAGATTAGTATCGGACATAATCCCCAATGAAATTGGGCATAATGGCATGCTACCTCCGATGTAGCTCTCTTAGTGGCTTTGGTAGCTCTAAGAAACTAGGATCGGGCGCGGTGGCCTAATAAGCCACTCTTCTTAAACAAAACAATTATTATGAAAACACGAGAAAAGAAAAAAACAAGAACCCTCCCCAAATGTTGACGACCCCGGAAACGATATAAGGAACATGATTTAAGGATATGCACCTGGAATGTTCACACTCGCTACAGAGGAGGTGCCTCTATCCAAAGAATGTCCTCGACAAATACAAGGCTGACATCTCTGCCATACAGGAAATGCCATCAAGTGGACAGGGATGCATACGAAAGAAAGACACGAATTTAGATGTGGATTCATAGTCGACAAGAGACTTCGACATCTGCTCTCGCGGTTTAATCCTGTAAGTGACCGATCAACACGGAGTTGAAGCCAAGGTACGCACGCGATTAAGCAGTGCTAATAACGCTAGTAACCAAACGCAAAGAAAGCTAGACATCACAAAGCTGCATGCCACCGAGATAGCCAATGCCCATTCCAACTAACGCTCTTAATTGCTTCAATCAAATCTGCCGTATTCTGATGATACCGACACACAGTGGCAACATATTGCAAATTATATGACCACTTCCGCAACGACCGTATGAAAGACTACGCTGCGATATGCCCTGGTACGATGAGGAATGTTGCGAAATTTCTCAAGAAAAGGATGCTGCATACAGGACAGATATAAAGCCAATGGCAACACCTGCAGTGACGGAGCGTTATAAGAGAGAAGAGGTGGGAGATGACACGCCTCTTCAGGCGGAAAAAGCGTCTAAGGACGTAACGAGAATACCAGGATATCGAAGAGTACAAGGGTAGAGGCGATGCCTCAAATTTTTACCAAAAGGTAAAAAATAAAGATTTTGGTACAAGGATCCTAACCTGCAAATATAAAGATGGAAATCCGGTCATGCACATGTAGAGTGTGCTGCAAAAATGTAGGGAACACTTTTGTTCTCTGATCGATCGATCGAAGGCAGTATAAGTTACGAAATCATGTCAATTACCGACACCGGAGTAGATTGTCCACCACCTAGCCACACGATATCAGCAAGAAAATTTTAAAGCCGAAGGCGATAAGCTGCCAACGAGCATGCACTAGCTCGTAAACACGATTCGGCACAAGGAATGCATACCTGACGATTGGAATCCGACTGTTCTATAACCTGTGCTAAAGAAAGGCTACACAAATGTTTGCCTAGTGTGTTATTTGAAAGACCTAAGCCTATTTAAGGGAACCTGATTGGACCTTATCAGTGTGGCTTCAGATCTGGTAAGTCCACGATCGACCAGATTTTCACACTGTGACAAATCCTGGAGAAGACCCAAGAAATGCAGATTAACATCTAGCATCTGTTTATCGATTACAAAGCTGCATTCGACAGTCCAATACGACAGAAACTATTAGATGCTATGGCTGAGTTTGGTATCTCCGCGCAGCTTCAGACAAGACGATAGTCTGTCATGTGATCTTTTAAACATTATAATTGAGAAGATCATGCAGAAGGCTGCAGAAATTACGACACGTACCTTTCGTAATAATAGTCGCATGATGCTCGCGTATTCCGACGATATAGACATCATTGGCCAAAGACTGCTGAATGTTACTGCGACCTTTTCAAGCATTGAGAAGCAGTCGACAGAAGTAGGTCTGGTTGTAAATGCCGGCAAAGCCAAGTTATTTTTTTTAACAAACAAAGAGTCAAAGAGTTTGGTACTGGACATTTTGATGTTACTGCTGCCTTTGAAAACATGTTTGGAACCATCATCGTTAACGGCGCGTTGGCTTGAGCACGTTGAGCGAATGGTTGAAATTACTCCAGCTCTTAAAGTCTGCAGCAATAAACTCGATGGGCAGCGCAGGTTTGAGCAAACAAATCTTCGTAGGATGAATTACGATGAACTACCTACGGAGCGCAGAAGACCGAATAACTTGGAATTCTTTTCTATGTTCTTCTATTTATGCATTAATCTGTGTTGCTGCTGCTGAAGAAGAATAAGTCAAGTTTAAAGTAATTTTTTGTGTCAACAAATTGGATATATATATTTATATTTCATCTTTAATACCTTTAGAATTCCAAAATTTTTATATCATCACTCTTAGGGATGAGGGTGTATATCATTTGATACGACCCAAAAGTGTAACACATAGAAAGAGTGACTTTAGACCCTTGGTTTCTTTGAACCAAATTCGATTCATGACTTTTTAAGTCGTTTCCCAGTAGGAAGTGTCTGCAAAACATCCTCAAGGATAGGTGCACGACCATAGTAAATCGTTGATGACACGTAGGGGACCGTCCATACAAATCGCCGACGAAATTTTCATACAAGTGTCCGCTTTGTCATGCACGATCTGATGAGCGACAATGTCGGTCAAATTGTCGTTGATGCCTAAATAAGCGACATGTCGCACACAAAATTGCAAGACATAATGACCATAAATTGTCGTTACCAGTGCTTAATAATTTAAAATAACAAATTGAAATAGTTTCATTGAAACGTGCGTTACATGAACCGTCACGCACTGCTGTTTCCAATAAACTGAACAATTTTTACTTCTACTTTTCTCTCTTCAATTCTATGTCGTTATTGTTCCGTGACATTGAACTTATTGGTTTGATGCACGACAACATAAGCATTTTGTCGGTCAGCTTATCGTCAACCGAGTGTTCTGACGACAAGTACATACATTTTTCACATTTTGTCTTGAGGAAAGCGTTGACGACAAAGTCGTGTATGACGATACTTCCTACTGGGTTGTGCCATGTCCGTCTGAATGTCTGTCTGTCTGTCTGGCTGTCCGGCTGGTTCGCACGATAACTTTCGAAAGACACAACTACATGTTTTGACATTTTGCACGTGTTAATATTTCTCCAAAACTACTTACGGTATTGAAAATGGGCTACATTACCACACCCCTTCTGGTACCTTCCATACAAATGTACAATTCCGCCCGCTTTAGAAATCGAGTAATAATATCAATACATCGAACTCGATCGTTCCCAAATTCTATATTTAGTAAATCTATAACAGGATAAAGTTTTGGAAAAAAAATTTAAAGTCTAGCCAGGCCCCTTCTGGTACCTCCCATACAAATGTAAAAATCCGCTCACTTTAGAGAAGGAGTTATAATATCAATACACTTGACACGATCGTGCCCAAATTATGCATTTTGTTAAGTTATAATAGGATAAAGTTTTGGAAAATTTTGAAAGTGTAGCCACGCCCATTCTGGTACCTCCCATGCAAATCTGGTACCGCCCGTTTTAGAAATCGATTAATATTATTAATAGAACTAACGCGATCGTGTCCAAATTCTATATTTAGTAAAGCTATAACAGGATAAATTTTTGGAGAAAAAATCTGGAAGTCTAGACACGCCCCTTTTAATACCTCCCATACAAATGTACCACTCCGCCCACTTAAGAGATGGAGTTATAATAACAATATACTCGACCAGATCGTACCCAAATTATGTATTTT
Organism: Muscina levida; assembly: GCA_964034835.1. Lineage (NCBI taxonomy): Eukaryota > Metazoa > Arthropoda > Insecta > Diptera > Muscidae > Muscina > Muscina levida. The sequence continues at coordinate 45,038,414 of OZ035880.1, read as the reverse complement.
GTTAAGTTATAATAGGATAACGTTTTGGAAAGAATATTGGAAGTCTAGACACGCCCCTTATGGTACCTCCCATACAAATGTACCTTATCTAAACTTTAGAGATAGAGTAATAATATCAATACACCCCTCGCGATCGTGCCCAAATTCTGTATTTAGTAAAGATATAACAGGATAAAGTTTTGGAGAATAAATCTGGAAGTCAAAACAAGCTCCTTCTGGTACCTCCCACTTTAGATATGGAGTAATAATATCAATAAATCCAATGCGATCCTTCCCAAATTCTTTATTTGGTAAACCTATAGTAGAAAACAGGTTTTGAGAATAAAACTGGAATTTTAGCCACTCCCCTTCTGGTACCTCCCATACTCATCTGGTACCGCCCAATTTAGAAATCAATTAATATTATTAAAAGGCCTAACGCGATCGTGCCAAAATTATCTACTTAGTAAAGTTATAACAGGATAAAGTTTTAAAAAAAAAATTTGAAAAACTAGACACGCCCTTTCTGGTACCTCCCATACAAAGGTACCACTCCGCCCACTTTAGAAATCGATTAATAATATCAGTATAAAAGAAAACTTTTTTTTGAACTGAGGGTGATGGTATATGTAAGTCGGGTTGCCCGACTGAAACTTTCTTACTGGTTTAAGAATCATTCGTCAAAACAACGTGATCACCCATATCTTTCAAATTGTATGAACCTATGTTTAGAAATATGTTTTTGCATTAACAAATTTAAATATCTGCTGTAATGTATTTATATAATATATATAGACGTTATAACACAATACACAAATATATTGGCAAAACATATTTCGTTACACACATATACATATAATCGTGCCTAAAACCATACACTATGTCGTTCTATCTACAATTCGGCGAGGTTAGAGCAACAACAAAAAGCATCGAATGGAAATTTAATACAACAAAACAAAAAAACCCAGGACGCATTTTAAGGCTGATTGGCCGGTACAACAGAAACGCATACGACACAATAATATGGGCATAACAACAACTAACTCATTGCTGACTAATACAGATGCACCGGCTAAATCACGCAGACATCTAACAAAGGATGCACGCACTCACAAATATCAGAATAATCCGACACACATATACCCATAGACGCACAAGAGTGTATCAAGTGCATAATAATCGATAGGACATGAGTAGTAGGAGTAAAGTGGCATTTGATATGGAGTGGTGTTGCCACATTTGACTAACTAAACTTTGTTAGCAAAACGAGTGATCTCCCCCACCGCGCCAATCCTCCAACTCTCGATAGCAGTTCAAAGCAGTTGATGTTGTGGAATGCTAACGGTGTTTGTTATGTCCATGTCCATGTGCGATTGAGGGAATGTATGAGTAGTGCAGAAAAAAAAGGATATGCACATAAACCGCGAGTTTTTCCGCGTACACTTTTTAACAACAATTGACAGTGGCAGTCGTCTCTCGCGAATTTAGTTACACACGCATACATTCGCATTTATTCAAATGCATGTGTATGCGTTCATTACAAAATTAAATATAGAAAAAAAATTGCCAATATTTTCTCCTCGTTTTTATCATGTTTGTTGTTGTGTTTTATATACCATAATATTTTGTTTTATTTTCGCTCTATTCGCTCAATGATGAGGTCGGCGTTGTCGATGATGGTAATGTACAGCTTGTGTACACATGTGGCGTTTATGACTGCAGTTGTAGTGATACAATAATACTCTCTCTCATGAATATGATGTCTCCTGTACCTTTATCTTTGTTTAGGATTCCATATGTGTTGTTCAGTTTGATCAAGAGGTTTTCATACACGATAAAAAATATGGCAAAACAGATTATATTAGATAAAACAGAGTTATTTTTTTTATGGCCTCGATGTTATGTCAAAACTTCAAATCGATATTAAATTATTATGGCATGTAACTTGACAAAATGAATGATGCAGAACTTCTTCTTTTTGGGGCTACTTTACGTGCAGTTTTTAGAATTGAGTCCCAAAGTCATGTGTTGCAAGTGTTAATATTAAACTTGGTTCATAACAAATATTTTTTTATTACTAAAAAACTGCATTATCTCCAATTTCGTTCAGTGTTGCCTCTGGACCATTGCGTTCAATACCACTAAACAAAGTTCTAAAAAGTGCATAATTTCCATAAGAGCCAGCACATAAATGGATTTGTTCCAATGCACATAATGCATTGCACAATTTCACTCCTTCCCCTTTCCCCACTCTCGTTTCTTTCACATTAGTTAGTCTCTCACCGGATGTTGCTGTTCTATGTATTGCTTTTTAGTATATAACCGATTGGTTCGATAGGGAAGCGGTGAAAGGTGTAGGTTGTCCTGTCCCGGATGAAGGGTGTCGGGTTAATATACACATATTGAATTTGTGCAACATAAAGTTGCATACAAAGTTGTTTTTGTTGTTTCGCAATGGTCATCATCAAACCCTCAGAGTTGTTTTCTCATGTTTGAGTTCTAATGAAGAGTTGTGCGTAGCAGGAGTACATACAAACTTAGTTGTTGGGTTGTCGGCTTGTAGCCAAATCCGCGGTCGGCAAATGCTGTGATGCAGTTTCGAATACAAATCGAATGGTATACACGCATCTACCACAGCGACCGTTGCAACAACACCAAAAAGAAAAAAGAAAAATAAATTAATACTAAACCTAAAACACATGAACATAATGTGCGTGTGTGTGTGGATGGATGGACTTCATACTCCCACAGTAAAGTATGCAGAAGTTTGTAATTTGAGTAAGTGGCTTTTAAAGTTACAAAAACTTTGGGATATGTGAGTTATTGCAAATATGCAAATCATTATTATCAGATTGCATAAATTGATCTTGTACTTGTCAGAGGAAGGCATCGTCAAATCAACTCGGCTGAGAGTGAAGTAAAGCTTTGAAGTCTTATAGTAAGTCAGTTATCTAGAAAAAAGTCAAGCTGTATCAATTAGCTAGAGGTATATAGTGTATGTACACTACAATTTCATAAAAATATACATTATTTGTTTGTTAGAAAAATGTATTTTAGGAACTTAAAATTATATTGAAAAATAAGGTTTACGTAGAGTTGTCCATGTACGTTTTGCACTTGTTTTGTATTGTTGATTTATGTATGTAAATAATGAGTTTAGTTGCATTGTTCGGTTTAAGATCTATTCTATAATTGCTAGTAGAATCTGTTTTACAAGAGTTGTGTGAAATGGATTATGTTGACAGCTGGCAGGGCGATAGATATTTCGATAGTTGCCAAACTATCTCATCAACACCCTTTGCTGTGCCTTCTTCACACATCCTTAAGTGTAAAAAGCTTAAAAAAATCAACAAGAAGCCCAAACACATCGGTGCGAAAAAGGTATCAACGAAGACCACACGTCAACTTAGTCCATCGGACAAAATTGCATAGAATTGTTTTTGGCAACAAATGCCAACCCAGTGCACCTACCGTGTACGATTTGCTCTTATTTTGTATTGTTGATCTATGTATGGAAATAATAAGTTTGGTTTCGTTGTTCGGTTCAAGATCTATTCTATTATTGCTAATGGGGTCTGTTTTGCAAGAGTTGTGTCAAATGGATTATGTTGACAGCTAGCAGGATGGATAGCTATTTCGATAGTTGCCAAACTATCTTTTGCCAAACACTACTATAATTTAATACATTGTAATCTCTATTAAGTAATTTGTTACATAACACAAGGGAACAAGGTATTTGTTGTTTAAGAACTGAATATTGTTTTAAAGGTAATTTGGGACGCTGAATCCAAATCTGCACTTGGTTTTTTTGTATCAGCTCGACTTTTCGCGATATACCGTTATGTCCATAACTAAGACACTTCCACTACAAATATTTAAATAACTTGAAAACGGTTCACCATATTCAATTACCAAAAAAAACTTAAACTCGTCAACAAAATTATCTTTAATCCGTGCCTACATTGTTTTTAATTTGGCTTAGTAGTTTCAGAGATATCGTTGTAGTTTTAAAAAATAAAACAAAAAATTTACAAAAAAAAAAAAATTTTTGTTTTTTAAAAATTCATAAAAAAAAATAATGCAACAAAAATCACAGTGTTTGTCTTAAAACATTAAGTTTAATATAGTGTGAATCAAATGAGCTTTATTTCATTAAAATATCTGCACAACTTTTGATTTTGTCAACAATTTACTGAGATAACTAAATTTACAAAAATCACGATTTCCATACAAAAATAACATTTATTAATATGTTTGTGAAAGTGTAACTCTAGCAAACCTTAACGGATCGTTATGAAAATTTATCAGTATTAATATTTTTCGAAACGAACTAATGGGATTGTAAATGGGCGGAATAGCCCCACCCCTTCTGGTACCTCCCATACAAAATTACCTATTTTTGGATAATTAATATATCTTCGATAGCTGCCAAACAGACTATCGGCGGATATTTAAATTTGGTCAGTTTATTTATCTTGCAAAAGTAGACAAACCCTAGAAAACCCGAAAGCGTTGCCATACCCCTTCTGGTACCTCCCATACAAATGACCGAACTCACCCCAATAGTCTTACATACATATCTTTTTTGTAAGTACACTGAATTCAGTCAAACTATGCGTAAGTTTTACGGTTATGAAAATATAAATCAGGAATGAATTTGCACTATATCGGATCACCCCTTCTGGTACCTCCCATACAAAATTACCTATTTTTGGAAAATTAATATTTCTTCCTTAACTTCCAAATTGAAACCTGCCGATTAATTAAATTTGGTCTGTTAATTAATATTGTAATAGGAGGCAAAACTATAAATTAAACTATAAATAAATTTGCAAATTTGTCATGATTTTTAAAAATACAAAATTTTAATTTTTTTTGGGTAGAAACAAAAAATTGCGAAAAATCTGTTATCACCGAACTTAGCATTACTCATTCAATTTTCAATCGATTATTATGTACATACATGTTTTAGAAAGCTATCTTAATATGATATTTAATAAAGCTAATAAAAATAACAATTTGCCCCCAACCGATTAACTTTCAGCGTGAAGAAAATTAAAATGTGTAATTTTTTGTGTAATTTTTTTTTTTTTTTTTGAATAAAACAGCCGTTACTCAGTCATTTTTTTTTGTAAGATTAAAAAATTTGATTTTTTTCAAAGGTAACAACGATATCTTTAAAAAAAAAGAAAAAAATTTTAAAATCCGGCTTGTGAAAAAAAATTATGATTTTTTGAACTATAATTTTTTGGAAAAAAGTCGAAAATACGATTAGTACCTGTAACTTAAAAATTCGAGCTGATGGAGAAAAATGGAGATTAGATTTGAAATCAGCGACCCCAAATTAGTAAAAAACAGCTATCGAATTCCAAACAACACTCAAAAAGTTCAATTTTGTTCCCTTGTGTAATAAATCATCATTAAAGGTTCATATCAGAATGCATTTAAAACGATAAAACATTCGATTAAAATAACTCGTTGGAATTCCAAAACACTGCATGAAACATATTAACTCTCCTACTCAGACTGAGGAGAGAGACTTTAGGTCTTCTACATAACTTCCCCCTAGGTGTCTTATCCTCCTACGGGCTAGAGCGGGGCAGCTTCAAAGGAGGCGTTTTGTTGTCTCGTACTCCTCCTCGCCCTCAAACACACGGCCGTAGTCCGGTATGGATCCATTCCATTTGCTTGTCAGGTGCCTGATATTGCAATGGCCTGTTACAAAACCAGATTGAAACCAAAAACCATTGAATGCCAACCATGTTTTCTACATTTTATCCTCCACTAAGCCAGGTGGATGAAGATCTTCCAGATTGTCATAACCAGTGTGATTTATTTATGATTTATTTGTGATTTATTACCACGAATCTTGTAATGTCCTGGAACCCAACAAAAGCTGACATCCACAGGCTTTCGTACCTTCCACCTACACCTAAAGATTCTCACCACCTTTAATTTACACAATATAGAATTGATCGCTTTTATTGCAGCTTGGCTATCCACGCATAGGGTTACAAGCTTTCTTCTTTCATTTCGTAGCCTGAAAGAGAGACTTAGCTGTATGTCTTCGCTATAGACACCAGTCTCAACTGTCCCATTTTTTAACCGTCAGTAAAGACAGAAATGGAGTCACCAAAAGGAGCACCGCCATCATTCCATTCAAATCTTTCTGGATTTTTAACGTTTACTTACGGAAATTCACAAATTTCTTCAAAAATTCAGTACAAGGTGGCAGATGGAAAGAAACGTCATGGCCAGCCACGACGGGGGAATCTGCGCATGATCAACGTCGAGTAATGATGTCTTCAAAGAGTAGCAATAGGGGTAGCTAATTTTCACAACTTCATTTAAATTTCTGAATTGACAGGCCCAAGTAGGTGCTGGCAAAAATGATTATTCAAATGTCGCAAATTTCACTGGATTCATTCTCAGGCAACAAAGAGTCTTTATCATGCTACGGCCATTATCGTGGTCGTTGACAGATCGATGATTCTACCAGTCGTTAAACCACACTAACATTTGCTGCTATTTTGTTTATTTACGTATCCATTGCAACAGAAGATCTTAATAGATCTGTTGCGGAGCCCATAAGTAACTAATTGGTAAGATTGTTGTGCAGTGGGGTCTCTCACTGATGAACTATCGAACAATACTCTCTCATTTGCCGGCGAATTTGGACTAAATCGGCCGACCTAGTTTGGAACCTTCTTATTCTTCTTATACTGCAGAAACAACAGAAATTAATCCATCAGTAGTCGCACATAAAAAAGAATTCCAAGCGCTTTAGTCTGTTGCGCTCCGTAGATAGTTTGTCACATCAAGCTTAGATAATAGCTCTTCACCTGGTCCATCCAACAAACCTTTGGTCGCCCACTCTTGAGCCGTCCTTCGAGTTAATTTCGGAAGAATTTTCACACAGGAGCATTTCCATCCATTCGTACGTTGGTCCAAACCAGCGCATTTGGTCTATTTGAACGCGCTTGACTTCGTCGATGTCGTTGTACAGTTCATTCAGCTTATGGTTCATTTGACGACGGTACTCGTCGCTTACAATGATGGGTGCAAATATTTTGCGAAGTATTTTTCTCACGAAGACTGCTGTGGATCAAGACAGGTGGGATCAGTGTCTGGTAGAGTTAGATCTTGGTTTGTGGAGATAGGCTTTGCCATTAAATGTATGGCTTAGAGCAATATTTGTTTCTTGATTTCCAGGCAGACATCAAGTTTTTCTTTTACGGCGGAGCCAAGTTAGTAGTCAACAATGTTTGTTCTTCGTTTATCTTCAAACCTACTTGTGGGGACTGTTTCATAATGCTAGAACGGGCCGCAGTAACATCCCGCAGTCCACGGCAAACGATATCTATGTCATCGACATACGCCAGCAACATGTGACATTTGTTAAAGATGGTACCAGTCGTGTTTACTGCATCCTACCGCATGATCATTTCCACTACGATGTTTAAGAGACCTTGTAAGCTATGATTAAAAGGCTGATACTGCGATAGTTTGTACCCACACCTAGATCGCCTTCCTTGACAGGACATAAATCACTCAGATTTCTATCATCGTGCATGCATTCCTTGAGCCAAATCGTGTTTATGATCGAGTCAGGAGAGACGCCTCTTCAGTCGGAAAAGGCGTCTTTGCAAGAAAACAGAGATCCAGGATATCGTAAATTACTGGGATAGAGATGAAGCCCGAAAGTTCTAGCAAAAAAGCAAATGTTTTGGAACAGGTATCCCCACCTCTAAGGACAGTGACAGAAATCTAGCCAGATTATCGCCGTCGGTCCTAAAAAGCGTCTGCCGGCAGTCCATCTGCTCCAGCAACTTTATTATTTTTTAGCCTCTAATTGCCTTGCTGATCCCGTTCTGACTTGGTAGTGGACAATCTACTTCGTCATCGATGATTGGCGTAATTTTGTCACTTATGCTGTCTTGGGAAAAGAGAAAAGAACGAAAGTTTTGCCACCATATTTGCAGCACACTCTAAGTGTCAGTGACAAGATTTCCGGCTCTGTACTTACAGGAGGGGATACTTGTTCCAAAACGCTCTCATTTTTCATCCATAGATGTTTTTAACTCCTGAAGTGGCGTATCACCTCCGTCCTTTTTTTATGATATCAGTCGGACACCTTACGTGTTAACCTTTTTCGTACGTTAAACCTTTGCTTTTTAACTTTGGGTATAAGTTTCGGCCTTTACCTCTGTACATTTACTTTTCGATATCCTGGCTCTCTCTTTTCTATCTTAGACGCTTTGTCGCCAGAAGAGGCCTTTCGTCTCCCTTCTTTTCTTATTATATCGCTCCGTCACAGAACGGCAACGCGGGCTGTGACATTTCGTGACTTTCATCATTGTACCAGGGCTTGTCTGAGTGTGGTTTTTCATAACCCAGTACATTCGTTCCGGCAGAGATCATAGAATTCGATATATGCTGCCACTGTGTGTCGGGAACCTAAGAATAACGGGGTTTCTTTGAAGTAATTAAGAGAGTTGGTTGAAGTAGGCATTTGCTATATCGGTGGTATGCAACTTTGCGATGTCTAGCTTTATATTCGTTTGGTTACGAGCGTTTTTAGCACTACTTAATTGCGGGCATACCTAGGCTGCAACTAGGTGAATATACGAGTCAATATTTGTACCACGCTTCACACGCACGTCCATAATGCTTGAGACGTGCCTTGCCTCGATTATCCACATGATCAATCTGTTTTGTTGTCTTTTGATCAGGAAATATCCAGGTTGCCTTGTAGATATTTTTATGTTGGAATCTGGTTCAACTCATTTATTCGAAGCTAAGCCGTCTAAATTTGTTAACGGAAGTGTTGTTGTGTAGACTACATTTTCCAACTGCTGAAGCATCTACCCTTCATATTTTAGCATAAACATCTCCCAGAGCAATTTTAATGTCATTGGCAGGTCAGCGGTCATATAATTTCTCCAGGGACTTATTGAATGCATTTTATGTCCTCGTCTTTGCCCTCCATCGGGGTGAAGAAGTCAACGTGGTGAGCATGTCCATTCGGTCACTTACAGGTCACATACCTGGTATGTCCGAACTCTATATAGAGATGGTGCCGTTATTCAACTGGTGTATGTATTTAAAAAATGCAATGCTGACATCACCGTCATACTGCAAATGAGATGGAGGGAACAGGGATGCATACGACTGAAGAACTGCGACATCTTTTACAACTTCCATGTAGAAAGACACGAATTTGGATGTGGATTCATAGGCGGCAGGAGACTAAGACAATTAGACCCGCTGTGTAAACCTGTAAATCATGGTCTTTATAACGTTTGCGGGAGTCGTCCTCTGTGTTAATCTTTAGTAACTTCTATTAGCTACTTCTGTTATCTAGACGCATCTGTTGTAGTATGCTATTTAGTTTATTTAACATTACGCCCTATCGCACTTGCTACCATTGAATGGATGTTCAATGGCATTGCCCGGAGAATACATAATCTCCGGACGTTGTGAGATGCTTGGGGACTTCCAAACAGAGATTCTAGTTATTCCCTAGTGAATAACCATAAGAAAGACTCAAGGAGATGGGGGGAGTCCCAGGGGATCAAATATTGTACAACCTCTTCGACACACTTATAAATATTATTGTAAAGAATGACGATGAAGTAATGACTTCATTTGTTATTTCTCTAAGGCAAAACTAACTTCTTCAATAGAATACTACAACGACATATATATATACCAATTACGCTCAGGAGGAGTTGAGGCATGTTCATACGATATTGACGTGATCCAGCACAAAAAGAAATTTTGTTAACTGGACACAATTTTAGTAGTGCAATGCTTTAACTCTAAGCCACCGATATCATCGAGGATCATACTACAGAATTATTCTTAAATAACGATATGATGAATAGAAGAGAAATAATGTGTATAAAAAAACTATTCGCTTCTAAATATTAACAAAATCCAGTGTGCGGCTAAAAGGTTTATAGCTGTGGCAGTTTTTGTGTCTTCACATCAGCCAATACACTATTCAAAATTTATATCATAGTAGATTGTTATCTCACAACCCTCGTCATACTAGTTAGTGCTACATTGTGCAGAAACAAAAATTTGTGCAAATTTAGCTACATTTTGTGTTAAAAATGTTACTCAATCCAAGCGCCCATTGTCGTGTGGACATCCTTTGTTTTCACCGTAATAGGGGAAGTGGTTAAAAGTTCAATTCGCTTTTTCACAAACGAAAAACAACAACGAAAAATTGATAAGTTTGAGTTGATTTTGGATGGCGTTCCTGTTACGGAAGTCTGTTGCAGTGGTTACTGAATGCATCATTTTGATCCTTTGGCCGCCCCCCTATCGCAAATGCACTGAGGTTTAGTTGGATTTCCTGCCTATGTTAGATTTAGTTAATTGCAATTCTCTTCCTCTCTTATTCAGCAGCGCAATACCAGGGTATAAATGACAGCAATAGCATTTCACAAATCCTCTTCCTTTCGTCCAGCCTTAGACTACTACAACATCCTTCCAATACTTAGGGGAAAATTGCCATCATTTATGTTTAACATTTGTTGCCGTTTATTTTTTTTTTTGCTCTACGCTGCCTGCAACGTGTGAGTCCTAACACCATCAGCCTGGACATCAATGATGCCATCCGTGATGAAGCAGTCATCGTCGTCGTCGTCCTCATCATCCTCATCATCACCATTGACCGTTTGTAGTTGCAATTTGCATTTTAGTTGGTTAGATTTCGAGATTGAGTTGCATTTGCGTCCAATTTAGCAAAACTATGACCGTTAGAAAGAGAAAGCAATTTGCATCGATAAGGCAAAGGGGCTGTGTGGCAGCGACACCCCCGCATGCCACTTACCACATTAGACTATAGGCAGGTAATTGCAAGTGCCGCTATATGACTTTAATCCAGGAGTGTAAGCTAAAGCTTGTTTCTATCTATCCTTGTAAACTTGTTGTTAATATATTGCTGGTTGCAACTGTAGAAAAAAAGTTTAACTTGAAAAATTGTTGTGAAATTAATTGGCCAAACATCAAAGGACCTATGCAAGCACACACAAACCCCCTCATTTTAAAATTTCCTGAAATGAAGAACCGTCGTTAAACCCTAGGTCCTTTTGTGAAAGTCTAAAAATTGAAGTGTATTTACTCACTCAAATGCGACATGCACTTTGATATTTCACGCATGGGATGCTATGGAAATTTTGTATTGTTGATCGACAACATATTTTAGAATGTTGCAAACAATCTGCAAGCAAGTATATGAAGCTCCCTGCCTTAAAGAACAAACTCTCAGGCGTGCGAGTCTATTATTCGGTATTAGCTCAATGATTCTTCCGGTAAAAGAAAATTAGCTTGTGTTGTATGCCGTGGATAAATATCTTCATTTTAATGCGAAATGTTAGTACTGCTGAGAATAACGATCCAATCATCTTTGGCCAATTTGTAACTACCTAACGCTGCACTTTCCAATCTGTGTATTGCTTTATGAAAATATTTATCAGTTCAGTGGTAGCGAATATGAGAAGGCGCAATGTTGAGCAATTTTAATGGCATGCTTTCACAGTTATGTCTTAGGAAGTAGGTAACAGAAGGTACTGAACCTTAACACAAAGGCTCTCTTAGTGGTTTTGGCAGACCCAAGACCACTTAGATCGGGGGCGGTGGCCTAATAAGCCACTCTCATTAAACAAAAACAATTATTATGAAAACACGAAGAAAAGAAAAAAACAAGAACCCTCTAAATGTTGACGACCCCCGCAAACGTTATAAGGACCATGATTTACGTATATGCACCTGGAATGTCCGAACTCTGTACAGAGAAGGTGTCTCCATTCAATTGGAGAATCTCCTCGACAAACACAAGACTGACATCACCGCTATACAGGAAATGCGATGGACTGGAAAGGGAAGCATACGACGAAAGAACTGTGAAATCTTTTACAGCTGGCATGCAGAAAGACACGAATTTGGATGCGATTTCATAGTCAGCAAGAGACTTCGGTATCTGTTCTCGTTGTTTAATAAGTGGCCGAATAGCCATGATTTGTGCTTACGCCCCGACGGAAGACAAATAAGGAGACATTAAAGATGCATTCTACAAGGTGGGCCAAAAGAAGTCATCCGAAATCGAATTCTAAATGAAAAACTTCGATTCTGTTTTTTGATTATGTTTATTTGAATTACGTCTCGTTGGTAAATGCATGGTGCAACACCCCCTTCTAAAAAGTCGGTAATTCTACTGAACCGATTGTAATACACATTTTTATAATCTACAAGATGGGCCAAACTAAGTCATCCGATATTGTATGAACGCCAGTAGGAAATATATGACTGCTGCCCTGCCCATGATATTACAATTGTACTGGAAGATATTAATGCTGAAATATGACGCAACACAACATCACTTTCGATAACGATTTCAGACTGCTTAGCTTTACGTCGACAAGAAACATGGTAGTAAGTGGAATAAGAATATCGCATTAAGATATCAACAAGGCAACATGGCAACCTGGGAATCCCCTGTTCAAATGACAAGGCACTAGATTGAACACGTGGTGTTAGATGGAAGGCTTGTCTCAAACGTTATGTTCCTAAAACTGTAGTAACCAATGGCAAAGGAAGCTACACACCACTAAGCTGCATACCACAGAGTTAGCCAATGCCTACTCCAACCAACTCTCTCAATTACTTCGACCAACCCCCCTAATTCTGAGGTTCCCGACAACCAATGGCAGCATATTGCGAATTCCATGACCACTGCCGCAACGACAGAGTACTAGATTATGACAAAACACGTTAAAACAAGCCCTGGTACGATGAGGAATGTCGCGAAATGTCTAAAGAAAAGGATGCTGCATACAGGGCAAAACTGCAGCCAATGGCAACGCGTGCAGTGACGAAGCGATATAATGGGAGATGTCACGCATCTTTAGGCGGAATAAGCGTCTATGGAAGAAAACAGAGAGAGAGCCAGAATATCGAAAATTATAGGGATAGAGGTGAAGCCCGACATCTGTATGAAAAAGTAAAATACTAGGGTTTGGAACAGGTATTAAGAACATAGAAGGAAATCTGGTAACAGGCATTCAGAGTGTGCTGCAAATATGGAGGGAACACTTTCGGACTCTTTTTGTTCTCGAAGACAGCATAAGTTACGAAATCATTCCAAGATTGTTCGCCACTGAGAAAAAGCGAGATGAGCATGGCAATTGCAGCATGCACTAGCTCATATAAACACGATTTGTCTTAAGGAATGTATGCCAGATGATTGCAATGTGAGTGTTCTATGTCCTGTGTTTAAGAAACACGATTCAAGTGTGGGTGCCGACTATCGCGAGATCGGCCTATTACCCATCGCATACAACATCCTGTTTATTGTTTTAAGAGACAGACTTATCCAAGCGAACCGAATTGGACCGTATCAGTGTGGTTTAGATCTGGTAAAGCCACAGCCGACCAGATATTCATACTAAGATAAAGCTTGGAGAAGACCCAAGAAAGACACTGACTAATACGAAGTCTTCAGTGAAAATAGGCAAAAGTCTAACAGGGCAATTTTCTACCAAGCGAGGCTTTAGACAGGACGATAGTATGCCAAGACGATTTACTGCGGCTGCAGTAAACACGACTGGTAAATAAGATTAAAAAGATTCCTTACTTTTCATTGGGCTTTCCATCTTCACTGATGGTTCAAAAATGGAAATTGGATCAGGATCGAGTATATTTTCAGGCAACACTTCCAATTCGATGACGATTGCAGTTTGTTCCAGGCGGTGATCTTCGCTATTATGAAATCTGTGGAAGAAATACTGGCAAAGAATTTGAAGGATATCGTTACAATCTATGTGAACAGTCAAGCGGCTTTAATGGCTATAAGGCTATAAAGTCGAGATTAGTGGACAGATGTAGGGCGGCGCTCTCAAAACTGCCGGAAAATAGTGTTCGGTTCTGTTGGGTCCCCGTACACCGTTATATTTCAGGAAACGAAATAACGGATGAACTGGTACGGAAAGGCTCAGCACTGGGACCCGCCCAATCGGATGGATCAGTGCGACCACCAATGTGTCAAAATACGGAATTGTGACCGTATCATCGACCCGCAGCATCCTGGGAACATCGCACCGACTGTGTGGTATCACGAGATATTTGGCCAAGACTGGATAAAAGACGAACCAGACGACTAATTGAAGTAATCACGGACGTCACAGCATTTACATTGAACTGGGAGAGGACACCGGAGGATTACTGAGGCTTTGCGATGATGAGGAGTAAATTTACGCCATTGAGCATTTGTTACGCCATTGCCCAGCTCTTCATAGAATAAGGAAGCAATTCCTTTAGTTTTTTGATAGTCTCACTGAACTGTCATTGGATGACGACTATGGTGAAGTTCAATAATGGTTTGAGCTGGCTTAAGGGCAGAAGGCCATGTATATGTATGAATTTGACGGAGAGAACCCACCGGAGTTATCTTTTAAGCACTTTCATCTCTTTTTCACTATAATACTATTCTTCTAAACTCTTTATTTTATTGTAAAACATTCTTCCTTTTTTATTTCTTTTTCTTAAATTAGGACAATCACAATGGACCATAATGGTATCCGAGTGTTGTAATGGCTCGGTATTGTGCTGTGTCATTTCATGTCCTCAACCTAACCTTGTAGGTTAGGACACAAAAGACACATGCTGCTGGTATATGCCGATAACATAGATGTCATTGGCTGTGGACTGCGGGATGGTACTGCAGCCTTGTCGAGCTTTGATAAACAGTCGGCAGAAGTGGGTCTGATGATAGGCGAACCAACCATGAGCTGTATGAGCTATATAATGGCGTTGACGTAGTCAAGCGCGTTTAAATAAACCGTATGTGCAGGCTTGGTTACGTTGTACGAATGGATGACAATAATGCAGCTCGAAAAGTCTTCGGCAATAAACTTGAAGGCCGCCGCAAGAGGTGGTGACCAAAATTATGTTCGATGGACGAGGTGAAAGAGATATTATCTTAACTTGGTGTAACGAACTATATAGGGTGACGAACACTTTGTTGAGCCAAACTTTTGGTGCCCCATTTACCTCAAGAAGTGAACATGAGAATTGTCCGCTTCGAATTAGTCAGTTTCATTCCGCAACGAATGGTCTATGTTGAGTAATCATCAACGAGCATTTGAACAACAGTCGGCAGAAGTGGGTCTGATGAAAGGCGAACCAACCATGAGCTTTATGAGCTATATAATGGCATTGGCAGCTCGACAAGTCTTCGGCAATAAACTTAAAGGCCGCCGAAGGACGTGGTGACCAAAATTATGTTGGATGGACGAGGAGAAAGATATATTATCTTAACTTGGTGTAACGAACTATATAGGGTGACGAACACTTTGTTGAGCCATACTTTTGGTGCCCCATTTATCTCAAGAAGTGAACATGAGAATTGTCCGCTTCGCATTAGTCAGTTTCATTCCGCAACGAATGGTCTATGTTGATTAGTCATCAACGAGCATTTGAACTGTAAGTCAAGATTTTGACATGCACAAGGCCACCCCCTAAGTGCCTTTAATTTTTCTCGATTTTGTCACAGTGTGTTATTAGATATATCAAAGAAATCCATCATCAGTTACAATTATCAAACTACAACACTTATTATGAAATATATTTTAATGGTTTTGTGGTTATTAACATTTCTAAAACATTAAAAACTTTAAATATACTTTTTATTTTAACTGCTTAACAAAAATCCGAATGCATGCCGAATACATTTCTTAATTCATATCTTACATAATTTTATAGGAATTTAATTGTTAATATGCATATATATACACATATGTAAATAAACCATCGTCCTTTGACATTCTAACTTCGCGGTGTGTCATTCGTTCTTTATCTTTACCGCATCGATAGCAAATATTCTTTAAACAACATTGGTCATATTGAAAATACCAATAAATGCTAACAGCAAAAACCATTCGACAGTCAGATATGGTGTTTGTGACAACAGCCACATGGTACTTAATCATGTATTACATATAAACAAAGATTCCTTCCTCGCGATTAGGCCCACAAGATAGAGAATCCTGCAGTCATAAACTTGCGATATATCACCTCAAACAATGCCAGAAATGGTTGGCAATAGATTTCGTTTTGAAGATGGGTCGTACATTTGCAGGGGGGAATGGTGGTCTGTTTGAACGTGGAGAAACGCGAAAAAATGCGCGACAAAAGCGAACAAAAACTGCATTCAAAACCAGCTAAAATATGGCAGATGCAGTGAAATGCAAGACAATGCTAAAACAGGCTGCATAGAGGATTCGACGCCTGACTATCGCAGATTGTGGCAGCCATTCGCGAACCAATGCAGTTATATTGCACAACAGCGAATCCTAGACTTCCAATGCACAAGACATAAAACCTAAGGTAACCCAATGGATGGAAACAGAGGTGGCTTCGAAAGGGTGAGATATATGCAATTTTTTGCATTGAACCCATAAAAAGGATGAACGCACACTAAAGTTCGCACTCTGTTGCCGCAAGCCTATCTGCTGCCTGCCTGTCGGCATCCGTGCCTGGCCTGAGGATCTCAATGTTGTAGTTTCTATTCGAAGGGGGTTTACGAATATCCTCATAACACACATGCAATCACATGCATACACACACTCACACATACACACAATCAGGCAAAGTGCAGTTTTTTCCGCGAAACCAAAACTACTTGCAGCAGTTTTTTGTCCGGTCTCTTGTGTAAATGTGCACATACATGGGTGCATGGGTGTGTGTGCAAGTGTATATTGTTTTTCGTCCCTTTTTTAGGGGGAACACACACACACGTACAGAAAAAAAAACGGAGGAAAATCGCTGTTCACGTCTAAAGTCTAAAGTTTGAGGCATGTGACGCATTGCGACGTGTATGCAAATACTATTGTATGACATGTAGGACTACATGTGTTCAAAGGTGGATTTCGTCCAACTCAAACTCTTAGGAAACGACAGCTGGCAGGGGAAAAAGTGCCACGAAAACGCGTGAATCCAATACCCCGGAGGAGATGGGCTCAAAATAAAAGCACACACATACACACACAAACGAAAACGCGCTAGCAAATGTGAATGCAATCTTTCTTTTAGTTGTCATACGAATAACGACTGATGTGGGCCACGTATAGTGCAGAAATTGCCTTTAGATCAACTGGGAGAACAGTCATTTGATGGTCCTGATGGTCAAATTTTTGCGGAAAACCAAACCCAGATTTTAGTTATTTGTATTTATTAAAACCAACACCAACATTTTCCTGGATCAAATGTGAAAGATATTGTGCTTGTGCTTCTCATTTGCATGCCAATATTTTTGCCAAATCAATAGGACACATTCGACAATTAGTTCTCTATGTTGATTCCATTCATATGAAAAAGTCTGCCACATATATGCAATGCATGTATTTATAAAGCCTTCAGTTAGTCCGGGATCGCCTTCGTAAGGTTTTTACACATATCTCCGGTAATCCTCTCCAAGCATGATGACGTTCGCGACCTTAGCAACGCCATATTATCCTCTATCTCTGGTTTCTCCGAGTCCGGGGCCCTGGTTCCACTTTTGCGAGGGGAGGAGTCTGACAAACCTTGAGTGCCAGGTTCAATTTAGGATTCGTGGCACAAATTGTACATGCCTATTTACCGTTCTTACAAGCACCTCAAGGACATTCGTCAAAAATTGCCCCAGACTAATTTCTACTCATGCTCTCTAATCCCTTTCCTGGCCGTCGCACGACGGAAAATAACAAGGTATAGATGAACAGAAACCCTTAAAACCTGCAGGGCTTCTGTCGGTACCGTACAATATACCGGTAAGTACTACGGTACCAATAACACCACTCTCTGAGAGTCTCGTTCCTTAGTTGGCCAAAAGCGCCGACCTACTTTCTTTCAAACTATACAAATGCGGCAAATAATTCATCCGTTCAGCCGTGGCGATTACCAAATATATATATTCCGTAACATACAAAAATACAGACCCATTCTATTGTATAACCAACAGCCGACGAAATAAGTTGTCCCGCAATAGCATTATGTTGGTCTTTTCGACCAAGACGTCAACTCCGAGAGACCGGCCCTCAACCCATAATATGATTGTATTTGTATTTGTTTATTATTTAATATCCTGTACAACAAGAAATTTTCTTAAAATTACAGTACAGGAATTATAGACGTTAAAAAATGTTTTGTAACAAAAAAGTGTTTTAAACTAAATAAATAAGTAAAATGAAAAAAAAAAAAAGATAAATATAGATATAAAATCGTGTTAACAATATAAGGAGAGAAAGGAGAGAGGAAACTATTACACAAGTTAATTTTTTATAAAAAAGCATTCAATTATTATTATCATGGGTTTTATATAAATCAGTGCCAATCAGACACAAGATTACGATGAATTAATGGAATAAGCTTCTTACCCCTGTTAGATCTAGCAAATTGCAGTTTTTTGAAAGATGTATAGTGGTTTATGAGTAACTATAATTTTATGAAGGTACAAAAGAGTCTTAATGTTTAAAAGGTTGTTAAAAGAGACTCCATATAGCGAATTTGAAACATGAGAGACAGTTTTCAAACCATATATATATCGAACTAGTGAGCCCGGCAATGCTTCGCTATTGCATATTAACTTGTAATATATTTCACATTTAGGTCTACAAAGTACTTTAAAAACGGTATATGTTGAGTTTATTACTTATGTTACTTATTTAAAGTAACTCCTTAACATTAAAGTTAACCAATTAAGTTTTTTCGTTGTAAATGCTAATAAAAAGTTCATCAGCAAAGTCATATCTATAGTGCCGACATGTAAATAAAGTTTTTTCTGTATGTAGGGCGAAAAACCACTTCTTACACAAATCGAACACAGACATTCCATAAAGATCAAAATTATTTATTTTGATCCGTAGAACCATCTGTATACTAACTATTTCTTTGGTCATAAAAAAACATTTTTGTTATGCCTTCTCCTATTGACCGCAAATGAAAATTCCGTTTGAAGCTTCATGCCTTTAGGCATAAAAACTTCTTTTGTCATTTCTTCTTCTCGGATCAAGAATAATCCGGAATAATATTTTTGTATTGGGACCGGCCGTGGCATAGTGGTTAGAACAAGCGACTACCATGCGGGAGATCGCAGGTTCAAACCCGGCTCCACTCATCTAAAAAGAAAAAAAAAATTGTCTTTCATTGTCGGCTCCCCTCGAATGTTGTTGACAGAAACTTCGCAGTATTAAGCTTCGATTCAATCGTCGTGTCTAGTAAGAGCTTCTAACAAATCTCATCTTCATACTTCTGATAGTTCATGAGATATAGCCTTTTTAGTAATCAAGTTGAATGGGCGGTGCCACGCCCCTTTTTCCAATCACAACCAAATATAGCCTGGGACTATCAACAGGTCAACAATACCACTTGGTAAAATTTTCGTACCAATTGATCTATTAGAAAATCCGTTAGAGCAATTTTTGAAAAGAGGGCGTGGCATCGCCCACTTCCATCCTGGCTGTAATTAATATTGCTCCAACAACATATATATACCAAATATCATCTTCATACCTCTGATAGTTCATGAAATATAGCCTTTTTAATTTTCAAGTTGTATGTAGTCAGGAACTATCTACAGGTCAACAGTACCTCATGGTAAAATTTTTGTATCAATTGATCTATTAGAAAGCCGTTAGATCGATTTTTGAAAAGGGGCGTGACACCGCCCACTTCTATCCTGGCTGTAATTAATACTGCTCAAACTACATATATACCAAATCTGATCTTCATACCTCTGATAGTTCATGAAATATAGCCTATAACCCAGGAATGAATTTGAGATAAATCACTATAAATTTTCCCAATATGTTCAACCATAGAATTTAGTGGGCAGCTTAAATAAAGTTGCACGTCATCAGCGTACATATGTATTTTAGAAAATGACAATTGTTGCGGTAAGTCGTTTAAGTATACAGAGAATAGTATGGGCCCTAAAATTGTACATTTTAGGGAAGTTTTTCAGAAACACCATTAGCTGTGTGCACAGATTGTGTGCGACCAGAGAGATAGGATCGTATAAGCTTCACAGCAGTGGGCGCAAAATAAAAAAAATGATTTAACTTCATATATAATGTGGTGTGATCTACCGTATCGAAGGCCTTGGAGTGGTCCAAAAGGACTAGAAAAGTAATATGATGATCTTCTAATTCATTTCTTATGTTTTCAGATACTTCCAATAAAGAACTAGTACAACTGTGGTTTGAACGAAATCCAGATTGTTTTTCATGCTTTAGTGAGTTACAGCTAAGGTGTCCACTGATTTGTTTGTGAATGAGCTTTTCAAATACTTTTGAAAGAAAGCAAAGTATGGCAATTGGTTTGAATTCATTGTTATATTTCGGGATTGGTATAATTTTAGCATGTGTCCACATTGTTGGAAAGGTACTTGTAGTAATGATGGTATTTACCAGTAAGAAAGTTTCAGTCGGGCAACCCGACTTACATTTACCCTCACCCTCAGTAAAACAAAAAAATTTCTATTATATTGATAGTATAACTTGATTTCTAAAGTGGTCGGAGTGGTACCTTTGTATGGGAGGTACCAGATGGAGCGTATCAACATTTCAAGATTTTTTCTCCAAAACTTTATCCTGTTATAGCTTTACTAAATACCGAATTTGGGCACGATCGCGAGGGTTGTATTGATATTATTACTCCATCTCTAAAGTGGACGGAAAGATACATTTGTATGGGAGGTTCCATAAGGGGCGTGTCTAGACTTTCAATATTTTTTTTCCAAAACTTTATCCTGTTATAACTTAACAAAATACATAATTTGGGCAAGATCGTGTAGAGTATATTGATATTATAAGTCCATCTCTTAAGTGGGAGGAGTGGTTCATTTGAATGGGTGGTAACAGAAGGGGCGTGTCTAGACTTCCAGATTTTTTCTCCAAAACTTTATCTTGCTTGAGCGTTACTAAATACAGAATTTGGGCACGATCGCGTTAGGTCTATTAATAATATTAATCGATTTCTACAGTGGGTGCTACCAGATGTATATGGAAGTACCAGATGGGGCGTGGCTAGACTTCCTGTTTTTTTTCTCAAAAACTGTATCCTGCTAT
The DNA here is from genome assembly GCA_964034835.1 of Muscina levida. Classification (NCBI taxonomy): domain Eukaryota; kingdom Metazoa; phylum Arthropoda; class Insecta; order Diptera; family Muscidae; genus Muscina; species Muscina levida. Next base: position 45,017,322 of record OZ035880.1, on the reverse strand, counting down.
AAAATTTACTAAAATAAAGAATTTGCGTACGATCGCCTTGGATTTTTTAACATTACTACTCCATCTCTAAAGTGGGCGGAAAAGTATATTTGTATGGGAGGTACCAGAAGGTGCGTGGCTAGACTTCCAATATTTTTTTTCCAAAACTTTATCCTGTTATAACTTATCAAAATACATAATTTGGGCACGATCGTGTCGAGTGTATTGATATTATATCTCCATCTCTAAAGTGGGCGGAGTGCGCCGGACAGCCAGACAGACAGACAGACGGACAGACAGACAGACAGACAGACGGATATGTCTAAAGTCACTCCTTCTATGTGTTAAACTTTTAGGTCGTATCAAATGATATATACCCTCATCCCGAAGGGTGATGGTATAAAAACGTGGGTTATATAATTTAAAATAAACGGCAGAAGGATTCGTAGGAACGTCGGATCAATATTGTCATAACCTGAGGCGTTAGATTTAACTTCAGAAAAACAGGATAAGACATCAATGTTATTTATACTAATAAATTCAAAGTCTGTTGTATTACTTTGCAAAATATTTCCGAAATTGTAAAAGTTGTTGTTTACAACGACAGTAGGAGTGCTGGTAAAAGTAGTGTTGAGCATGTTGATAGCATCCTGGCAATTATTATTATGTTGTTTTCCAATGCCAATTTTGCGGATTGTTTTCCATTTTTGTTTGGAGTCCAATGCAAGTAAGAATTTACTAGAGAAATATTCGGTTTTAGCTTGTTTATTTTTTCTGTTAACGTCTTTTCTGGCACAACAATACTCATCTCGCAGTTCAGGTGTTTTAAAACGCTTCTATCTTGAATATGTTATATCCCTTGTTATAATTGCATGCTTGATCGTGTCCGAGAACCAAGGTCTAGTTTAACCGTAATTACTCGCGTTTTAAAAGGAACGGCAGCATTAAAAATATTTAAGATGTTGTCTTGAAGAAAACAAAGCTTGTCGTCTACTGATGGAATGTCAAAAATGCTATTTCCTTGCGCAAAGCCACAAACAACATCGAACTCCACCGAATTTTTACCGCAAGGTGTCCTTTCAGAAAAGTTGTAGGTGGTTATCGCCTCCGTGTAGCTGTTCAACCACCGTAGTTGGGGTAAATGCTTTTTCTAGCGAGTTAAAATGGTGCTACAAGAGGCCAGGGATGCCCAAGGCAGATTGTCTGGGCAAGCTTACCAGGCTTGTTCCTTTAAGTAAAGAAACACCTCGGTGGTGCAACATAGCGGCTATGTTTATAACAAAAATGTACGTTGGTAAATTAAAAGTTGATGCTCTAGTTATGGTGGCACGTGTCCCTAAATACGATCAGTTTCGAATTTCCCATATACATCAATAATCTTTTTGGTTAAACAACAATTAAGAAGATTGGATAGCTACGAACCTTTGACAAGGGTGTACCTAATACCGCAGACAAAAAGTTAAATTTTAATAAGTTGATGTCTTAGTAATGGGATAAGACAGTTTTATGAAATACTAGCTGACCCGTCGGACTTCGTCCTGCCTGCAAAACTATTGATAAAGATGTAGGGTACTGCTATACTCTACTTACGTTTGGTCCATTACCTTGATCACACTTTTCGGTAAACAAATATTTAATTTTAGTTTATTTCGTTTTTTTCAGAACCAGTGGTTTGATCAGAATGCTCGCTAGTCGCCTATTTCGTTACTTGAGTTGTTTTTTCAGTGTGCTAATTGGTTTAATTGAATGCTACGCAGCAATTCTACCGCCTCGAGAAGAAGTTTCGAAAACTCCGAAATTTTTACTTTTACTTCAGGAAAGCCACATTTTCTACAAATGTCATGTTTATAGACTCACACATTTGGTAACAACGACAATTTCTCTGGTTGATGCTACCGGCCGTGGCATGATGGTTAGAACACGCGACTACCATGCGGGAGATCCCAGGTTCAACTCCTGGCTACAGTCATCTGAAAAATAAAAAATTAAATTTTCCTTTCATTGCCGGCCCCCTCGATGTTGTCGTCAGCAAGTTCGCAGTATAGGTGTCGTGTCGGTCGGCATGTCTAGTAAAAGCTTCTCAAACAGTGATGTTCGCATTCGTCGATAAACAAGTAGGTGTCTTAAGTTGTGAATCTAAAAATAGGAAGCGTGTTAATTAAATAGCGAGAAGCAATCCCATACCTCATTCATGGGATGTAAAGGGAAATTAAGTAAGTAGTATTACTACCTCTCTAATTGAGATTTCAAAAATCCTAAATTCAAAAAAAAATTGTTTCTAAAAGACCATCCACGCAATATTCCATGATTCTAAGACGATGCATTAGTTATAACGACAATTTCTCTTATTTATTATCACGCTCATTTCTACCGTCCATAATTGGTATTTTTATTTTTCTAAAAGCATTATTCACAACATATTTCATTTTTCTTGGATGCAGCGTTTGGTCAGAAAGTGTGCCCCCAATAAGTACGAATCGCGAAAAATCCCTTCAAATCGCCCAACAACCCCATAAAATAAGCATTTACCCTAATTTTCGCTATTCTGGGTTGTGCAGTTTGGTTTGTTATGTTATCAATTTTGTCCCTTTTTCGGCCTTTTTTCCCTACAAGTTCGAAACGGGAAAAATCCCTTAATAGCGCTCAACTACTCCATGAAATAGATATGATGATCGTACCAGTTTTATTGATTTGTGGTCCTTTTTTAACCCTAAAAGTAAGAATTTCAAAAATTCGTTTCATTTATAGGTGTACCCATTTAGTCCGGACGATGGTACTAGTTTTATCCCTTTTTGGATCTTTTTGGGTTCTAAAAGTACGAATTTACGAATACCTTTATCTAGATCTCTAATTATATAGAAATAATAGCCGTACCGATTTTTGCGAATCTACCATTATCCCTTTTGTTTTAGTGATGGTGCCAGTTTCATCACATCAAAACTAATAATAATATTGAAAAATCCCTATGTATCGCACTACTACTCCATTAAATAATGATGCTCCTACATTTTCGCATTTCTACCTTTACCTTTTTCTTTATCCCATTTTCGGGCTTTTTACCCCTAAAAAATATCGAAACAAATATCGAATATCCTATAGCACTCAAGCACTGGTGAAAGAATTTTTAAAATCGGATAAGTAGTTTACAAGATTACCTTATACATACGAACAAACTGAGAAATTCACAAACATCTTCTTTTAATAATATTAGTATAGAAGTAGCGATGATATATTATTACGGTTCGATGAATTGTTTGCTGGCAACCGATTGGTATAAGCAGAACTTGACAGAGATTGCTGATTCTATTAGTTCTATTAGTGCTGATTCTATTATAGTAGAATCGATTAATCGACTTGAAGTGTATGATGCATGGCCTTGGCAAAATCTTTGGACCTGACACTGTAATCTCGTTAAATGTTCAGAAGAGTGGAATTCGATGACGTTTATGGTAGTAATTTACTGCAGATGTTATTGATAAATGTAATATTCCGAGGAGTAGTGTCCAATGATGTAACTTAAGTGCGATGGGGAACTTTGTTTTAGCTGAAAAATGGCAAAGATTTGAACACGCCATTTGGACAGACCAGACTTTATGTTAAACACACACAGGATCCCACTGAACTATTTGCCCAAACTATGATTGCATTTCTATTGGGACCTCACCACCTTAAGCCATCACTCTGCCCTTGAAGTAGACGAAAATTACAAGAAACTAGTTTTCGTGCACGCATTTCTAAGTCCAAGCTTCCTCAACACTACAACCCCTTTTGAAGACGTATTGTCAAGAGTACTTGTTGTCATAAACTCTCTCATTCAGCCTATTTTCCATTATACTTTCCACTACTTTTCCAAGTACCAGAAATCGACTGATTCCCATATAGGACCTAGGGTGACTTCAAGAGCACAATGACCGTGGCTACCTTCCACATTTTCAAGTGTACGGTTCATTTCTGAATTAACTTTATAAAAGCGTAGATCTCACGCAAAATTTGACTGAATTCAGTATAATTTAAAATCAAGATATGTATGTATGTAAACTATAAGGATGAAATTGGTCACATATATGAGAGGTGCCAGAAGGAGTTTGGCAAAGCTTTCGGGGTCGTGAGGGCTTGTATATTATTAAATATAATTTTACCAACCAAATGCGAGAAATATAAATTTTCCAAAAATATGTCATTTTGCATTTTAAATAGCAACAGGGGCGGGGCCATTCTGACTATTACAACATTTAAAAAAAATGCATCTAGTAAATGTTAATATGGATCAGATTACGTTTACAAGAGCCAGCCAGCCAACCAGACAGACGTACATGCCTCGATCGTTTAAAAATTCTCGGAATGAATTTGGTTAAGGTAATTAATGCGTTACACTTTTTCTCGTATTCAATGATATATACCCTTATGCTAAGGGATGCACCTCAGATAACACAACAAAGACAAATTTTATTGTACCTAATGAAATCAGAGTTTTGATAAGAAAGAAAAGACGATTGAGAAAAAAATGTCAACTTAGTCGAAATCGAAACGATAAGTGAGTATTTAATAACGCACCAAAACATCTTAGACGCCGCCTCAATTGGGAAATTTCCTCCGTAGTCTCAATGACGTAAAAAATAGTGAACACACATTACGGAAAGCAACATACTAACTTAAGCGCCCATCAAAAAGAAATGTACCCATTTAAGGCAAAAACGGTGTTTGGTGTAGAACTGATAAAAAGAAAGCAGATGCGTTTGCATCTTATCTTCACAAAACAAAACAAATCACATGCAATTTGTAGTTCAGGTCATGCCAACGAGGTACTTGATTTCATACAAAGCCCATGCCCAATGGATTTGCCTATTAATGCAGTCTCACCAAAGGAAGTACAGGAAAAAATAAAGAAATTTAATGCTTAAAAGTCCCCTGGGTTTGACTGCGTTGATGGAGCGGTTGTTTAAAATTTACCAAGTAAAGGCATTAAGTTTATTATTTAACTCAAACCTTCTCTATGGAAGTGTGCACAGATTATTATGATACCAAAACCTGGATAGCCAGAAAATGCAGTAGCATCATATCGACCGATTAGTCTGCTGGTCACATTCTCCAAAATATTCGAAAGGATATTTTTAAAAGATTGTTGCCGGTCTTAGAGGCAAAAAATATTATTCCGGAACACCAATTTGGTTTCAGGCATAAACCCCAGAACAATGCCATCGTGTCGTTGCCGAAATTAGAGATGCATTGGAGAATAAAAAGTACTGTTCGGGCGTATTTTTAGATGCTCAACAAGCGTTTGACAAAGTTTGGCTAAATGGTTTATTCTATAAACTTAAAAAAGTTCTTCCTTCCCATTTTTATTTGTTGCTGAAATCATTTTTATCAAACATACTTCTATGTCAAAGTTAATGACGATACGTCGGATTTATACGATATTTCCGCAGGAGTGCCGCAAGGCAGCGTTTTGGGTCCCATTTTATACTCCATCTTCACATCAGACATACCGACTACTGAAAATATAACTGTTGCAACATATGCTGACGATACGGCTATTTTGGCCTCAAGCCTCTCACCAGATGAAGCTTCACGATTTGTATAAATCTAGCTGAATATAATAGAGAATGGCTCAACAAGTGGAATGTAAAAGTAAATACCGATAAATCTATACATATTACATTTACTTTAGGCCGGAGAGACTGTTCAGGTCTTACACTGAACAATAGCGCCATTCCACAAAGTCAAACAGTCAAATACCTTGGATTACACATTGAAAGGAGATTAATATGGAAGAACCACATTAAAGCTAAGAAGGAATAGCTTAAAAATAAAACTGGCAAGCTCTTTTGGTTAATCGGTACTAAATCGCAACTAAGTACACAGAACAAAATTTTAAACTACAAAGCTATACTGAAGCCTGTATGGACGCACCCTGGTTTGTATCTAACAAAACAATTCATGACGACCTGCATATTCATACGTCAAAGATGAAATCAACAGATTCAGCGCTAAATACTTAGATAGACTGAGTAATCACGTCAACCCGCTTCTTAAGCATGTTAAATCACAACAACGCGAGAAGCTATCCCATACTTCATTCCTGGGCTGTAAAGGGAAATTAAGTTTTTTTTTTAAGTTAAGGTCATGTAAACCGATTTTTATGACAGGCAGTACACAACGGCAGTTCGATCATTATAAAGTTATTTAAGCACCATATTGTATTACCGTCAAGCTTTCTTTTCTTGTATTTATCTCTTATAAATCACCGAAATATGCCTACAATATCATTACCCATTACATCCGATGGTTAGATCTTGATCGACATACAATAAAATTCTCAAAAGTTCATTTAATATTTATATGTATTTGTTTTGCTGTTCTACGATGTTCTCCATGTACAATTGTGAACCCTTGTCACCACTGTCCGCTGTACGCAGTGTCAGGATAACTATGACAGTCACAAACATCGACAAATGCTAACCCGCATTTGAATTACAAACACGTATGTGTCTCCACACACGCAAACACACACACACACAATCATAGAACTTGGCAGCCTCAAAACAGAAAAAGTTCCAAAGGATGGCGTTTTTTGCGCGTTTTGTTACAAAAGTGCATTGGGAAACTGCAGCGTGTATTTTTTTTTCGTACATTTGCGACCCATTGCCGTTCCTTCTTTATGTTTTTGTTGCCGTGGCAAAAGTCGTTTTTGTTGCTGTTTTGCATCCTATGCACAGCAGCAACAACAGCAACAACAACAATATAAAAACAAAGCTGGACCTCAAAAATAACAAGGAGGGGTTGCAGGTGGGAGAGTGAGCACGAGCGTTTTGTTCCTTCATATATGTGACATTTGTTATAGTTGTAGTTGTTTTCGCCTTTTACTGGTGATGAACATTAAAAATGCGCGCTTGCGTTTGAAAAAACCCGAACGCGCTCACAAAAAAACCTACAAAAATGCTCCGCCTCCGATGTGGGATAATGGCTCCCCTCCCTGCTGCTAAGCCCATAGAAAGAACCTAGAAGAAGAAGAAGCGTCAGCAGAAACATAAACCACCGAGCGGCCAACCCGATCAACCTACGGGGAAAGTATAAATTGCGTGAATGTTGGAGTTTGATAAAGCATCATCTCCGTGCCACACACTTAGTTTGGGGCCGGCGAGGCCGTTTTTTGGGGCCATAAGTCAACCCAGCATGTCCGGGCGAATGCAAAAAACAAAACATTGCACCCAAAATGCAACAAACAACAACAGCCGGAGCAGCAGCAGCAGCAGCAGCGGCAGCAAAGCAATTGCAACGACATACCACTAGCCACTACAACCTAGTATCTCTACTCTATTGCCAATGCAATGAATGGATTTTGTTGTTTCGCGTTTTGCCGCCGTGTTTGAGGATGGATGGATGGATTGCATAGCAGTGAATGTGGATGCAACGCAATAGTGCCACACTTGCAACATTCAAAGCCTAAAGCTTTGCTGATGCTGTGGTATGGGTATATATAGGAATAACGCTATATATATATATATATATATAAGTTTTTGTTCAGATCCGGCTTTACATGTAAATGTATATAAATATACATGCAAAAAAAATTCGCTGGTGGTTTGATTGTAAACTTTTGTCAATGTGGCATAATGTTGTTCACTGATTTCGTTGTTGTCCTCATCGTCGTCATCGTTGTTGTTGCTGTTGTTGTTACATCATTATCTATGATTGACCATCAGCATCCTACTGCCACTACTTGAATATCCTGTTTGTATGCACATTAGACCGGGTCGCGAAAAAAAATTTTCAAAGTCGAGGGCAAATATTAAAGATAACATCGAGACCACTTAAAAAACAAATTTTTTTTCCTCCCCCACCCCCCGGAAAAACAGCCAAAATCGTTTTTTTATCACTGCTTTTTTGGTTGTGGCTCAATCGTAACATACAAGACATCGGTGTATAGATCTCGACGAGTACTACATTTGTCCTATAGATGTCGCTGACATACGACGTCATCTTGTAATGATGGCCTCATTTAGAGCAATTTCTACCCCTAAAATTTAAAAATATTTTTTCTCAGAATTAAAGTCCTTTAAAAACCAAGAACATTTTGCTTTGGAAGTAAACAGTTTTATTCAAAAACAAAAAAGTTACGTATGAAAAGATGTATTTACAGCATCAACACTAATATTTTTTCCTGTTGTTTGCATTATTACAGAAAACTATTGCATACTTCTTAGCGTTTGGTAAACAATTAAATACAAGCTATTGCATACTTTTTAGCGCAAACAGTGTTTTCAAACATGCGGATGAAGTTATTCAGAGTCACCAATATTAAAGCAACCAAATTATAGAGATATCTGGTGCAAAATGGAAGTATTAATAATAAAATATAGACAAATATATGCACTTGTATTCTTCCCATGCAATTTGCAACACTGAACATTTGTGCGAAATTTAAGTGAATCTTGGAATGACTAATCAAAATGAAAAATTATTGCCAAAAGTAGTGAACGGACCTTTAATCGCGCCAATATTTGATGTAATTGCTAATCTTTGCTCTTTTTGGGATTTTATTTGTAATAAAAATTATATTTCGTCGGTAACTAGATTAAAATTGAATTATCTCGAGAAAATTTTTAATTTTTTTCGATGTCGTTAAGACTTATGCAACAATTTGAGCTACAAAGAATATAATCATTTTTATATTTTTTTATTTTATATCAGCGCTATAAAGTATGCAATAATTTGTTATAATAATGCAAGCAACATAAAAAAATGTTTTTGTTGATGCTGTAAATACATCTTATCATTCGTAACTTTTTTGTTTTTGAATAAAACTGTATACTTCCAAAACAAAATGTTCTTGGTTTTTAAAGGGCTTTAATCCTAGGAAAAAATATTTTTAAATTTTAGGGGTAGAAATTGCTCTAAATGAGACCATCATTACAAGATGATGTCGTATGTCAGCGACATCTATAGGACAAATGTAGTACTCGTCAAAACCTATACACCGATGTCTTTGATTTAAAGATTGAGTCACAAACAAAAAAGCAGTGATAAAAAAACGATTTTGGCTGTTTTTCCGGGGGTGGGGGAGAAAAAAAAATTTTTTTTTTGAAGTTGGCTCGAGGTGATCTTTAATATTTGCCCTCGACTTTGGAGAAAAAAAAATTTTGTATGGGGACCGACCCGGTCTAATGCACATCCTTTCATTAACTTTAGCTTTGCTTTGCTTTGTAGCTCATGTCCATTCATTTATTAATGTTTATTATTCATTCTTATATACACTGAGATATGTAATTTAACAGAATACAACAACAACAACAACAAAATTAATGTGTATGTATTATGATCTTGCATATACACATATGTATAATTATGGTGCGTTTATCCTTATGCGCCAAAGAGATAGCTCTATGCTATCAGGCGTCTACTATTAATTGTGTAATCTGACAAAATAAAAAAGGTAAGATGGAATTAACTGAATTTCCCTGTACTTGCAAGGGATAGAAAAACTATTGCCGTACAAAATTGTGCAGTTATTAATACATATTCTCTTAAAAAAAAGTGTGAGGAAATAAGTTCTTAGTTGATGCTCTAATAAATGCGAATATTTTTTACACCGAAAGTTTTCACGCTTCGTACACAAATGTTCAAATAAACCACTATAACAAAAAATAATATAGTTTCTATAAAAAGGGGGGGACTATGGTGCTATCAAACCCTGCCGAACACAAACTATTTTTGTTTTATATCTTTTCCTTAATATTACATAAGTATTAGGAATTGGCGTTCTCAGTCCAAACTTTTTTAATGACTTTTAATATTTTTTCTTATCTTGCTGTTTGTTTGCTTAATTTTTCACCTATAACTCCAGAATCATTGATGATTTCTCATTTCGTATATCCAAAAAATCGGAATCTATTCATAAATTTTCCCCAAGAACTCCAAATTTCTGGTCATATACAACCTGTCACATCTGTGATAAGTGAAAAACTGGTTCTGAATGACGACACTGACCCAAGTAAATACTGTACTGTACATTCATATGTAGCGAGTTTGCATATGGATCTAGAATCTAGATACATATGATTGTGCAACGTATGAGTTATATTTATTTTATGCGGATGTTATATTAATCATACGCACATTATTGCAATACAATAAATTTATAATTCAGTATTCCAGTGCAACAGCCTAGGTACTAGTACAGTACAGTAAAACTCCTAAAGGATTTAACGTTCTATACAATTCTGCTGAATGAATGATATAATAAATCATCAATAGTCCTTGAGTTACAGCTGAAAATCTAAGCGAAGGCTGAAGTAAAGAATATGTCATTCATCATAGAACTATTTGGGTAGAACTACTGGGTTAAAATGTTTCGAGGAAATATTCCCCGAAAAATATTAATATAGGTCTCCGAAGACAGTGTTGAAAAATTGAGTTTAAGCTTTTCTTACTAAGTTCACATACTACCATTTGATTTTGCTTTTTTCACTCCCGAAAAAGAGTGCTGCACTGTTTGCTCAAAAATAAACTTCTTAACATATCATTTACATTTCATTGTAATTTTTCTTTGTAACCTTAGACTCGTTGAGGTTATTTTTCTTCGGTGACTCCTAGTGAAATTTTCCGCTGAATATTTCTATTGAAGACTCAAGCTCTTGACCTCCCTCCAAAGTTGTCTTTAAAGCTGTTTTTCAAAATTGGACATAAAATGTCACATACGGGTGGGAGCTAGAGGGTTAAAATGGTCCGTTTTAATTTTTCTTTGTAACCTTAGACTTGTAGAGGTTATTTGTCTTCGGTGACTCTTAGTGAAATTTTCCGGTGAATATTTCTATTGAAGACTCAAGCTCTTGACCTCCTTCCAAAGTTGACTTTAAAACTGTTTTTCAAAATTAGACATAAAATGTCCCATACCGGTGGGAGCTAGAGGGTCCGAGAAAATATTTCGCGGAAAGACATGAACTATTCCAGATGTAGTTAAAATATTTTTCATATTCAAAAATATTAAATTTCAAATCACTGTAGAAAAAAATTGTGATGTGAATTGAGGATTTTGTTATTGATGTCAAATTTTACCGTTTGATATTGGTTTTGTTCACCCCCAAGACAATAACCCTCAAATTGTGATATAGTGTAATCTGTAGGTGCAATGTCCGGCTCCTACTGTGAAAGCATCAAAACTTCCCAGGGGATGGGAAGGAGGCGGAAGGGGACAGGGTGGGGGGGGGTTAGAGATTGTAAAATCGTGAGAACCCTAATTGTCTTATTTGCCCAGTTAACTCATAACTATGAGCTTTTAAGTTGAGCTAAGTTAAGTTAAGCTTTTTAAGTTAGACTTCCACAGGCCATTCTCAGATCACTCCTGCAAAGGTCAACCATATACGCCGGTCTGTTTTTCCACAGCCAAAGGTAAAAAATGGGAGGGTGAACATCTTCCAGAGAGTCATGATCAGACATAGCAAAGGCTCCTCTGGCCAATAGATCTGCTGATTCATTCTCAGGAATATCGCAATGTCCTGGTATCCAATAGAGAGTGGCATTTAAAGGCTTTAGTTGCTCCAACATTTCCTTACAGTACGTCACCAACTTTGACATACACATTGTAGAATTTATCGCTTTTACTGTAGTTTGGCTATCCACATGGTTAGCTGTCTGTTAGTATCAATTCCACATCCCAAATAGCCTCCGCCGATTTCTGAATGACTAGTAGTCAGTCAGTCTGAAAAACACTTCATTCATGACGTAGCCTAAAAAAGATAAGTAGCAGCAGGTCTTTGCTGTAAACACTAGCGCCCTGTTCTATCTTCAAACCGTCAGATAAGACGGAAATGGTGGCACCATAAGGAGTTCCGCCGTCATTCCATTCCGATCTTTCCAGAATTTCAACATTTACTTTACGGATATCCACACATTTCTATAAAAAATCAGTATGAGGTGGCAGATGAAAATTAAAGCCAATACCCAAAGCCGGAGAATTTTCGCAATCTGGTACCCCATCGGACTGCAATTGCCTTGACGTACAAGTCTAGGAAGGCCCAGGAACACATTCAATGCTACTTGCAGTTTGCTCCTTCTGGCTCCAGTAGTCCCTAAAGCAGGAATCGTTTGCGCCTTGCTCACTATTTCTAATAAATTACTTTTATATAGCCCCTCTCACTAAAACAGACATCCCTAGGTGATAATTGGCCGGTCTACCATAGTATACAGCCACATTGTGGCCATTGGGCTGAGTCCCCACTTTTTATCTATAGAGTGCCGGCGCGCAAAAAGGGCCTTTAATTTAGCTTCTGATCAAAGACAACCCCTAGGTACTAGGCCTCCGTTAAGAACTCCAGTTCCACCCCATTTAGATTTGGTGACCTGAAGCCCTTTATCTTATATCTACGGGTAAAAAGAACCAATTCCGTTATCTGGGGGTTCACATCCAGACCACAGGTACTGGCCCATCGAAGCAGTTTTTCAAGGCAGTTAAGATAAGGCCAAATATGGTTGGTAGAAATTTCCCAACTATCGTGATGAAAACATCGTCCACATATGCCACAATTTTCGTACCATCTTCATTTAACGAATTAAGTACTCCGTTTAACACAAGGACCCAAAGCAGAGGGGACAGGACTCCCCCTGTGGTGTTCATCTAGCAGCTATCTTTTTCACGCAGCTTTCACCAAGTAGACTACGCGTTTTCCACGTACATCCATCCAATACACAAACGGACGTAACACATTAATGTTCTCCAAAGAGTTCGTTATTAAGCGTGACTTCACATTATCTAAAGCCCCTTATATACTCAGGAAATCAGCTTAAGTCAAGTTATCCGAATTAAGGCTGAGTTTCATAGAGCCAACCATGTCATGGAGAGGACCCTCAGAGGTGTTCAGAGTGTGAGAGCTTAAAGATGTGCTTAAATACATACACCGACCGCATTATCTGCACATCTCCGGCCTGGGAAGTGTGTATCCACAACAAACGTCAGTGTTTCATTAATGGACTCAGTCCATGACCCATCTGTTGTGGGAATGAAACCCAATCCTTTCTAATCCTTAGACAGAGCCCTTCTGAATCGGGAGGCATCATTGACACTACTTGCTTTAATGTCGTTAATTGTTGACAGTCGAGAGCAGAATCAATCGTTTGACCAGGTTTAACAAGCTCATTATAAACAATTCCCTTTCAATTGCACCAGACACAACCTTTCATGGTGTTAGTTCTGGCTTTCACCGTCTGCGGAGCTTCACCTTCTTTTTACAAAACCGGTTTCCGCAAATAGGCATAAAGCCACAAAGTTTTTTATATAAAATATTGCCTTTTCAAAAACCCGTTTAACCGACATCAAAAAACCGGGTATTCGGAATTGGCATTTTTGAAGAAACATTTTTAAAGTATACGGTTTCGGAAAAAAAACCGGATAGACGGTTTTCGGTTTCGGGTTTGAACGCTCTATACGTGATCTACTTTTCATCGCCGGTATTCATTAGCTTTAGAAATGGTTCAAGTTTTCCCATTATCATCTCCATCACTATGTTGAAGAGGTCACACTATAGGACGTCGCCTTGTTTTGGCCTCGTCTGGTGTAGAACGGCGCCGTAAGGTCCTTGCCAATCTTCACTGAAGACTTCGTTTCAGTCAACGTCATTTCGCAAAGACGTATCAGCCATGGCTTCATGTAATTTCTGCCTTATCGGGCTGTCGAAGGCAACCTTATAGTCGACGAAAGGGTGGTATGTGTCGATCCGTTTCTCTTGGGTCTTTTCCAGGATTCGCCGAAGTGTGAATTTCTGGTCAGTTGTTGATTTACCAGGTCTAAAGCCACACTGATAAGGCCCGATCAGGTTTTATAACGCTGTCTTTAGTCTTTTACATAGCACACTCGACAGGACCTTATATGCGATGGGTAAAAGGCTGTGTAAGTGTTCTCTCCATATATGCAGCACACTCTGCATATCTGTGACCAGATTTCCATCGTTGTCCTTACAGGATGGACGTTGTGTCCTAGAAGTTGGGAGAGCTGGTTGGATTAGGCAGTAGCTATCTCTGGGGTTTGCAGCTTTGAAATGTCCAGCTTTCTTTATGTTTGATTACGTGCATTTTTCGCTCTGTGCACACCTTGGCTGCAACCAGGCAATGATCCGAGCCACTTTAAGCACCACGGATCACACGCACGTCGATGACACTAGATGCATGCCTTCCATCAATTACCACATGATTAATTTGATTTTTGGTGTATTGATCGGGGGATAACCAAGTTGCCTTGTGGGTATCTTTGTGCTGCAATCTGGTTCCACTCACTACCATGTTCCTTCCCGCTGCGAAGCTAATAAGCCTAAACCCGTTGTCTGATGTGTCGGTATGCAGGCGATCGATAGACCAAGAACATCTTCCCTTCCTTATATTGCATTTTAGTCTCCCAGAACAATTTTAATGTCGTGGCCTGGGCAGTGGTCGTATGTTTCCTTTAGGAAACTTAATACTGTTCCAACACTGCATCTTGTTGTTAGCGGAAGTAGAAACAAAAGAATTGTGCAAGTTTAAAACATTACGTTTTCGCTTTAGATATAGTTACAATATGTAAATGTTCACACCATATGCTTTGAATATGTTAACATTTCCGTGTTTTTGGAAATATGAATAACAAACAGCAAACAAATGCTAAACAACTATTCACTAAGGTAATAAAAGTGCAGAGAATACGGAAGTAAAGTGAACACTTACTTCGTGGTATGCTACACAGCGTCAAAACAACTTGGGTGGCTGGTTCATGAAAGAAATTTCGTCTAAAGATGCGTTATGAACTATACATTCACCCAAATTGCAGAGATTTTTGTAGCAGTATTCCGGTATTTGGGTGTATGGGGTATGGCGATATAGATAATCGCAGTGTGAGCAATAATGGTGATTACTCTATATAAAGTTAAAACTGATGAGGCACTATCTCTTACTTAACAGAACATAAGAACAGTAAAGGCAGAGAACTCGTACTTACTTACTTAATTTCCCTTTGCACCCCATGAATGAGGTATGGGATAGCTTCTCGCGTTGTTGTGAATTAACACGCTTTCTATTTTTAGATTCACAACTAACGGCACCTACTTATTTATCGACGAATGCGAACGTCACTGTTTTGAGAAGCTCTTACTAGACACGACGATTGAATCGACGCTTAATACTGCGAAGTTGCTGTCAAACAACATTCGAGGGGAGCCGACAATGAAAGAAAATTTGATTTATTTTTTTCTTTTTTTTAAGATGACTGGAGCCAGGTTTGAACCTGCGATCTCCCGCATGGTAGTCGCGTGTTCTAACCACTATGCCACGGCCGGTCCCAGAGAACTCGTATCTTCTGCAAAACTAATGCCAAAGCAATCTTTGATTTATCTGATAATAGATATTTACAGCTGCACATATATATAACCTTTTGAAAAGGAGATCGTTAAACATTTTAAGAAAAGGGGCTGGAGTACCTTTAATAAAATTATGGGAGCCCCCTTAAGAGTTGGAGGTAGGGTATAGGTATGTTTGTTTAAAATGTTAGAAATAAACAATTAGTGGGGGTCGGTCATGCATTTTACCACTCTAGGGGCGACACTGGGAACGTTGCAGGGCTTGTTATGGGATTTCCCCATTTCCCTACCACTTTTGAACAGGATGCGCAGCCATTTGCCCGTACCACATCTCCCCCATGTTTTGGCTAATGGTTTTTCATACACAAACTCACAAAATTAGTGAGTAAGCCATATGGAAATCGTAAATTCATTCACAAATGGGGATTGCATTTTTTTGATCTCAAAACGGGTAAAAATAAAATGCCAGCAGCCGATTTTAGTCACATTTTCATAACACCTATTTAGTCCTTTTTGTCCGAAGAATGCCAAGTCGTTCTACTTTTTAACCACTTTCCCAAGAAAGAATTGAACACATGACAACAGCTACAAAAGTCAGGTACAGCCTTAAATACAGTTCGCTCGATATCGAGCTGAAAGAATCAGGCCGTAGTACCAAAGTATCGTCTTGTAAATGCTGTCTGCAGATCCTCAAGACCTTTTTGACGATTCAGGTTTCTTCTTTTATTTGCGAAAAGTACATCTTAAGCTGTCACACACACTTAGTTCAGTTAAAACTTTCAGTTTAAAATATAAAAATTGCATATATGTCAGTTAAATCGGACGGTTGAGTTGAACTGACAGTTATAACTGTACAGCTCAAACTGACAGTTAAAACAGTATGCGAGTTGCCGGTTTTATACTAGAAAAGTATATCATTCATGTGAAGCAAAGTAATATGTCTTTGTTAACGATATTTACATCAATAATATTTCAAACGATACAATAACCCATTTCTAGTTATTTAAATGTATAAACCAAAATATGTTAAAACCCAACTATGAACCAACGAAATACCTCGACAGGTCCCAAAAACAACTCATGAACATACAATACCAAACATTTTTCCAATATTTTCAAAAGTGCCTTTAGTTACGAAAAAATGCAACAAACTTTACATTTTCGGCAGCAACAAAACTTTTTAATTTGTAAACGCATTTTAAGGAAGTCTGAGAAACTCCCACACTCTCTTACACTTGTCCAAAAAACACAACAACTTTAAATTTTCGTAATAAACAAACAAATGCACGATAGACCCGCTCACTGACGTGTTGTTTCTTGTTTTTTTTTGTGGCATTTTTCACGTACTCACATGGGTACACACAGATGCACATCAATATCTACGTAGAAAATTCCCCGTATTCGCATGTGCATTAGCTCCTTACAGTTTTCGTTTTCGTTTCATTTTTTACTTTGCACTTTGCTAGAGCCAGGGCCAAAGTTGCAGTCATATGCAATTTCAATTGCGTCTGTTGGTACAATAGCGGCAGGAGCAGACGTACAAAAAACCAAACTCATCCCCTAAGGATAAGTGTTTAGAATGGTTGGGGGTGTTGTTGCAAGAGTGTTCAGTGTTCAATTTCGTTGAAACTTCAATTTTATAATTATCGACGTCTATAACTCGTCCTTGTTGTGTCTTGTCGTTGTCTGTTACTTTGTAAGTCTTGAAAAAAACGCAAACAACCACATACACATACACACACAGACAATCAACATGCAGCTAATATGCATTTTGGTCTTTCAATCATACACATCTATAGGAATACGAACGAACGTATATGGATGCACATGACAGGCAGACAATTTTTGGAGTTCATTAGCAGGTGGCACAGTGGGCAGAAGAAGTTTATAACGAAATCAGGTATGAGATTGCACGGTTTCCTTTACTTGAATAGGCAGTGAAGTCAGTAGTAAACTAAGAGTCGTTCAGCCTTTCATAGAACTATGTAACTATGGACTACTTCTCCCTTTTGTTGGGAGAAAACAAGAACCCTTTAAAATATGGAAGACCGCCGAAAACGTTATAAGGACCATGATTTTAGGATATGTGCCTGGAATGTCTGAACTCTCTACAGAGAAGCTGCCTCTATCCAACTGGCGGATGTCCTCGACAAATCATCACCGCCATACAGCAAATGCGTTGGACGGGACAGGGGTGCACAGTGTGCATTGCACACGTCGAAAGAACAGTGACATATTTTATAGCTGCCATGCAGAAAGATACGAATTTAAATGTGGATTCATAGTCGGCAAGAGACTTCGACATCTGGTCACGCGGTTTAACCTTGTAACAGACCGAATAGCCAATATTCGCATCAAGGCGAAATATATTTACATTACGCTGATTTGTGTACACGCCCCGACGCATAGTGGTCCATTTGCCTGATCTAGCGTAACGAAATTAATAACATAACAAGTATTACAATAATCTAGAATAATACAACAAAAAGGAACCAAATAATAAAAAAAAAATTTCACCAAAATATTTTTTTAATTTTGTAATTTTTTCTTAAAATTTTTTTTATATAAATTTTTTTCTTAAAATTTTTTTTTTTAAATTAAATTTTTTTTTGTTTTTTTTTAATTTGTAGACGTATTAAATTTTAATATTAAATTATTTCGAGTCAATACTCCATTCTGACTTGGACTGCCTTACTAAAAAGAAGTTAGCAATTGCAGACTGACAGGATGCCTAAAAATTGCAACATAGTGAGCAAAAGCAACTGAATGCAGCAAATGTTGGGCATTTCATAAAGTAGCCGAAATACATTACCATATAAGAACAGTCTCTTCACCGGCCGATACCGGCTAACTCAATTCGGTCACAAAAAGGGTTAAAAAAACTGTTGATTTCTACCACAATTTTCTAGACCTCATATATTGCACAGGTCACGATAGACTTTTTTTGTCAACTACATACCTTTATCTTTTCAAAAAATCCAAAAAATGTTTAGCAATATGAGTTTTTTCAATTCAGCACAATCTGCACACTTGTAAAAACGCGCTAAAACGTTTTTGTTGCAGCTGTTTTGACATTTGTTGTGTTTGAAAGCCGACTGTTAATCAAATTTGTAAATTTGGAAGTTATTGATTTGCTAAATGAACAGTTAGTTATCGTCGGAAAATCAAATTTTGGTAGATTTCGAATGTCGAAAATTTTAATTTCGTTACGCTAGATAAGGGCAACGGACCACTGTAAGACGGAAACAAAGATGAGGATATTCAAGAAGCATGTTGTAAATATGTGACCGGCGCCATTCACATCACATTAAAATTGTTTTGGGAGATTTTAATGCTCAAATAGAAAGGGAAGATGCTCTTGGTAAGAAACATGAAAGTGAGTGGAACCAGATTTCCGCACGAAGAGATCCACAAGGCAACCTGGAATACAAAAAACCAGATTGATCACCTGGTAATTGATGGAAGGCATGTCTCAATCGTAGTGGACGTGCGTATGATGCGCGGTGCAAATATTAACTCGGATCATCACCTAGTTGCAGCCAAGGTACGCACGCTATTAAGCAGTGCTAAAAACGCTCGTAACCAAACGAAAAGGATGCTAGATATCACAAAGCTGCATAGCTAATGCCTACTCCAACCAACTCTCTCAATTACTTTGAACCAACCCCCCTAATTCTGATGTTTGAATGGCAGCATATTGCGAATTTCATGACTACTGCTCATCGACCGTAGGAGGAATTTCGCGAAATGTCTGAAAAAGTATACTGCATACAGGGTACTGCAGCCAATGGCAACGCGTGCAGTGACGGAGCGTTATAAAGAGAAGAGGAGGGAAATGACTCGTCTCTTCAGACGAAAAAACGTCTATGAAAGACAAGAGGGAGCCAGGATATCGAAAATTACAGGTTTATACGTAAAGCACGAACGTTCTACTAAAAGGTTAATAGCTAAGGTTTTGAACCAGGGATCCCCCCTGAAAGGACCGAGACGGAGAACTGGTCACTGACATTCAGAGTGCGCTGCAAATATGGAGGGAACACTTTCGATCTTTACTCTTTCCCGAAGACAGCATAACTGACGAAATCACACCAATAATAGACGATGGTGTAGACTGTCCACAAACGAGGTCATCACGGCAATTGCACGGCTTAAAAAACAACAAAGCTGCTGAAGCCGATAGATGATGAGCTGGTAACGTGCATGCACCAGTTCATTAACACGATTTGGCTCAAGGAATGCATGCTCGTTGATTAAAACCTGAGTACGATCAGCTCTTCTTAAAAAAAATCCCCTCACAATCGTATTTCCAAAAACACCTCATGAGTATTCTACGCCCTGTGCTCAAGAAAGGCGATCCAAGTGTGTGTACCTACCGCCGCGAGATCAGCCTTTAAACTATCGCATACAATAGTTATGTGAAGACTAAAGACTATTTCAGCGAACCCGAATGGACCTTATCAGTGTGGCATTAGCTAAGTCCACTACCGACCAGATATTCACACTACGACAAATCCTAGAGAAGTACCAAGAAATTAAGATCGACAACTACGATCTGTTTACCGACTACTAAGCTGCATTAGTTAATATGATACGACAGAAGCTATTAGATGCTATCGCTGAGTTTGGTATCCCTCTGCCCGCAAAGCTGATACGACTTTTCGGGATGACACGAAGTCTTCTGTAATAATAGGCACAAATCTAACAGAGCCATTTGCTACTAAGCTAGGTTTAAGACAAGGCGATAGGCTGTTATGCCATCTCTTTGAAATCATAATGTAGATGATCATGCGGAATGCAGCAGTAAACACGACAGGCACCATCTTTAACAAAAGCCACATATTACTCGCGTATGCCGACGATATCGAAATTATTGCCCGTGGACCGCGGGATGATACTGCGGCCTTTTCGAGCATTGAGAAGTAGTCGGCAAAAGTGGTTCTGTTGATTAATGATGCCAAAACTAAGTTTTTTGTTTCAACTAACAAAGAATTTACTCGTTTGGACGCTGCGTGAACGTTGACAACTATAACTTTGAAGTGGCAGTTGATTTTGTCTACCTTGGATCCGCCATAAACAAAAATAATAATGTCAGCCTGGAAATCAAAAGACGAGTATTGATCGCAAACCGCTGAGCGTATTAATGATAAAGCCCTCACTCGACGAGCGCAGATCTAACTCTACCAGACACTGTTCTAACCTGTATTGCTCTACAGCACAGAATCCTGGGTAACTAGACTATATGGTTATTATCAACATGTTCTGGGAGGTTTCAAGAGAAAAAAACCTTTGTCAAATATTTGAATAATGATATGATTAAGCTGTACAACGACATCGACGTAGTCATGCGCGTTCAAACAGGCCGAATGCGCTGGCTAGGACACGTTGTACGAATGAAACAAGCGACTACCGGGTTCGATTCCCGTCTCCGGTCATCTACATTTTTCTTTTATTGCCGGTATAATTGTCAAGTCAATCGGCATGTCTAGTAAAAGCTTCTCAAACAGTGACGTTCGCATTCGTCGATAAACAAGTAGGTGCCGTTAGTTGTGAATATTTTTAGATTCAGCATGTTAATTCACAACAACGCGAGAAGCTATCCCATACCTCATTCATGGGGTGTTAAGAGAAATTATTTTTTTTTTTTTTTGTATACGAATTTCCATTTTCATGTAGTAGAGGGTATAATAGACTATCACCTATCGCGTTTCAGCCCACTGTTCCATAGTCCCACGAATCCAAAATACATATATATAGGCGCACACAGACAAAACGACAGACAAACGCAATTAACTCTCACTTAAGCCTATTCGTTGTTCTTCCCTACCAAAAGAAGAAGCGCTATCTCTAGACTTCCTTTTTGGGGTGTTCTAAATGGACATGTGTTGTATGCATTTTTGTTGCAAGTTTTCACAGGAAATTTCGCAATTTTTCCCAACCCAAAAAAAAAAACACAAAAAGTAACAAAAAACTGAAAAGTGTTGTCTATTTCTTAAATAATTTTGCAGTCGCAAGTGTCGGGTGTGGGAATTGAATTGCGTCTGATTGCAGTGTTTGTTTAGATTCTTATTGAGTTCGCGCGGTCTACTATGTAATTTTTGTTCGTGGCAGTCAGTGCAGTATTTTGGTATGTAATTATTGTTGTTGCTATTGTTGTTATCCTTTTACATCCACATTCTTTATTCGCCGAAATGAGTTTTGTTGTTTACTTTTTGATTTACACAAGTAAATTGCAATATTTTTTCTTCGACGTTTCTATATTTTGGTCGACAGAAAAAACAGCTTTGTTTTCATGGTGAGGTATTGAAATTTACCCCCGGGTGCAATTATGCAATTTAATGGGGGGCATTCATTGATGATGCATGTACGACCAACAACAATGCAAGGAAATGAATCTGAAGATGGCAAACAGATAATGGGAGGGTAAATAACAGTGCAATTATTTTATTACATAGGACCGGAAAGGGGTAAATTGTTTCTTTTCAATAGTTAAGCAAATATTTGTTCACACATACCACTTTAAGGTTATTTAATGCAGCAACATGACAAGTTTTTATGATATCTTCCAGAAATTATTAAAATGTTTTCTTTCAGCTCAATTATTAGATTTAAGCATAGTCCAAAAATTACAATATTACCAAATAAACTTATAAACTACAAAAAAACACCACATGTTAACAATCGTACTAATTTAAAGACCTCTTGACCAAATTAACACACGTAGACCTTAAGGCCCCAAGGAATTCTTAGCTCATGCTATCATCATGCCAATGACAACACGCACACAAGAGTTCCTTCTTAATCTTTTCATTAAATGCCAGTATATTCTCTGGTGACACTACCACACCTTTGCCGGCTTTTGTTTAAAATATACAGTCACACACACGAAAATACATACGTGTACATATATCATACTTACTTAAACTTACTAAGAACATGCAAAATAAAGACAATAAGTTACTTCCTCGCCATCGTGATGTTCTTTTGCGCGGCCGCTACAATTTACGGGTTTTTATTGTTTATTACACCGAAAGTCATTTACCTCAAGAATTTCATTATCCTTCGCCACGGTACAACACGATGAGCAGCAAGACCAAGTGCGGAGGCAAAGGCGGTGTCCGTAATAACAAGTTGTAGTTGTAGCGAAGGAATTAATGTGTGTAAGACGCCACAGAGACTTGGCGTCATCAAAGTAAATTTATAAACAAGGCGAAGTACACAGAACAATTTATTGTCACACAAGGACATTGTGTCGCGTCCATATGGACATCCTTGTGTCCATCCTTAGAAGTAAAATGTAAATGTATGAGGCATTGCAGGTAAAATAATCTATCAAATGAAAGAATATACAAAAAATATCAAAATGAGTAATTTTACTATAACCAATAAGGTACGAAGAACAGATTTTATCATTTGTAGCCGTAATTATATAGAATCTGACATTTATCTGCCGTGAAAACAATATTAAGAATGGTACAGTAAACTAGTAAGTAGGGAAACCCGACTTACTTATACCCTCACCCTCAGTAAAACATACAATTCTCTAGTATATTGATATGATTACTCGATTTTTAAAGTGGGCGGAGTGGTACCAAAAGTAGAGTGACTAGACTACCAGTTTCTTCTCGAAAACCTTATCTTGATATAGCTTTACTAACTACAGAATTTGGGCACGATCGCTTTGGGTGTAATGATATTATTACTCGATTTCTAAAGTGGGCGTAATGATATATTTGTATGGGAGGTACTAGAAGGGGCGTGGCCATGTAGCCCATTTGCTGTACCGTAAGTAGTTTTGGGGAAATATTAATTCGTGCAAAGTTTCATTTGCTTGCGTCTCTCGAAAGATATCGTGCGTACCAGCAAGACAGACGGACATGGCTCAAACGACTTAAAAAGTCATGAATCGAATTTGGTTCAAAGAAACATAGGGTCTAATGTGACTCCTTCTATTTGTTACACTTTTGGGTCGTATCAAATGATATATACCCTATCCTACCCGTATTGTGTGTGCATAATAAGGTCGGTTGGTAAAGGAAACAAAGATGATGGGGTCCCCCGCCTAGTTTTGTGGCTTGTCCGAAAAAAGTTTGTCCTCAAATGAATTATTGTGCGTTTTTATAAACAAATTTTGGCCCCTCGAATTTTACAAATATTAACTACACTATTGAAATTACCGTATGCGATGAATGTTTTCAATATATGACCCTATTTTGGAGCATAAAAAAACTTAACTTAATATCACTTTACACCCAATGAATGAGGTATGGGATAGCTTCTCGCGTTGTTGTGAATTAACACGCTTTCTATTTTTAGATTCACAACTAACGGCACCTACTTGTTTATCGACGAATGCAAACGTCATTGGTTGAGAAGCTTTTTACCAGACATGCCGATAAACTCGACACTTGATACTGCGAAGTTGCTGTCGACAACATCGAGGGGGCCGGCAATGAAAGAAAAATGTAGATGACTGGAGGCGGGAATTGAACCCGGGGCATGGTAGCGCGTGTTCTAACCACTATGCCACGGCCGGTCCCATTTTTTAGAGTTGAAGAGATAAAATTGGATATACAGATAGCAATAGGCAACACATATGAATATAAGGACGACGATTTAACTTCTTAAAGTCCTAAAGAGATACAATTTGATATCCTGATAGTATAGCGCAACACAATTTTGAATATGCCGACGAAGTTTTTTATTTGGGTCATTGGGCGGACTGGTCGTGACAAAACTATATTTTAACCCTTGAGAGACACAATTCGATATACAGATTGTTTTCGGCAGGACTATTGTAAATTTTCAGACAAAATTTATAATTCCAACCAGTGGTTGGAGAGGCTGATAAAAATGCACTTTATCTCTTCTTCTTCATCTTAATTGGCAGCAGCAACAGAAATACATCAATCAGTAGCCCCACGTAAAAAATAATTCAAAACGCTTCAATCTTTTGCGCTCCGTTGATAGTTTGTCACACCATGTGTATATAACACTTCTTTCACTTGGTCCATTCAACAAAGGTTTGGTCGCCCCCTGCTGCGCCGCAAATCGATTTTAATGACGAAAATTTTTCGTGCTGCAACAATTTCCTTTATTCGTACAACATGTCTAAGTCAGCGCATTCGATCTGTTTGACTATGTCTATGTCCATGTACAGCTCATACAGTTCGCGGTTCATTCGACATCGATACTCGCCGTTAACGATGATGGGTCCAAATATTTTGCGAAGTATTTTTCTCTCGAAGACTCCCAGAATAGATAAATCCGTTTGTGTCATTATCCATGATCCTGCAGCATCCCAGACGAGTGAACTCTTTGTTCGTTGAAACAAATAACTTGGTTTTGTCCTCGTTTATCACCAGACCCACTTCAGCCGACTGTTTTTCAATGCTTGAAAAATCTGCAGTAACATCTCGCAATCCACGTCGAATAATATCTATATCATCAGCATACGCGAGCAACATGTGGCTTTTGTAAAATATGGTGCCATTCCTGTTTACTGCTGCTTTCCGCATGATCATCTCCATTACGATGTTAAAGAGATCGCAGGACAGACAATCGCCTTGTGTAAAGCCTCGCTTGGTAGAAAGTGGCTCTATTACACTTGTGTCTATTTTTACTGATGACTTCGTGTCATTTAGTGTCATCCTGCAGAGTTAAATTAGCTTTGCGGGGATACCAAACTCAGCCATAGCATCCAACAATTTCTGTCGCATCGGACTGTCAAATGCAGCTTTGTAATCGATGAACAGATGCTAGGTATCGATCTGCATTTCTTGGGTCTTCTCCAGGATTTGTCGTAGCGTGAATATCTGGTCGGTGGTGGATATACCAAGTCTAAGGCCACACTGATAAGGTCCAATTAGGTTCGCCAGAATGGGCTTTAGTCTTTCACATAACACAGGACAGGACCTTGTATGCCATGGGTAAAATGCTAATCCCGCTATAGTTGGTACACACATTAGGATCGCCTTTCTTAAGCACGGGACATAGGACACTCAGATTCCAATCATCGGGCATGCACTCCCTGAGCCAAATCGTGATCTCGTTTTAGCTCGGTGGTGGACAGTCTACTCCATCGGCGATGATTGGTGCGATTTCGTCACTTATGCTGCCTTCGGGAACGAGAAGGATTGAAAGTGTTCCCTCCATATTTGCAGCACACTCTGAGTGTCCGTGACCAGATTTCCGTCTCTGTCGTTACAGGTGGGGATCCCTGTTCCAAAACCTTTACTTTTTACCTTTCGGTAGAACTTTCGGGCCTCACCTATATCCCTGTAGTTTTCGATATCCTGGCTCTCTCTTTTCTTCCACAGACGCTATTTCCGTCTGAACAGGCGTTTCATCTCCCTCCTTTTCTCTTTATAACGCTCCGTCACTGCACGCGTCGCCATTGGCTGCAGTTTTGCCTTGTAAGCAGCATCCATTTCCTCAGACATTTCGCGACATTCATCATCGTACCAGGGCTTGTCTGAGCGTGGTTTTTCATAACCCAGTACGGTTGTTGGGGCAGTGGTCATAGAATGCTGCCACTGCATGTCGGGAACATCAGAGCTAGGGAGATTTGTATGGAGTAATTGAGAGAGTTGGTTGGAGTAGGCATTGGCTATCTCAGTGGTATGCAGCTTTGTGATGTCTAGCCTCCTTTGCGTTAATCGTGTGCGCACCTTGGCTGCAACTAGGTGGTGATCCGAAGCGATTTTTGCACCGCGCATCCCACGCACGTCCATAACGCTTGAGACATGCTTTCCATCAATAACCACGTGATTAATCTGATTTCTTGTATTTTGATCGGGAGATAGCCAGGTTGCCTTGTTGATATCTTTGTGCGGGAATCTGGTTCCACTTACAACCGTGTTTCTTGCCGACAAAAACTTACCAGTCTGAATCTGTTATCGGAGGTGTGAACCAAGAGCATCTTCCCTTCCTATTTTAGCATTAAAATCTCCCAGAACAATTTTAATGTGATGTGCAGGGCAGCCGTCATATATATCCTTCAGGCGCTCATAGAATGCATCTTTGATGTCATTGTCTTTGTCTTCCGTCGGGGCGTGTACACAAATTAACGTAATGTAAAAATATTTCGCCCAAATGCGAATGGTGGCTATACGGTCACTTACAGGGTTAAACCGCGAGACCAGGTGTCGAAGTCTCTTGCCGACTATGAAACCACATCCAAATTCGTGTCTTTCTGCATGGCAGCTGTAAAAGATGTCACAGTTCTTCCGTCGTGTGCATCCTGTCCCATCCATCTCATTTCCTGTATGGCGGTAATGTCAGCCTTGTATTTGTCGAGGACATCCACCAGTTGGATAGAGGCACCATCTCTGTATAGAGTTCGGACATTCCAGGTGCATATCCTTAAATCATGGTCCTTATATCGTTTGCGGGGGTAGTCAACATTTGGGGGGGTTCTTGTTTTTTCTTTTCTTCGTGTTTTCATAATAAATTTTGTTTAACCCTTATCCTGTACTTAAAAAAAATTACGTATACTGTATTTGTGGGTCAATTTTGCCCAATACAGATTTATTTGAATATTTAAATTTTTGGACATAATTCGACCGTTTTTAAAGAAAGTTTTGCTATTACAATGATTTTTGCACACAAACTTTGCACATTTGGAACATTTTCTGAGCATTTTGTACTTTTTGAACATTTAGGGTATACATAGCAACGGTCGCTTGTAAGGTTTGTGTTTTGCAGTTCACTTGTTGCAGCAGGATTTAAACTGCGTGCGATTGCTTTAGCTGAATTGCTGGAAGAAATATGATCTCGCCGTGATATTTCTTGTTGAACAAGAGGCCTGCCTAATTCTTTCAAAAATATAAGACGTCAGCAATTATTTTTCTTTTTCCAGTCGTGATTTATTGAAGTAAATAAATAATAAGCATTATATTTTGTAATGTTCAAAATGGGACCGGCCGTGGCATAGTGGTTAGAACACGCCACTAGCATGTGGGAGATCACTCCTGGCTCCAGTCATCTTAATAAAAAAGAAAAAACTAATTTTTCTATCATTGTCGGCTCCCCTCGAATGTTGTCGACAGCAACTTCGCAGTATTAGTGTCGAGTCAATCGGCGTGTCTAGTAAGAGCTTCTCAAACAGTGACGTTTGCATTCGTCGATAAACAAGTAGATGCCGTTAGTTGTAAATCTAAAAATAGAATGCGTGTTAATTCACAACAACGCGAGAAGCTATCCCATACCTCATTCATGGGGTGTAAAGGGAAATTAAGTTTTTTTTTAAGTCCAACATGTTGTGTCATAGAGTTGAGAGCCATCGATTACATCTGCGCCTGCAACTGCAATTACTGGCCAATTAATTTATCAATTCCTGACTTCTTTAACTAAATCCAAGACAATGCGAATATCTTGTTCCGGCTTTCAGTTTACAGCTTTATGTGTATGTGTTTGCTTGCAACAACCATGTATAGTTTATCTGAATGGCACATAGAGCCCGGATTCCTATCCCATATTTGCCGTGCTTAGAGGATATATATTCCATGAAATGGCTACATTCACGGTATGTATCTAATTGTTCACCTACGGTCGTAATTTCGCCAAGAATAACACATTATTCTAAATTTCCTTCCCAGCGATACCAAAAGTCACTCATAAAAGATAGATTATCTTGCGCTTGTCTAAATTTCTGTCCGACTTTTTATCGAAAGGAGAACTCGGAGTACATTCTGAAATCGTTGCCTTCGATATTGGCCTGCCAAGTTTACAATCGCCCTCACAATCTTACTAGCCATACATGAGATCGAAATACAAACGAGCTAAGAGAAGAACGGCCAAATATGCTTTTGCTGAAATTTGGTCTACCACAATCCAGTTTTCTTGAAAACTATAATAACTATAATAACTGTTGAAGAAATTCACAGCAAATATATAACATTTGACTTAGATATGCCTAAATCGCTATAAAAGTAAAACACAGTTTCAAATTTCGTTGATATTTGTATTGGGCAATATTGACCCATCAATGCAGTATCCGTAACTTTGTTCATAGGCCACATCCAAAAAGAGTATTTAACTTAATTGAACTTTTAAGACCCAATTTAGGCCAAAAAAATAATTGGCAGAAAATTTCACGAATCAGTTTTCAGAATGTCCAAAGTTATAAGAACTCAAAAACGGTTTGGGCAATTTTGACCCATTAATACAGGATAAGGGTTAAGGAGAGTGGCTTATTAGGCCACCGCTCCCGATCCTAGTTTCTTGGGGCTGCCAAAGCCACTAAGAGAGCCTGTGTTGAGCTTCAGTAACTTCTGTTACCTACTTCCTAAGACGCATCGGTGGTAGCATGCCGATTAGGTTACTCAACTCAACATTTCGCCATCTAACTTTAGCTTGGTCTAAGACCGGAAGTAGTTAGCTGCTTGGACTGTGCCACAAAGGAATCGCTTCTGGTCACTCCGAAGTGAGTGACAATCAGTAATTTTCAACTTCTGGGCAAAGTCCCATTCCCATTCCCATAAATAAACTTACCGAATTTAAATATCATCCAGAAGTTATGGGAGAATTTTGAATTTTCTTAAAATAGGTCATTTTGTATGGGAGGTACCAGAAGAAACCAGCCGATATAGTCCATATTCGTTTAAGTTTTCGTAATATAAAATTTACTTAAAATACGAATAAATTAAGTATACTTACAAAAAAGAGATGCATGTTGAACTATGAGGCTAAATTCGGTTATATAAATGGGAGGTGGCAGAAGGGGTGTGGCAAAGGTTTTGATTTACTTTGGGCTAAACAAGCTTCTTTTAATGCGTACAATTTATCTAGTAACAAATGATATGTACCCACATCTCTACTTACTAACCCTATGTGGGTTAAAATTTAAATTACAATTTAAATTTTAAATTTAATTAAATCAGAAAAAGAATGCATTTTTTTACTTTTATTGTTCTATTCCTGTATAAAAGAACAAAAAAAAGGAAAGTTTTTTTGACTCTTTAAAACTGTTTAAATTCTCTACTTATAAATTTTTGGTCAAACCAAAACCAGCGAAGCGGGGCAAAAAACTTAATGTCCCTTTACACCCCAAGAGGTGGATGATAGCATTTTACATTATTGTGATTTATAGACGAATGCGAAAGTCAACCGAAGGAAAACAGTTGCCTTCGAATTCTTGAAATTTCTTATCTCTTATCGTCCTTTGGAGTAAGCATGAAAACAAATAATTATAAACAACATAAGAGATCAATTCATTCAATCTCAATCTAATTTACTCTGTTTATACTATCTAACAATAACAAAACAGTAACATTTAGACTTAAGTAATTGCTGTTTATTGCATTAAACTCTCTTTATTATTCACTTGTCCTACGATTATTTCTCTATTTCGATTTAAGTTGGAGTGAGTTCTTTGAGTTTCAGCCAATTAGGGAGCCCAACGCCTCTACATTATTTTGAACAAATACGTTGATTTGATTGTGTTGGTATGTGAATATAATCCTCATGATTATGTTTATTTATTTAAACAACTTATTATCGAAAATAAAAACAAAGTATCCCACTCATTTCACTCGCCAAATTGTGAGATTTTAGAAAAAGAATTATCATAATCGACTCATTATTTATATAGTTCACCCGTTACAAACGTTTTTCATATAACCAATTTTATAAATAGCAGTAGATACTATTTTAAAAATAGTTGATGTATCCAGTTTTCATAATTTTAAGCCTCATTTATATGCTTGATTTTTTACATGGATATATTAAACCAAATTATTTATTTAAGCCTTAGCTAACATTTTGCTGAAAAATGATATGAGAAATTATCAATGGTTCCTGAGTTATAGCTGAAAAACTAAGCAGAAACATCAATATAAGCAAATACATAAAAGATCAAAGCTTTGGGGGTTTTACTAAACTGGGGTTTTACTAAAAACCCTGACTTGGAATTTCTCAGCCCCTGTATTTGCTGTTGCACTTTATTATATCATACTCCAAAAATGCCATATTTCAGTTTAACTGGATAATTGTGTAAATATGTCGTAAATAAATTATATCATCTGGAATAACTCATATAGGTTATCATACAAGTATGTCTTAATGTTCTCTTCATATATATTCCATATGATTATTTTGTGTTTTAAGCTTAACTGCTTTAATTACAGACATTCACCGAATAAGGTAAGTGTGAGACTATATCTATAAAAACTTGTGTGTGTGTGTGTTTGTAAACAACTATTATTTCTTACAAGAGCTATCATTGCTTGTCTAAGTTATTGTTGCTGTTGCTGGTGTATGTTGTCATTGCCTTTGTTTGACTGCCAAGTCTCTTGAGAGAAATTCTTGTGCTAAAGGACACTCCTTGTATTCTACTTAGAGGTCTTTATAAAAAAAAAAACTTGTGAGTAACTATTGTTCGGGGTATTATCATATGCCGTAAAGTATGCCTTTCTTGGCACACATGAGTTCTAAGCGTATTTGCATTTGTGTGTGGGAGATCTAAACTAAACATTTGCATACACACGACCATGTCGCTGAGGAATAATCCAACCATATCCTTTACCTTTGGTTCTGTAAGCTAAGCAACTTGTGTGATTGTGTGTGTGTAAATTCTTTTTTCCTTAATATTTACATTAATAGAAATTACTTGATGGTATCTGTGTGTGTGAGTATGTTTGCGCGCCATTACGTGTGTATGCGCGTCACATATCCTGTCACGCAAATGTTTAATTGAAATTAAGTTTACGGTGTTAACAAGACACCGGCTATGATGACCCGTAAGTTTTATGTTTTGTTTTCCTTCCTTCGGATTCCATTGCATTGACTTTTGTGTGTGTGTGTGTGTTATCAAGACCAAAATTATAGCTTTATTTAACAGAAAAGGGAATTAAAGTTAATGTCGTCTTGTCGTATGACATGTCATAAAGTCATTCACACCGGTATTTATAGTTTTTTTCGTACCATTGAAGGGATACTTGTTGAAGTTGGTCAACACTAAAATGGTATATACAAATTTAATAAAAAGTGGGCACTAATAGAAGTTAGGATTGATTAAGTTTTAATGTCTCTTAAATTTTTAGCATTAGGTGAGGTTAGGTCAGATTAGCAAGGTTGCAAGACATCTTATTGTGCAGCACACGTAGGCTAATCAAGCCCATTGTGATACGGCCAATTCAGCTATGACATTAGGAGTCCAGATGTTTACAATGGCATGAGTGATATACCTGGCGCTGAGTTCACTTATCTCCCACTAACACTTATCAATACTGATCTTTGAATTTTGTTAACAGAGTTCGTAGCGTATTTCGTATTAAAGCACATCCACCAAACTACGATACCATAGAAAATTATTGTCTAACTATTGATGCATAAATCCATATAATGACCTTTGGCAACAGTCCAAGCGACATATGCTTTTTGACCTTCTTCTTCACATTAGATTTCTAAGACAATATCCTTTTCAGGATAATATTTTGACTTGCTTTGTCGACTGCAATTGCACCCCATTATGTGACGGTGATTCAAATTTTAGTATTTTATATTTCCGATAAAACAAGATAAGTTCGGTTTAATGTGGGTTTAGCGATTATCCGCCGTTGGCGAACCAGGTGGTCTCTAGGTTAAATAAGCGGGTTGTATGATTGCTAAGTAAATTAAGGTTTCTTCCCGTACAAATAATGGCAAAAATCATCAGTGTAGATAAACACCTGAAATTCGGTGCTCTCTAATTCTGGAAGCAATTCATTGACAAAAGTTAACCATAGAAGTCGAGATAGAATTCCTCCCTTAGGGTGTAACGTGGGTTTATCTTTGACTTTGGTATAAAAACACAAACGATTTCATTGACTGGGGCGAATCAATTGTGTGTAATAGAGTTAAATTTTCTTATAATTCACTTGTGGTAGAAATACGACATATAACAGATTGATTTACGGCAACAAACAACTTGTTTCGAACTAAATCCAAATATCGGTGCTGGAGACACTAGTGAGTCGCTGACGATGTCGATTTCCATATAACCGAGAACTATTTTATTTGCCGAGTTCTGGTACGGTTAAAGGAATTCTGGCATATGGTCCGGCTGACACGGTTCGGAGTCGGATTTCAGATTCAGGTTATAGCTTAGGGTTTCAGGTATAGATGTTGAATAGCAGGCTCGGGATCATGGGATAAGCTCGTCTACGACTATCAAGTTCAGATTTCAGGATCGGGTTTCAAGTTATGGTAATACGTAAATTTGTTCTTATAAAGTGCCTTACGAACATACAACTAAAGTCACCGGGGGGAACAGACAACCAAAGTTGCGGTGGGAAGACAGACAACCGAAGTCGCTGGTGGAGAACAGAAGTCGCTGTGGGGAAGACAGCTGAATACGCACACAACCGAAGTCGGTGATTTTTCGGTCAACTTAATCGTTTATATGTACGCACAGTCGAAAAAATCGTGCAAATGTTTGAGCAAACCGGGTCTGTAGGAGATGTGAAGACACCAGTGCATGCGCGTACAGCTCGTACTACAGAAAATATTGCTGCTGTTCGCGATAGTGTGGCTGAAGAGACGCACAGTGGCTCATTTTGGGAAAACACGTTCCAAAAATCATAACTTTTGAACTACAGCAGATATCAATTTGAAACTTGATATTTAATTTGATAAATCTTGGGACTATAAAGATTATGTGCTGTAAAAATGGGAGTGCCACGGCTAAAAGAAAAGGGCGAAAAAAGTGGTAGATTACAAACGTTTGTTTTTTGTGCTTTTGTTCTCGAAGTACAGATCAAAATTTTGCTTCGATCGCAATGACATTTGCCACATCTTCATCTTTTGGGCCAGAGACAATCTATACTAAAATTGAGAGAAATTGGTTCAGATTTAGCTATAGTCCCCATATATATGTTCCCCGATTTGACTTAGTACTACTCTAGAGGTCGACTGATCTTTACGAAATGTGGCACATGGCATTCTAATTGGCCAAGAAGTACATTTGTTAAGAGCCACCCATATCGGGTTCGATTAATATATAGGCTTTATATATATGATTTAACCGATTTACATTCTGACGGCTTTAAAAGCCGCATTTTGCTTCCGTTCCTCATGAAATTTGGCACATCTTCGTATTTTGGACCAGAGACAATCTGTACTAAAATTGAAAGAAATCGGTTCAGATTTAGATACAGTCCCCATATATATGTTCCTCGATTTGACTAACTACCCCTCTAGAAGTCATATCTAAATATATTCCTGTACCGATTTACGACATGGTTGTGTTTCTAGTCTTATACTACTACTTCTTGCTACTACAGTGCTACTATTTTATACCACTACTATTTATTCTATTAATTTGTACTACTATATATTTCGTCAAACAACACGTGTTGGTGTTGAATTGGTGTTTTCGTATGGGGGAGTGCTATTTTAGGGGGCGTGGCTTAGTCAGTGAATATAAATTTAAAATTATAGTGTAATTAAGTTATGAGCCAATTTTCAGGAAGTTATCATATAAAATAACAAAGATATTAAGTAATAACTCTAGTACAATAGGAACTACTCAATCTGAAATGTTTTAAAAATTTTCAAAATTTCTGGCACGGCCGGCCTTTTTTTAAACTCAACTCAAAATAAAGGTTTTTAAGAAAAATATATGGGACCGGCCGATGGCAGGTTCAGCTCCTGGCTCCAGTCATCTTAAATGATAAAATAAATAAATTTTTCTTTCATTGTCGGCTTCCCTCAAATGTTGCAGTATTAGTTTCGAGTCAATCGGCGTATCTAGTAAGGGCTTCTCAAACAGTGACGTTTGCATCCGTCGATAAACAAGTAGATGCCGTTAGTTGTGAATCTAAAAATAGAAAGCGTGTTAATTCACAACAATACGAGAAGCTATCCCATACCTCATTCATGGGGTGTAAAGGGCAAAGTTGTAGATCTAAACCAGAGCGAAAAAAAAGTATGGGAAAAAGGATATTTTTTCGTTATGTTTTCGCCATAAAATGTATTTGGTTGTACTTCGTGGCGTATGATTTACGTGGAATGTTACTTATGATAATTAGGGATGTAACGAATGTGGTTTAGCGAATGCGAAAGCGAATATTGGAATATTGGAATATTGTTTTTGCGAATGCGAAAGCGAAAGCGAATATTCCAAAATTGTTAAGCGAATGTCAAAAAATGGTTTACGTAAACGAATAATTCATTCCTACTGTCTGCCCTTTCAAATAAAAATATGTATTTCAGTTAAGTACTTAAACAAAAAATATATATTTCAAAGTAAAACAAAAACAAAAATATGTATAATTCTCAGAAATTCAGTCTTTAAGGTAACTAAACCATAATTTTATTTATTTTCGAAAACTTTGACGTATTCAGTATTCAAAGTTTAGTAGAGCCAAGTTGTATTTAACAAAAAGAAGCTTCGCTGCTATTTCGCTATGCAATATAGTTCTTAGTGGATCATAGATAAGTCCGGCTCCACTAAACAACTGTTCGCTAGGAACACTTCCCGGAGGCTTAGCTAAGAACTGGCGTGCCAAAGGTACTAACTTTTGGTATTTCGAGCTGTTTCGTTTCCACCACAATAAAGGATCTTCCGAAATATGATTTTTTTTTCTCTTTATTGTATGCAGGTAAAAATTTTTTTGCATGAGAGACTGAAAACGTGACCACTTGCATGTCAGTCTCATTATTACTTGTATTTAAGAATTTTTTTTGCGAATGCGAATGTTGAAATATATATTAATACGAATGCGAAAGCGAATGTACAAAATCATGCGAATGCGAACGTTCGTTACATCCCTAATGATAATCATAATTTTATGGTGAAAACATCATAAAAAAATAACATTTTCCCCATATTTATGCAATTTTATGCACTGGATGCAATTTTTTTGGGTCAGTCTATTTAAAGCTTTTTTTGCTGCGGTTTAGATCTACAACTTTGACGAAGTGGACAAAAAGAAAAATTCCCAACGGTTTATGAAATATGGACTCCATGAAAATGGTCAAACGTCCGTGTTGGGGTGAAAACATTGGCGTATCCATAAAAAAATGTTTCGATGTAATGGGGCCAAGTCCTTTGGGGATTTTTATACCATCACCCTTTGGGATGAGGGTATATATCATTTGATACGACTCAAAAGTGTAACACATAGACGGAGTCACTTTAGACCTTAGGTTTCTTTGAATTCGATTCATGACGTTTTAAGTCGTTTGAGCCATGTCCGTCTGTCTGTCTGTCTGTCCGGCTGGTTCGCACGATAACTTTCGAATGACGTAACCAAATCTTTTGAAATTTTGCACGAGTTATTATTTCCTCAAAACTGCAAATGGGCTAGATGGCCCCGCCCCTTCTGGTACCTTCCATACAAATACATCATTCCGCCTACTTTAGAAATCGAGTAATAATATCAATACACCTTACGGGATCGTACCCAAATTCTGTATTTGGTAAAGCTATAACAGGGTAAAGTTTTGAAAAACAAAATTTGAAAGCCCAGCCACGCCCCTTCTGGTACCTCCCATTCATATCTACCTTTCCGCCCACTATAGAGTATGAACTATCTGTTAAGTATCTCACAATGTACTTAGTAGAATTCTTACTAACTTCAATTGTCGTCAATCGCTAGCCGAACTTCAACCAATACAAACCATTAGCCATAAGTTCTTTTCACAACCTGTGACTATATTTTTCCATCGTCTGTTCCTTCTAATCGGGTGATAATATGTAACGTGACGAAATAATCATTTCGTCCGTACATTATAATATAGTAATAAATATAATAATAATCACATATCTCATATAAATACACTCTATTTAGTATAATAATTATAATACAATTTGGCACAGAAAAAAAAAATATATATTTATGCTCACTCCAGTTGGATTTGAACCCGCAAAGTAGTGATCGCCAGCCGGACGCTCTGCCACTACACCATCGCAGACGGTTGCGATACGAGCGCAAAAAAACAACATAGCGTACGACCACACAACACACACAGCATCATTGGCCAGTAACGCAAAGGCTGTCGCGACACACACAACAGCACCATCGATCAGCAGCACATACATTCTTTGCAATTGTGGCGTTCAGGCAATCGACATATAATAACATGCGACCTAATTCTCATTTATTTCATGTCGCATATAATATAAGACGAAGTTTATTGCCAAGTCAAGGGAAGTTATCGGATCTCCTTAATCCTTTGGGATTGTACGAAGACAAGCATCTTTGTTAAACGGACTATAAGTCTGTACAACCGGGCAATAGGCCTGTACAATCGGACCTACGAGTCTGTACAATCGGGCAATAGGCCTGTACAATCGGACCTTGAGTCTGTACAATCGGGCAATAGGCCTGTACAATCGGACCTACGAGTCTGTACAATCGGGCTATAGGCCTGTACAATCGGACCTACAAGTCTGTACAATCGGGCAATAAGCCTGTACAATCGGACCTTGAGTCTGTACAATCGGGCAATAGGCCTGTACAATCGGACCTACGAGTCTGTACAATCGGGCAATAGGCCTGTATAATCGGACCTACGAGTCTGTACAATCGGACTATAAGCCTGTACAATCGGACCTTGAGTCTGTACAATCGGGCAATAGGCCTGTACAATCGCACCTACGAGTCTGTACAATCGGGCAATAGGCCTGTACAATCGGACCTTGAGTCTGTACAATCGGGCAATAGGCCTGTACAATCGGACCTTGAGTCTGTACAATCGGGCAATAGGCCTGTACAATCGGACATACGAGTCTGTACAATCGGGCAATAGGCCTGTACAATCGGACCTACGAGTCTGTACAATCGGGCTATAAGTCTGTAGAACCGGACCTTGAGTCTGTATAAACGTGTAGTTGTAAGGACAGGGCTTTTTTTTGTTCTTATCGACCAAGCATAATCCCCAGCCATCATTACCCGCCATTAAACATATTAAGGATTCCAGACTGCATTTAGCTTAAGGATTTGGAGTGTTTTGTTATATTTAAATTGTGTGGATTATAAAATAAGTAAATAAAAATACAATATCTTGCCCTAGTCAGGGAAAATCCACTCTTTTATTTCGTAAGGTTTTAAGGGTCCTTGCGAAGAACCTGGAGGCGGCTGAGCTACCTCAGCCTAAGACAAAACCCCCGTTATAAATAAAGGGAGGTTAAATTTTGAGGGTCGATATTGCTTCACCAGTACTTACAAAGAATCTTCTTACGAATTTAAACAATGCAGATAAAATGCAAAAGATTCACGCAATGTAAAAAAAGAAAGCAAGAAAGAAGGTCAAGGAAGGCATACAGGATCCAAGAGAGGCCCCTCAAACTCATGAAAGAAGACCTTACTTCTCATGACTTCTGCCTCGTGGTTGTTTATGAGAATTTTTAAGGTATGAGTAAATTCTATTAGGGAAATTTGTCTCTTTAAAAGGTATCCCTCTGTTAACGTTCTTAGCAATTGTGAACCCTCCCCATTAACCTATGTCTGTTCTTTCCACCAAAAGCTTCCAAACTATTAACTCCAGATCAGTTAATAATTTCAAGATTGCTGTTGGTAAAGTACTATTGCAGGCTCCCTCGATGTCTTAGAACCTTATTCTCAAGGGAGTTCTCGATTGTACTGAGTATAGTGTGGAAAGCTCTTTCAGTTGGCCTTTCTTTTGTGTAGGCATGCTAAAATGTTCTTAGTATATTCTGTGGAAGACTACTTTAAACATGGGTTTCGAATATCCTCTCAAAAGTTTTAAGGACCAAATATGAGAGACAGATCTGTCGAAAGTCATTTGGTTCCACATGAGAGAATTTGCCAGTCTTCGGTATAAAAAGCACTTTTGATTGCTGTCAAATATTGGGTACGACTACCCGGATGAGGTAGGGCTTGAAAATTCCTTATTACCTACTACATGATAGATATGAGGCCTCCTGTAATTTCGATGGAATATTCCGTCAGTACTGACTGATTTAAAGGCTGTAAAGCATTTGATGGCCCATATAAAATTCTGCCTGCTCTCTATCGAGCGAACTGTATTATGCCATCCACCAGACTTTTAAGGCTGATGACAAGTCAAGTCAATTCATTGTTGGGAAAGTGGATGTCCAGGAGAATGCCTTGACTTTTCGGACGAACAGGTCCATGTTCCATCATCTTTTATTAAAAATCGCATAGATAGTGAGTCTTCAGAAAGTAAGTAGCTAAAACGTGCAGTCTTACTGTTGCCCTCTATGGATTCACTGAAGTTTCGTCCTGACTAACACTTGGGCTTCTTTACTTTACCCTTATACAGATTAAACCTAGTTATGGGAATGTCCTAATAAGAATGTCAATATGACGCAGTTAAGCACCTCAGCACTTCCGTTCATTGATTAGTGTTGTTCTAAGGAACGCAAATACATCGACAAGAGAAATATTCGACAATGGGCGGCAAAGACAAGCATAGTGAACACTCTATTGTAAAATTTGCATACATGCAGCTTCTAAACGCTTACGTCGTTAGCAGTTGAATTCATATCTTGAAAAACTTTCGTATTAATGAAGTATACCCTACTACGGCAACAATAGTATTATACCAATATCAATATTGGTAATTCCCCTCTTTGCATTGTACTGTTGCACAAGAGATTATCGGATAATATGCTCATACTTATTAAAATCCTCTGTGGATGTTTCATAATTAACTTATGATTTAAGGTCATCAGTGAAATACAATATCAATCACCCCCACTCGCATTCTCTCGATATTGCACCACCAACGTGGCCCGCAATTGAAATGAATGTTAAAAATCCATTCATTCCTGTGGTCTGACTCGCGGACAAAGGACGACTGAACTGCTCTTCTGTTCCCCTCCCCACCAATTGGACAGATTGAGTGACTGAGTGGTGAAGACCATAAGGTGTCCAAGTAAATATCAGCATTGGCCGAAATGAAAATACAACTTCCAAATATAAAAAAAACAACAACCAAGCAAGCAAGCGAAAACAATGGAGAAAGTGTTTAAAAATTTTATTGCCATAAATTAACGAAAAGCAGCGTAAACAGCAATGGAAAGAACAACAACAACATCGACCAAATAGACTAAAAATAAAAAATCGTAAATTGAAAAAATAAAACGCCACAGCCGAAAATGTGAATGAATGAATGAAATGCAACAGCCGAAATAAATACTTAAATGGGATTCAAATGAGCAGCGCCAGGACTCGGTGAGTAACAGTAACAGAAGCTCGTAAGGACATCGTAATGTTGTTCACGCAAACACAAACACACACGCAACACAACAAACGACACCGGCACTCACCCATACTCTCTACTGCTACTGCTGCTGCTTGCTCTCAATACTATGGCCCAGTGGCAGCTGTGGTAGTAATGCAAATATGAACGGATTTTAATGTGTATGTGCGAGTATGAATAAGTATATGTCGTATGTATGTGTGAGTATGCAAAAATATTTTTGTTATCCTTTTTTTTGGCAGTTTTTTCTGTACTGATGTTGTTGGCCACCAGTGGCCTTCAGATGACCACCGCCAAAAAAAGGACACACGAAAAACGAACAAGCTCATCATATTTCGCGACTTGGGCTTTTTATATTTTTTTGGCAACTTATTCGAAATGTGTTTACATTTTTCGGCTGACTGTCAGGCTACATATATGTATATTCGTTATACTATGTGCATTTACATATGTTTGAGCATGAGTGTATGTGTGTGTGTGGGCTTGTATGAGTGCGCCGATGAAGCTCAACAGTTTGCAGATGATGTCAGCGAGTTGCTTTACGTGGATGTTGGCACAAAGTTTTACCACTAGGTGTAGACAATATTTAGGCAATAGAGAATATAAAGTGTATGACGCAAGAAATGCTCGCATTACGCCGAATAACATAGGAATATGTGAATAATCCCATAACTGGAGCTGCATAATTCCCCAACTGGGTCGCCGTTTATATTAGGTTAGGTCTTAGGCAATTCAGTCCTTTGCGATACCATGATGGGTGATTCTCGTATTTGGGATTTTAGATTGTTAT
Source organism: Muscina levida (assembly GCA_964034835.1). NCBI lineage: Eukaryota > Metazoa > Arthropoda > Insecta > Diptera > Muscidae > Muscina > Muscina levida. The sequence continues at coordinate 44,977,065 of OZ035880.1, read as the reverse complement.
TTATGTAGTCCTCTCCTCTCTGCAGAGGTACCCAATCTTCTACCAATATGTGATAGATCACGTATTCCACAGGCAATGTCATAGGACAATCGTTCAGTAGTAGTAAGTGTGAAAATGCGTAATTATACCATCACCCTTAGGGATGAGGGTATATATCATTTGATACGACCCAAAAGTGTAACACATAGAAGGAGTCACTTCAGACACTAGGTTTCTTTGAACCAAATTCGATTCATGACTTTTTAAGTCGTTAGAGCCATGTCTGTCTGTCTGTCTGTCTGCCTGTCTGTCTGGTGGCTGTCCGGCTGGTTCGTACGATAACTTTCGAAAGACGCAACCAAACCCTTTGAAATTTTGCACGAGTTATTATTTTCTCAAAACTACTTACGGTATTGCAAATGGGCTACGTGGCCCCGCCCCTTCTGGTACCTCCCATACAAATACATCATTCCGCCCACTTTAGAAATCGAGTTATACTATCAATACACCCTACGGTCCCCAAACTCCGTATTTAGTAAAGCTATAACAGGATAAAGTTTTGGAAAAAATTTTGAAAGCCTAGCCACGCCCCTTCTGGTACCTCCCATACAAACCTACCTTTCCGCCCACTATGGAGATGGAGATATAATATCAATAAATCAAACGTGATCGTACCCAAATTCAATTTTTAGTAAAGCAATAACGGGATAAAGTTTTGAAGAAAAAAATTGGAGGTCTATCCACGCCCCATCTGGTACCTCCCATACACATCTGGTACCGCCCACTTTAGAAATCGATTAATATTATTAAAAGACCTAACGCGATCGTGCCCAAAATCTGTATTTGGTAAAGTTCAAGCAGGATAAAGTTTTGGAGAAAAATCTGGAAGTCTAGACACGCCCCTTCTGGTACCTCCCTTACAAATGTACCACTCCGCCCACTTTAGAAATAGGGTAATAATATCAATACACTAGACACGATCGTGCCCAAATTCTGTATTTTGTTATATTATAACAGGACAAAGTTTTGGAGAAAAAATTGGAAGTCTAGACACGGCCCTTATGGTACCTCCCATACAAATGTACCTTTCCACCCACTTTAGAGATGTAGTAATAATATTATCAGTACACCTAACGCAATCGTGCCCAAATTCTGTATTTTGTAAAGCTTTAACAGGATAAAGTTATGGAGAATAAATCTGGAAACCTAGACATACCCCTTTTCGTACCTCCCATACAAATGTACCACTCTGCCCACTTTCAAAATCGAGTATTAATATCAATATAATAGAAAATTATTTGTTTTACTGAGGGTAAGGGTAAATGTAAGTCGGGTTGCCCGACTGAAACTTTCTAACTGGTTTTAATTACAAATCGATTAATTTCAATAACTCAAGACTTAAACAATATCTTATATTGGGTGATGGTATTTATCAGTCAGTTTAACTGACTGAAATTTCTGTACTGGTTTTTAGTAAACCATATGGCATGCTAGCACCGATGCGTCTTAGGCGGTAGGTAACAGAAGTTACCGAAGTTCAAACCATCTGCTCTCTTAGTCGCTTTAGCGGTCCAGAACAGTAGAAGCGGGAGTAACGGTTTACTAAGCCACTCTCTTTAAATAGGCCAACTGTAAAGACAACGCTAAGATAAGAAAAGCCTTGAACCATTCTCACAAAGGTTCTGAAGCAAGAGGCCCAAATACACCAGGAGGAGCTAAACGGTCAAATTCAGTTTGGTTTCATAAGTATATTCCTTAGCATGTATAAAGTGGATACACTGAGTGGAAAGCTGGGTGAGGCTACGTCGGTTGATCCTGAGGATAAGGCTGACAAACACACCAGTAGCGAAGAAGTGGACGAGGGCGTGCTACTGGCATATGATAGATGCAGCATAACAGGTCGGCTGTAGACTGACTATTGAATAAGTATATGTCGTATGTATGTTTGGAGAGTTGTCACGGTTGAGGACCCCGTGAGCACTTCTCGGTAGGTTGTACTGCCCAGTGAAAAATTAAACGACGTACCTTTCCATGACATCAATATGACATTGTAAGCGAGCGATCTAAGTACTTAGAATGTCACGCGTGTGTAATGTACAAAATATCGTCCACTCATTATGGCACCTACTGACATCATCACTTACTTCGTAATCAAGCGTGTTATCAAGCTCTCAAAAAGCTGTACAAAGTGGATATAATGTTTGAAAAGCTGGGTGAGGCCAAGTCGGGAGATCCAGAGCATAAGTCTGACACATATAACAGTAACGGCGAAGTTGACAAGAACGTGCTATTGGAATATGATAAATGCAGCAAAAACAATGATCGCGGTACCCAGGGATGTAGGCCGTACAAAAAATCTTCACCGATGTAAGGCAGCATCTGCCAACCTCACTCCCCATCTTGCGATGGATGGAGCCGATGCGGTCCTGATACAGGAGCCATGGAAGATCGAAGGCCGATTATTTTATACCAAGGCCAAGATCTTGAATACCAATCAAAGACAGATGTCTGGTGGGTATCATCCTTCACGACACACGACCATACATACCCACTTCCTTCGACGTGTGTCAGAAACATTGTATTGGCAAAAAGAGGAACCTGCTTTCGTAACATCGGTAGGTAGAGAGGTCCTAGACCTTACTCTATTGCTCAATAACAACAATAATGTTATCTCTCGTTTTCTGATCGGCATAGTTAAAGATACTCTAAAAAAAAATTTACAGAATCTGACTTAATGGTTCTTGTCAAAGCACTTGTTATAATGCTACCAAAAGAAATAACAATTACCAATTGTAGTACTTTGATCTTCTGGGTATAAGATCCTTCCTAATTTTTAAATAAAGCCATAGGTAGCACCAACCAAAGAGATTGGCACATTTATAAAACTAGTCTTAATCTGAATAAGGGTAAAGTAATAAAAGCTAAGCAAAAGTCGTGGCAAAACTCCTTAAGGTCCTTACTTTTTAAAGACTCACCGGAATTTTTAATTAAAGTCGGTGAAACAACGACTTTTCCATCAAAAGAATCTCGCGGGATTCTCCTGGACACTCAGTTTCACAACAATGTTTCGAACACTTGTCTGCCTACAGTTCGCGAAATAGTAATTATGAAGAATCAACTATAGACCATCAAATGATTTAAACCCTTTAAATCAGCAGGAACTGACGGAATAATTCCAGCGCATTTACAAGAGATCTTATTTGGTTAGATGTAATTTTCAGGGACTGTCTTAGGCGAGAAGTCATTTCCAACATTTGGAAGCAAACCAAAGATGTTTTCAACCCGAAAGCTGGAAAATGGTCTCATGTCAAACCAAAAGACTTAGTAGTAGTATCCGTTTTATGACGTATGGATCAAAGTTGGACGAGAGAGTAAATAATAGTATTATTACACCGGACCATTCATTGGATCTTAATATAAATAGCACCTACAAGCTGCCAGACCATTGCAGTGGGTATTAGCCAGAAACCACTGATAAAATCGAGGTTGCCGAGTTACTGAAAAATAGTGTTACCATCCTCCGTGTTGCCATTGATCCCTGAGAGTGATGGCTGACTATTTAGACAAAGGCTTACTTGGTTACCAGGGCATTCTGGGCAATTGCTTGTGAACCAATTAGGGTTCTCAGGTCGCACCTGAACAAAAAGAGAACTAAGCAACTACTTAACTTGCGAGAGGTCGGATCTTGCCCAGCATTGACTGTAATAATAAGTAAAAGAAAATCATATAATAAGCACTGAAGTCCTGAAAGAAGTACCTGTAGGTCCGATCAGAATATTTGTAGAAAACGCGAATTGGCAAGATGGACAGTCAGTATTTACTATAGATAAAATTGCAGGGACCGGCCGTGGCATAGTGGTTAGAACACGCGACTACCATGCGGGAGATCGCAGGTTCAAACCTGGCTCCAGTCATCTTAAAAGAAAAAAAAAATAAAGAAAATTTTCTTTCATTGTCGGCTCCCCTCGAATGTTGTTGACAGCAACTTCGCAGTATTAAGCGTCGATTCAATCGTCGTGTCTAGTAAGAGCTTCTCAAACAGTGACGTTCGCATTCGTCGATAAAAAAGTAGGTGCCGTTAGTTGTGAATCTAAAAATAGAATGCGTGTTAATTCACAACAATGCGAGAAGCTATCCCATACCTCATTCATGGGGTTCAAAGGGAAATTAAGTTTTTTTTTATATGTGTTTTACATCTAGCGTCACTGGCCGAATATAGGTAAAAACCTAACGTAGACATTTTGGGCCAAAAAAGTCTTCATACTTGGAAATTGAGATGATCATTCGAAAGGCTGCAGTAAATTTGGACGATCCAGTTTTTGACATATGGCTTTCGCGTCTGCGGAACCCTATGTCTTCGATAGCCTCAGGAATTGTACCTATGGGGTCTTGAATTTCACGTGGCCCCAAAGGAAGAAGTCGCAAGGTGTTAAATCACGAAATCTCGGTGGCCAATTGTGATCACATATTCGAGAGATGGACCGTCTTATCTCTCGAATATGTGATCACAATTGGCCACCGAGATTTCGTGATTTAACACCTTGCGACTTCTTCCTTTGGGGAAACTTTTCCCGTAAAAGATCAGTGGTTTCGTTGCTTGTGCGGTACGTAGCGCCGTCTTGTTAAAAGTAAACGATGTCCAGATCAATACCATCCATCTGCGACCATAAAAATTCATTAATCATTTCTTTATAGCGCAATTCATTCACCGTATCTTTTGATCCAACCAATGACCCCGCCGGCCCATAAAACGCACCAAACAGTCACACGTTAAGGATGGAGAGACTTCTCAACGAAAACTCTTGGGTTTACCGAGCCCTAGATGGGACAATTTTGCTTGTTGATGTAGCATCCGAAGTGGAAATTGGCCTCATCAGTCAAGATGTTTTTGTGTGGAATTTCGGTTCATTTTCCTGCATTTCAAGGACTCAATCATCAAAGACACAAAGTTGTTGATGATCGGCCGACGAGTTGTTGTGTTAACTAAACTTTATAGGCCTTTAGACCCAAGTCTTTAAGCAAAATACTGTGTAATGACGTTTGTGGAATGCCCACACGAAAAGGAATGGACAAATCTGGGTTTTCTTCAACACTTTGGGCTACAGCAGCAGTATTCTCAGTTGTTCTTGAGCAACGTGCACGGGTTTTATTCTTCACATCACTAACTTGTTCCAACAGCTCGAATTTGTCCACTAATCTTTACGACGACCAAAAAATGTTTTAGTTTTGCGAATTGTGACTGCAAGATTTTTACCATTTGTATACCCTTCACCATGCGCATGAACGGAGTGAAGGGTATATTCATTTTGTTCTTCCATTTGTAACGCCCATAAGGAGGCGTGGTAGGTATGACAATATATATATATAAATGATCAGCATCGAAATCTGAGTCGATTTAAAGGTGACCGTCTGTCCGTCCGTCTGTCCCCGCGATTACAGCCGCAGTTTACGAGATATCGAGCTGAAAATTGGAATGCAAACTTTTATTCTCAAAGCGGAGGTTAAGTTCTAAGATGAGCCCGATCGGTCAAAAACTACTCCCACCTCCCATACAAACTCCCCCTTTTTGGGGTCTGTCACTGTGATTACAGCCGTAGTTTAAGGGCAATCAAGCTTCCCAACACTAAGCGGAGGTTGAATGGTAAGATGAGACCGATCGGTAAAAAACTACTCCCACCTCCCATACAAAATCCCTTTTTTGGGGGTGTCCGTATGTCAGTCCCCGCCATTACAGCAGCAATTTTAGAGCAATCAAGCCGAAATATTGTATGCAAGCTTTGCTGCCCTAAATGGAGGTTGAGTTCTATCAATATCAATATCTAAGCGGAGGCTACTTTTTAAGAAAAGCAATGTCGGTGAAATACTACTGTCACCTCCCATTCAAACTACCTTTTTGGGGTGTCCGTAGGTTAGAAAATATTGAGCTGAAATTGTATATGCAAGCTTTTATCCTATAATAGGAGCTTACGTTGTAAGATGAGCAATATCGGACGAATACTTCTCCCACCTTCCATACAAATTCCCCCTTTTTGGGGGTGTCCGTCGGTATAGCCCTATAGTTTATGAGCTTTCGGTTTAAAATTTGGTATGTAAGCTTGTGTCCAGAAGCAGAGGTTAAGTTCTACGATAGGCACGATCGGATGTAAACTACTCCCACATCCCACACAACTTCCCATTTTTGGGGAGTTACAAAATTCATAAAATCGAATAAAATCTATACAAAATACTGACAAAATGGATGTGTAAAGCTAAAAGTAACGGCCACTTCTCACCAACTCCTCTGTTTTGTGGTACAAAGTTTAATAAAATTTGTTGTAGTGCAAATAACCAGTTTTACCACCATTTTTACAAATGGTGAAGGGTATCTGAGCTTCGGCATAGCCGAAGATAACCGCCTTACTAGTTTGTAGTGAATTATGATAATTTTAATGCGTTGCTGAAGCGTGTATCGTTCCATTTTAAGTAATGACGTAGTCTCTACTTGTCAAATGTCAAAGATTAAAAGCTTAAAATGTGGCAGCTACCGAAATAGCGGCATAACAACACCTCTGATTGGAAAACCCTTTTCAAGCCTTTTCTAAGATGCCATCAGCAATTTATCTAAGGTCTCTTTTAGTGTGATGCTTATCCCGATTTGGTAATAAGGACCAATCTTATAGCGATCTACATCTTGACCAATCTGAATGTCCGCTGCAACCGACAGAATGCCTGTGGTACCATATCATTTACATCAGACTTCAATGGTTTAAAGCTATCAGAAAAGACGTAAAGGATATTTTTTGAAAAATATTGAAACAATTTTTTATTTTTTTTGAAGAAACATTTTTTGGTGGGCATACAATTTTTATTTTTTAATTGATTTATTAATTGTGATATGGTTTCGAATTCTACTTTTGCAGGAAGGTAGGTAAAATTAAAATCCGGGTTATCTTAAATTTTTGTGTGTCAAAAATCTGTAGATATGGAAATATCTAGTGTGTCGCTAAGACTATATGTCTGCAAGATAATAAGCAAATGGTGCATTGCATTACGGCCTATATAACTATAGAAGATGATTCTTAACTCATTACATATTCATTTAATTTTCTTCTGAGTAAATTTCTTTTAATTTTTAATATGTTATTAATAGCTCAAGCATAAACTTCCTAGCACTACCCCACGCAACACAAACCGCGTACACTTCATACTTGCAACACTTGCATTTGCCAGTTTTTTTTTTGTATTTACTATTTTTTTTTATTCGTTTGGATATTTATAATTTTTTTATTTTGGCCTGTTTATTTTTTCACAATTCATTCACGTTTTTATTTTTTGTATTATATTTTTTTCATGCGTTTTTTCTTTTTTGTAAATATTTCTTTTATTTATTGTAAATGTTGTGGCGGTCGGCGATAGATGTTGACGTCGAGGTAAGTGTTGTTGTCGTTGTTGTTGGTTTTATTAATTCGTAGTCCGTTCCTACGGAAATCAGGTTGAATGGCGCCTCATCATAATGCTGATGCCAATGATGAGGTCAATACTGTGAATGATGAGATGGAGTCTGAGTTTTTTTTTACAACTTTATTTTGTTTGTACTATTTATTATTATGTGTTTTTTATGCATTTTGTTAATTTAAATGTATGTCATTGATTTTTAATTATATGTTTGTGTATAACATATTTTTAACTTTGATTTTGCTATAGTATTACTGTAGGGGCTAAGTAAATGCACAGTGTTTTTTTTTTAATGAAAGTAATAACAAAAGCTGACTAGTGTTAATACATATAATTATTATTATCCTTCTTGGGAATAACCAGAATCTCTCTTTGGAGGTCACCAAGCAATTCTCAACGTCAGATAGATCAAGTGTTCTTTGTCACCGATGCATTTTAGGGAGTAGGAGACATAACACAGTACAAAATTTTTCAGCTCATTAATTTGGGACTCATTTTTGAGGACGACATGTGAAAGTAGCCCCAAAAGGAAGAAGTTCTGCATCATTCGTTTTGTCAAGTTACATGCCATAATAATTTAATATTGATTTTAAGTTAGTAAGTATCGTATAGGGGAATTTGTGAGGTTTAGACTCTTTTGTTTGATATAACTTGAGAACAACTAGCACGAAATTAAGAATTACAATTCCTTTAATCTGTTTATATAACGTGTCCCTACATAAGCAGCAGTTTCACTTTTCCATTCATCAAATGATTGTGAACTTGGTCTATTTTGTAGCTGTTACAATAAAACTGTTGTACTCTGTGGCGTATGATTCACGTGGAATATTACTTATGATAATCATATGCCACCATATAACAATATAACAAAAGAGCCTAAAACGTGACAAATTCCTCTATACGTTACTTACTAACTTCAAATCGATATTAAATTATTATGGCATGTAACTTGACAAAATGAATGATGCAGAATTTCTTCTTTTGGGGGCTACTTTCACGTGCAGTTCTTAGAATTGAGTCCCCATATCATGTGTTGTACTGTGTAAGTTACTGAAGCTCAACACAACGGCTGTCTTAGTACCTTTGGTAGCCCCAAGAACCTTAACTAAAAAAAGCTATATGAAACGCAATAACCCCCCAAACATTGACGACTCAAACAAACGTTATAGGGGCCATGGTTAAGGTATAAACACCTTCACTTTTAGTTAGGAATATACTCAATATTCTTTATATCAAATATAATATTAACCTGATAACACTTGAAGGTACATAGGTAAGGCAAGTAACTCGTAAATTCTCCCATTGTAATCACAGTGGCAAAGTTACTTAACGCATCATTTGTGAATACACGCACAGACACACACACACACACACTCGTGTTTATGAACTTATCCATGTGGATACATTTAATTGTGTATGTATAAGCATATTGTACATATATTTATATTTACTGTAATCATTTAACAGAAATCATCATCATTTTTATGCCAGACTACCGGTAAAAAACAACAGGAACAAAACCCAATCATATTGAATGGAATTGCGTTGTATTTGTAGCCGGCTCTTTTTTTCTGCTCATTTTGTTTTTTTTTTTGGCCAATAATAAACATTAACCGAAAATAAAAATCAAATGGGGTCAGGCCAAATTGGACCGATTAAACAGTAAATCCAGAACCAAAAAAAGAAAAAAAGAAAAATGAAGGGTAAGAGTAATGCAACACGTGTAAATGAGCGTAAACCAACTGACAATGGAGAGGGCTTGGTCGCAAAAAATATAAATAATTTTCATTATCGACAATTACGGCGTGTGACCTTGAGCTGTGACATTGGCACCCTTTACGCCGGCAGTTTTTTAGCACTTTTTTGCTACAACACTTGCATACACACATGGAAACATTTAATGGCAAATGAGTTGAATTGGTCCAAACAATATGCGCGGCACTTGTTTTTTTTGCACCACTTTTTTTTTGGAGTGTTTCCCTTAGCATGGGTAATGGGCTATTGGATACTCTATTAACGGTTCATCTATATATGCATGTATGTCGGATTATACGCACTCACTCACATGTATACACTCGTATCCTGTCCCATTTCCATATACGACGGTTTGTGCGCATAAATGGCTTATTATTGTTGTATATTAATGTTTATCGTCACTTGGGCCTTCTGTCGTCATCATACCCATTCTCCTTGCTGTACTCCTGATTGCCATTGTCCTTGGCATAATATTGGTTTTAAACACTTATTCTGTGCTTCACACTAACGCAGCAACAGCCACGGTTTTACGGTGCCCGTTACCTCAGATTCACACAGCGAAGCCCGTCCCGTCGTTCAATTGGAATGGGGTCATTGCCACATCTGTTTGTGCCTGTGTCTGCGTCTGGGATCCCTGAATACTTTCCACGCTACAGTATCTACGGCATTGTATGCGGCGGCAAAGGCAATCGTCCTGGTGTTGCAAGGTTCATACACCACTACTGTTCACAATTGACTGTTGCATGTCTGAACGTGGCCAGTTACCAGTACCTCTGCTGTTGGTTTGTACATTTTATGTTTTTCGGTTTTGTTTTCTTTTGTTTTATTTTTTTTTTGGTAATTTTTAATGTGGCGACCATATTTTAACGAAGAACCAAATGAAAACTGAAAAGTTTGCAATTATTGTTGAAATTCTGGTTAATTTACGCGATGTGGCATAAGTAGGCAGATAATTGGGAAGGTGCTTTAACGGTTAATGGGTGTGACCTACATTTTGATGGCGCGAACTTAGGGGGCATATGGACGACAGAAAGGAGAAGCTACTAATAGATTTGACCGCAATAAGTGGAGATAACGTAGATAGATGCATATTTTTTAGAATCGCATAAAAATCTTAGAGGAATTAAAAATATTACACCTATGAGGCTAGGTAGGTTGGGACCGGCCGTGGCATAGTGGTTAAAACACGCGACTACCATGTGGGAGATCTGTGGTTCGATTCCCGGCTCCAGTCATCTAAATTTTTCTTTCATTGCCGGCCCATCGATGTTGTAAACAGCAAGTTCGAAGTATAGTGTTGAGTCAATCGGCATGTCTGGTAAAAGCTTCTCAAACAGAGACGTTAACATTCGTCAATAAGCAAGTAGTTGCCGTTTGTTGTGATTCTAAATAGAAAGCGTGTTAAAGAGAAATAAAGTTAATAATGTTGCAATGCAGCATATAGTCCAGTACACCTAGGCTAATGAAGCCCATTGTGCCATGCCCTGAAGTTTTCTCTATAACAAATATTGACTAGCTATCTTGCCAATTCGCCTTTTCCATGAATGTACTGATCAAAGCTAAGGGTATTTTTCGCAAGGCTTCAGGACTTCAGTGCTTACTATATAGTTCCCAAATACCCTAGTTCTTAGTCCAGCTTGGGCGTGTTTCGTTGTTTCTTCACCCTCCTCCGTACAGCATCTACAGATTTTTACTATAAGTACGGATAGCCTACCTCTCTGCAAGTCATGTAGTTGTTTAATCCTCTTTTGTTCAGGTGCGGCCAAATAATCCTAACTTATTTGCAAGTTGGAGTAAGTCTCCATTTATCATTGAACATATTGTCGGTCCATTGCTTGATGTGCAGACGGTAGGTAGAGATCGGCGTATCAACGGATTATTTTGCCAGAAGAATCTATAACGTAGTACGGATTTATGAAAAATGCTTCAAATTCAAAATGCCGAAAAAAAACAACGAGAAATGCCCAAAGAAATCTATATATATAAAAATGGTGGCATACATTTGTATAGGAATTCATCAATTGAGAATGGCTGGGCCGATTTTGCTTACATTTTTTCGTAATTGCCAGGTGGAGGTTTATGTGAAAGAAAATTTTTAGTAAAATCCTCCGGAAAAGTCGGGAAATTTGAAAAATCGAAAATTGATCTTTTGTATGGAATTTTGTGTGCAATTGTTACAGATTGACTTTTCGAATAGAAAAAGAAAATTTTTGTTGAAAAAAAAGCTCGGAAAATTCCGGAAAAACTTGGATTTTTTCTAAAAAATTTTGCATTGTATCGCTCGATTTGATAAAAATCGCAATTTGAAACTTTATTTAAAATGTTTCGTAGTGACGTTTTGAATGGAAAAATAGTAAATTTTTTTTGAAAAATTACGGAAAATGCCAAAAATTTAAATTTTTTTTTCTCCGAAATTTAACATTTTATGGTATGATTGATAATTTTGGAAGAAGTTAATGTGAAAAATTTCGGATAATAGAAAAATTCTTGGTGAAAAACTCGGAAAATTCTGAAAAAAAACTCGAAAAAGTTGGATTTTTAACATAATTTGCATTGTATCGTTGATTTAATGATTTCAGTCGACATTCAGGTGGAAAATTCGTTATGATGCTTGGAAAATCTCGGATTAATGTTGAAATTTATTATGTTAAAACATTAAACGCGAAATGATCGAACAATTTTTAAATCTTCTGCATGAACATAACGCATTGGCCCGATTGTTCAAAAACCTCTGGATGGCATGATAGACCATTCAATGCTCCCACTATAAGTGAAGTCGCTGTGGTGATTGTTGGGAAGAATGTGGAAGCAGGCGATATTGTTCTTAAGCGCCGGGATGGTGAACAACTGAGGCAAGCGTACGAGACTCATCGGTCATATGATGCGCTTCAATACGTGGAGAGGACTGCTATCACCTCAATTTAAATATGGTAAATAGAATGATAGGATTGCTTAGAAGTCATCTCTTCTTTTTCATTCTCCATTTAAGTTCGAAATCGTATTTCAGGAGAAGAAACGAATAAAATGGTTTGCTCAATGAATTTTTATGCTTATCGATTGATGATTCGGCAAGATGTTGACAATCATCTGTTAAGATATCGCCGGTTATTTTAACAGTACTGCGATGACATGTATGAATGTCAAGGTTAAAATGGAGCACCTTAATTTTATTCGTTTAAATCAGTTGCCACATTTCGAGAAGCTTGCCAACGTTTGCATTTACTCGAAAACGATACTCCAGCGAATCAAATTCGTACATTGTTTACGATCATCATAGCCACGTGTCATCTGCCGAACCCGAGCGTATTGTGGGACAAATACAAGGACGAGATGGCTGACGACATTATGCACAGAGTTTGCATGACAACATTGAATTTCGATCTTGAAATTAACTTCTGATCAAAATTAACTCCTGCGTGCTCATGTGCGGCAGTCAACTGTCGAAATTGGGAATCCTGCGCCAAATCGTTCGATACACGATGCATTCAATCACGAATTGCAACGAGATCAAGACTTTGATCAAAATGACCTGACTGAAATAGTCCGAACAAATGTAACGCCGTTGAATGCCGAGCAAACAAACGTGTACGATTCGCTGATGAAGGTTGTGGACGATGGAACGGGAGGCATTTACTTTATCGATGCTCCCGGTGGGACAGGCAAGACATTAGTCATTTCTTTGATTATGGTAACAATTCGGTCAATACCGCAAATTGCGTTAGCTGTTGCATCCTTTGGTATTGCTTCCACATTGTTGAAGGCGGTGCACTGCACTTTCCTCTTTGACGCTGCCATTGAATCTTCTCACGGTTGACAGAATGCAAAATCATCATTTGGTATGAATGCATGATGAAGCATAAACGAGCTTTGGAGGCAGTTGACCGAACGAAAAAGGATTTACGAGGTGATTTGAGACGATGTTGTAGGGCTATGATATTGCTGCTTGGAGATTTTCGTCAAGCGAATTCAACTCGATTGGCTTTTGCGATGACAATCATAAAATTGCAAGGCCAATCGTTGAAAGTTTGTGGGATCAATCTCGAATTTCCCTGAATTTCACAAGGTCAGCTGTACGTTGCCTGTTTGCATGTTGGCAAACCGTCTACATTGTACGCTTTTACGCCGGAAAATAATCCGAAGAACATTGTTTATCAGATCGCTCTTTCGATTAAATTAAAATAAACCACATTAAAACTTGAACTCTCTGTGTTTTGCTATTACCCTGGAGCTTATATGACAAAGTTTTACTAGACGAAGTTTGCCGGGTCCAAAGTTGTATGGCAGAACAACGTTTGCCGGGTCAGCTAGTTATATACAAAAGTGGGTAATTTTTCATTTTAATGGTGGCGGGGCTTTTGGGCATTTTTTGGATAAATTTTTCGTCTCTTTTTTGCCCAATCTTTTTGTATTTGGGTCATTTTTCATAGAGCCACGTAGTGCCCTAATATCCCTAGTATCATTCGCTAAGGAATTTCACTATGATCCAGTAGAATAATTAGTCACAGCTATCACCATTAGTGATGAATGGTATTCCTTCACCTAGCAAGCATGGCGTCCGGGTATTTAATAGCAGCCTTGTCGCCTGTGTGGATGCAGATTCTACAGAGAGTAATGACACAATTTTTCAGTAGTTGAGCAACCTCGAGTATAGCAGTGATTACTGCCTGATTGGTCTAGCAGCTTGTAGCACATATTTATATTACACTTAAAAAAAACTTAATTTCCCTTTGCACCCTATGAATGAGGTATGGGATAGCTTATCGCGTTGTTGTGAAATAACACGCTTTCTATTTTTAGATTCACAACTAACGGCACCTACTTGTTTATCGACGAATGCGAACGTCGCTGTTCTCTTACTAGACACGACGATTGAATCGACGCTTAATACTGCGAAGTTGCTGTCAACAACATTCGAGGGGAGCCGACAATGAAAGAAAATTTTATTTATTTTTTTTTTTAAGATGACTGGAGCCAGGTTTGAACCTGCGATCTCCCGCATGGTTGTCGCGTGTTCTAGCCACTATGCCACTGCCACTATTACACTGGTCAACCGAAAAACAACCCTACCTAAGTACAAAAATGGTAAAATTTTTCACTTTTATAAACATTTTTTTAATTAATGTTTTAGCAAAATTTTTAATATTTTGAGACATTTCTCCATTTATGTTGTCATAACTCAAAAACAACTTGTCCGAAGTATATTAAGACAACATTAATTTCATGACTTGGCCGCCATGGCCGGCTGGATGGCTTGTGATCAGGATAACTCGGGTAAACCGTAACTTATCCTTATGACAATTGCCACACCTCTTCCGGTACCGCGTTTTTTTTTTAGGTACACTTAGTTCGGTCATATTTTGTGCAAGATATAAGCTTATTGAAATTTGACTCAGAAATTAATATTGACTTTATTGGCCGACTCTTCTGGTACCTCCTATACAAAATAACCTATTTTTATACAATATTTCATTTTGTTGCTATTACATGTGGCTTTGCGGTAAAGCAATAAATCTGAACAATTTTTGACGTTTAAGATTTTTTATGATTTTTGTAAAACCAAAAATTTTGTTATTTTCACATAAAAAATATTTTTTTTTATTAAATTTGTATACCATCACCCTACGAGTAGGAGGGTATATATCATTTGATTCCACCCAAAAGTGTAACACATAGAAGGAATTGCTTTAGACCTTAGGTTTCTTTAAATCAAATTCGATTCATAACTTTTTAAGTCGTTTGAGCCATGTCCGTCTGTTTGTCTGGCTGTCCGGCTGGTTCGCACGATAACTTTCGAAAGACGCAAGTTATCGTGCGACTGAACAAACGTTAACGCTTGTATAAGTGGGGCATGAGTTTTTTTTTTTGGTTCAGCGTTTCGAGAGCGGATGAGTGTTGAATCCAATCAATCTCCAGCGATGTTATGGTGAATTTCTGTGCGAGATAAAATGATCTTAAGCTCTATGCAATTTCTTGTAGATTGAGAAATTGTATTAGAGTAGAGGGAAGAGAAGATAAGAATATATCCAAGGGGATTAGGAAACCAAAGATCAGTTCAGTGAGGGCAGCAGGCTATGTCCTACCGAGAGTAAATAGCTATTACGTAATACGAGGGCAGTTTCATTATAAATTTAATTTAAATTCAATTGAGTCTATTCGCAAACGTTAACGCTTGTATAAGTGGGGCAAGAGATTGTTTTAACAATTTTAGAATCACAAATAACTGTTTCTATTAGGGTGTTTTGCAATTTTGCATATTTCCTCAAAACTACTTACGTGCAAATGTGCTACTTGGCCTCGCCCCTTCTGGTACCTCCCATACAAATGCATCATTCCGACCACTTTAGAAATCGAGAAATAATAGCAATACACCAAACGCATAAATTCTGTATTTAGTAAATTTATAACAGGATAAAGTTTTGGAGAAAATGTTTAAGTCTAGCCACGCCCCTTCTCGTACCTCTTATACAAAAGTGCCACTCCGCCCACCTTAGAAAATTTTTCGATTTTGTTGCCTTGTGTAGTAACTTAGAAAACAAAAACATTTGCAACGCCCCTTCTGGTACCTCCCATACCAATGGCCGAATTCACCCTCTTACTTTTACATGCAGTTTTTTTAAGTTTCTTGAAATATAAGTTATATTTTGAGCAAGATATAAGCATATTGGAATTTGACTTAGGAATGAATATGTTCTTGATGACCGACATATAAATATTTGGCATTTGTTGGCTGTCACCTTTTCTTCAGTTTTACCATATGTCTTGTCTGGCCATGCGACCGCAAGTTATATGGGTCTGTTTTTATTCCCCGTGGCATAGTGGTTAGAACACGCGACTACCATGCGGGAGATCGCAGGTTCAAACCTGGCTTCAGTCATCTTAAAAAAAAATAGTTCTTTCATTATCGGCTCCCCTCGAATGTTGTTGACAGCAACTTCGCAGTATTAAGTGTCGAACCAATCGGCGTGTCTAGTAACAGCTTCCCAGACAGTGACGTTCGCATTCGTCGATAACCAAGTAGGTGCCGTTAGTTGAGAATCTAAAAATAGAAAGCGTGTTAATTCACAACAACGCGAGAAGCTATCCCATACCTCATTCATGGGGTGCAAAGGGAAATTAAGTTTTTTTTTAAGTTTTTATACCCTCACCCTACGGGTAGGAAGGAGGGTATATATCATTTGATACGACTCAAAAGTGTAACACATAGAAGGAGTCACTTTAGACCCTAGGTTTCTTCGATTCAGGACTTTTTAAGTCGTTTGAGCCAAGTCTGTCTGGCTGTCTGTCTGTCTTGCTGGTACGCACGATAACTTTCGAAAGACGCAACCAAATGTTTTGAAATTTTGCACGATTTAATATTTCCCCAAAACTCCTTACGGTATTGCAAATGGGCTACATGGCCAAGCACCTTCTGTCGGGTTGCCCGACTGAAACATTCTTACTGGCTTCTTTGCATTTTTCTTCCAAACCAAACAAAATTAGGGGGTTAGTCGAATCCAAATCTTGTTTCTAAATATCTTCATACAACAGTATCACACTACTTACCATGAGTCCAGACGTCTGAAATGACATTAAGTGCTATATATACCTGACGTTGTGTTAAGTTCCCTACCAACACTAATCAATTCTGATCTTTGAATTTTTGTCAAGAAATTCAGAACGTACGTCTGCACTAAACTACGATACCGAAAAAAAGTATTCGTCTAACCGTTGCTGTATGGATCCACAATGTTTACAATGGATCCAAAAAGTGATGTTTGAAGACTGTCATAAGCACCATATGCCTTTTTGATTCTCTTACTTACTTAATTAAGTGGCCCATTACAACTTACAAATATGGTTCATAAGTTTGAGGCCTGAAGTACTAAAGAATTCCACACGCTTCGGTCTTGTGCGTGTGTTCTCCAGTTAGTCCTACCAGATGGTGGCACGTCGCCTACCACTTGGTTCTTCCAAGTTTGGGTCTCCCTGCTCTGCGCCGTCCTTCAGGTTCGCCTTCAAACACCTTTCTCGCTGGAGCATTTACATCCATCCTAGCAACATGACCCAGCCATCGTATTCGTTGCATTCTGACTCTTTTAGCTACGTCGATGTCATGGTAAAGCCGTCGACACAGATAGGTCCATAAATTTTTCGGATTACTTTCCTCTCGAATACTCCCAGGTTTTGTATGTCCGTTGTCGTAAGCACCCATGATTCGGCAGCATACAAAAGAACGGGTAAGATTAGCACCTGGTAAAGCTGTTTCTTAGTATTCCGAGATAAGATGGTATTACTAAAGTGCTGCCGAAGTCTGTAGAAACATCTATTGGCTAGCACTATTCTCCGTTTAATTTCTTGGCTGACATTATTTATCTTGTTGACGGAAGATCCGAGGTAGGTAAACTCATCAACTACCTCAAAACAATAATTTTCAACGTTGACGCTGCGTTCCCGTCGAGAGGATTCTTTGTTCGTAAAAATCATTATTTTTGTTTTGTCCTCGTTGACCGCTAAACCCATTTTTGCCGACTCCTTTTCTAGGCATGAGAAAACTGCAGTAACGTCCCGCAGATTTCGGCCAATGATATCTATATCATCGGCGTAGGCTAGTGGCATGTGGCTTTTGTGGAATATGGTGCCAGACATGTTGACACCAGCCTTTCTCATCACCTTCTCCATTACTATATTAAATAGTGTACAGGACAGGCTATCGCCCTGCCTGAAACCTCTTTCCGTGTTGAATGGTTCAGACTGATCTTTACCAATCTTAATCGAGGATTTGGTGTTTTCTAAGGTACATCTGCAAAGTCGAATTAGCTTTGCAGGAAAACCAAACTCAGACATAGCCTCATAAAGCCTATTCCTTATCGGAGAGCCGAAGGCAGCTTTGTAGTCGACAAAGAGGTGGTAGGTGTCGATCTGCTTTTCATGGGTTTTTTCCAGGATTTGTCGTAACGTGAAAATTTGATCCGTCGTAGATTTGCCAGGTCTAAAGCCGCACTGATATGGTCCAATTAGTTTTTCTACAATTGGCTTTAGACGTTCACACAATATGCTTGAAAGGACCTTGTACGCAATTGGTAATAGGCTTATTCCACGATAGTTCTTACATTCACTACGATCTCCTTTCTTGTATATGGGACATAACAGACTGAGACTCCAATCCCCGGGCATGCTCTCTTCTTGCCAGATGTTCTCCATGAGCTGACGCATGCTCCTAATCAGCTCCTCCCCGCCAGCCTTAAACAATTCAGCAGGGAGACCATCGGCTCCAGCAGCTTTGTTGTTTTTAAGGCGGGAGATGGCCATACGTATCTCGCTCTGACACGGAGGTGGACAGTTAATACCATCGTCATGGATTGGAGCGGGGTCTTCTGGAGTGGTGTCAGTATCCAGTAAATTTCTAAAGTGATTTCTCCATATCTTCAGAACGTTATCCGGGTCCGTCACTAGCTGACCATCGCTGTCCTTGCAGGAGGGCAACCCTGTTCCACGCATTCTAGCTTTAGCTCTCTTGTAGAATTTTCGGGCTTCCCCTCTACTTCGGAGCAACTCAGTGCACTCATCCTGCCTCTTCTTCAGCTCCTTCTTTTTTCTTCTAAAAAGACGAGTTGCCTCTCGTCTCTTCTCCCTGTGCCGTTCACGAACAGCTCGCGTTGCCATTGGCTGCAGTTTTGCCCTGTATGCAGCATTCGTCTCTCTAGTGGCATTGCGACATTCATCATCGTACCAGGCATCTTCTTGAGACGGCTTTGAGTACCCAAGTACGCTTCTCGCAGTCCGTTCTATGGAGTCGGCTATATATTGCCACTGCGAGGTTATATTATCACTCTGAGCTGACGTGCCTGGGTTTTAGGTTTCGCCCCTCACAGTTAGCCGTGCTCTGACGGGTGTCAGAAGCACGTTTCCAGGCGTCACCACGTGGAGGTACTCCGTCCGCAATAGTACCACGAATACGGAGCTCTGTGAGTAGACTTGAAGTGCATTTGGCAAGGATCACTCTGGGTTTGCCAAGTTGAACCGATCAGAAGCTTTACCTTGCATCACACTCCCGATTTTTGATTCTCGCCTTTATATTAAACTTCCAAGGGACTTCCCGGTCAAAAATAATCCCTATATACTTTACTTGTTTTGCCAACTGCAATTGCAGCCCATTAAGTGATTGGTATTTTATATATTCGATAAAACAGCATTAGCTCGAGTTTCATTGGGTTTAGTCCGATTGTCCGGTGTTGGCAGTCTATTTTGAAACATATTTTTTTTTGGCGAATTTTACGAATGCTAAGTAAATTCGGGCTTCTTCCCGTACATATGCTGGCAAGATTATCGGTGTAGGCAAATATCTAGCGTTCGGCCATCTCTTATTCGAGAAAAAATTCATTAACTTGAGGTTAAACCAAACATGTTAAATTCCAATTGGAATTTGTAATTGATGCAATTGGTTTATATTCTCTAATTCATCAAACAATTAGAATTAGTTCAACTAATTCCCATTAGATAATTGAAATTTTTATTCCAATGGTAAAACTAATTGCAATTAGTTGCCATTAGCAAAAAAAAATTGGTTTACCTTTACAATTAGGAATCTAATTGAATTCTGCTAATGCAATTAGATATTCAAATAGCTCGAATTAGAATCAATTATGTTGATATTTTCAAAAACAAAAAAAAAAATAAAATATTTATAATATAAATTTTACACACATATATATTATTACATACATGCACACCTATTTATTCAATAATTCTTTGGAAAAAATTTATTTTATCAAAATAATTGATTCTAATTCGAGCTAATTGAATATCTAATTATTATCTGCATTAGCAGAAGTCAATTAGATTTCTAATTGTAAAAGTAAACCAATTTTTTTTACTAATGGCAACTTATTGCAATTAGTTTTACCATTGGAATAAAAAATGCAATTATCTAATGGGAATTAGTTGAACTAATTCTAATTGTTTAATGAATTAGAGAATTTCACAAAATAAGGTTAATTAGCAATCATTACCATTATCTAATCATTATTACACATCTTTGGGTTAAACAAATAAGTCAAGACAGGATTCCTCCCTTAGGAGTGAGTTGTGAACCCTACCCATTAGCTCTGACGGTTCTAGCAGCCACAAGTATCCTAATTAGCTGAGTCACTGTATTTTCAAACTCCAGATTATTTTCTAATTTAGGATTGCTGCAGATAAAATATTAATGATGATTCCCTTGATATTTAGGAAAACCCCCAGAGCCTAGATCTTATTCCCGAGGGAGTTCTCGATTATACTGACTATATAGTGGTAAGCTGTCTCAGTTGACTTTCCTTTAGTGTAGGCATGCTGACATTTTAATAGTAAATTCAGTGGAAGATTACTTTAATCATGTATTTCTAATAACCTCTCAAATGTTTAAAGGCCAAAAAATGAGAGACTGGTCGGTAGTAAGTTTTTTGGTTTGTCATGAAAGCATTTGGCAGCTTTCGTGATGAAATTCACTGTGGTTTGCTTCCAAATGTTGGGAATGACTTGCGGCATTAGGCAACTCCTGTAAATTATATCTAACCAACTACAAGATAGGTATAAAGCCTTCTGTAATTGCTCTGGTAATTGATGGTCCATATCGGACTAGAAAGTAAGTACCTGAAAAAGTTTCGTCCCGTAACCTTTCTTACTTCACAGACATACAGATTAAGACTAGTTAAGATTTTTGTTCGCCTTACGAAGAATCTTAGATATGTGTTAAAGATTGTCAAATATAATGAAATTAAAAAGAAATTCACCTTGATCATTGTTGTCGCTACTCAGCCATATTGTGCACACCTACATATAACGACACAGGTATTACGTCATTTGGCCTCCAATACAATGTTTCTAACGCACATCGGAAAGAGTGGGTCTGTATGGTCGCGTGCCATGACTGGTTGAAGGCAGTAGTATCGCTATTGCTAAAGCTGTGAAGTAAAAGAGCATTATATTTGTCTTTAATGAGTATGTAGGATCATTACCTACCAGGGACAGACAGGATGAACGTTTTGTGTCCATTGTACCTGATACCACATAATCAGTCGTCAACCGTCCATGACTCTTGTATCAGGACCGTATCGGCTTCATCCTTCTTAAGATGGAGAGTGAGGTTGGCAGATGCTGCCTAACATCGGTAAAGGTTTATTTGAACGACCTTCATTACTGAGTGCCTTGATCAATGTAGTATGGACTCATCTAGCCGGACTCATCTAGCAGCATGGCAAAGCTGTCAGTCAGGTGGGCCGTTATGTAACATCTATCTTCATCCGGTAGCACGTCCTCGTCAATTTCTTTGCTATTGGTGCGTTTGTCAGCCTTATCCTTGGGATTATCCCGACTGAGCCATATCCAGGTTTTCATTTTGAAATCTCTAAGCGATATTCTTATGTAACTAAAACGAATTTGGCCGTTTAACACCTCCAGGGGTTTTGGGGCCTCTTGTTTTGGAACTAAACAACCTGCCTGAGTCTTACGGCGCCTTCATCCTTGAGAGAATAGAGCTCACTTCGCAGTCCAATATACACATTGACTGTATCCGTAACATAGATTCACGTAACCTTTACACTAAATATCTCCACACTGCAATTAAACTAATACAAACATACTTTATATTACATCGTATTATTAACATAGCTACAAACAAACAATTATATACAAACCAAAAGCAACCACAAAGTAAAACTTGTACTTTGTTGGATTTTCTTAAAGCTAATTTTCAAGAAGATTTAGCAAATTATTTTAAAAAGCCATAAATGTCACGTTTAAATATATTTGGGTATCTTGAAATTGGACATGGCACAATAATTGGACATGTGGTCGGTCAGTCGGTTAATAGATTTCTTTTTTCATTTGTTTACTAAAGATGACCCACAGGCAAACAAACGAAAAGGAAAAAGGGTGACAAACTTAAAAGAACATTCTAAGGCAAGTTGTGTCGGTAAAGGACCACATTTGTTTCAAACACTGGTTAGGGAAATCTAAATAGTTTTACAACAAAACTACATTTATAAGGCTAATGGTATAAACTTTCGCAATGACTTAAATGCTTAAAGGTATTTGTATACTAAAGTAGCTAAAGTAGTTTAAATTTATGTCTCTATACCAAACAGACGTCAAACCTTTAAGATTGCTTTGCCTTTCTCGTACCGTGAATCTTTTAATTACCTTGTGTGTGAATACCCAAAATTAAGCCAACACTTGTGCTCATTTTCAAAACTCAAGGTTGCACGTTCTTTCATTTGGCTATCTGTCCAAATTGGTGGTATAATCTTTAGCCCAAAAAGGATGTGACTTCATAAAGATGTTTATCACAATTATGATGACAATAAACTCGTGTGAGTCTCCAGCCAACAACAAAAACACAATAAACATTTTGCCTTAAGAAACATGTAATAAATTTACCCAAAAGTCATCAGAGACAAGTACACAACAGGAGCAAATAGTAACGATGGCCATTAAAAGATCCCCATAGAAAATTGTCTTCGACACTGTATGCCATGGTAGACTTTTAAAGTGCCAAAGTTTTGGTGAAACACGTAATCGTGTGTTGGCGAATCTCTACCAATAATGTCCTTTTCGCCTATGTGTTTTGGCTTTGATTGTTTTCTTTTAGTCGTCCTCTATTCACTATCGTATTGATCTTTTGTTGCTTTTATAGTCGTTGTCCTTTGTAACAACAATAGCTGCGTCGAAGGTATTGTTTTAAGTTTTGTACGTAAAGATGCCAATAAGATAACGACTTAATATGCGTGTTCCTTTAGAACTCATTAGAGTCTTATAATAAGCACAAGGAATGGGAAGGCTGCAAATACCTTAGACAAACACACTCGCGCTTTTGGGTAACTTGTTTACAAACGTTGACGTTTCCCTTTGTAAGAAGCGCACAGTGGGGATAAAATTTGATAATTATGGAATATAAAAAACTATATTTGGTTTAAATTCATTGGCACAAGACATTACGTAATATGAAAAAATTATGAGAAAAATCCAAAACCTTAAGACCTACGCAAACTATATAAAGACCTTGATTTGACGATGTGCAATTGCTGATATCACTGCCACGCAAGAACTGCGAAAGACCCGTGCCTTGTCTTGAAGGCGGATGATGAAAACTTGGATGCGGAATCATGAAAGCGAAAAGGCAACGCCATCTCGTCTCTCGATTCACACTAGTGAACGATCGATATTGCCACGATTCGAATAAG
Organism: Muscina levida; assembly: GCA_964034835.1. Classification (NCBI taxonomy): domain Eukaryota; kingdom Metazoa; phylum Arthropoda; class Insecta; order Diptera; family Muscidae; genus Muscina; species Muscina levida. The sequence goes on along the minus strand of OZ035880.1, from coordinate 44,953,699 downwards.
GTTGTTCAACATCACTCTAATTTATGCCCATGCCCCGATCGAAGAAAAAGCTGAGAAGACAAAAGAAATTTTTTACGACCGCCTAGAGGAGATATATGACCGCTGCCCTAACCACGACATTAAAATTGTTCTAGGAATTATTGAAAGCTTGTTTAGGAGGGAAAGTGTCCCACTATTGCAAAATTCAGCCTACACTGACAATGGAATGAAGTTAACTGATCTCGCGACGGCTCGAAACATGGTGATTTCTAGCACAACATTCCACGACGAATCCATACATAAAGCGACCAAATCCGTATTGACGGAAGGCAAGTTTCCAGACTAATGGAAGTACATACGATCCGTGGTGCTAACAGTGATTCGTGGTAGCAAAGATTCGCACATGGCTTAGTGAGGCGAAGCACGCATGGGACCATACGTACAGAAAACTGGATGTCGCAAAGCTGCTTAACCCAGAGATACCCACAGCTTACTCCACCGCTCTTCCTATGGTCCTAGCGCACAGTGGCAACACAAAGGCCATTCCATGATTCATGCCGAAAATTCCATACTTTACCACAGAAAACCGCCAAAAAGCAAGCATTAATATAATTAGAAATGTCGCAATGCATCGATGGGAAAGGATACTGTATATATCAATGGCGTAGCCAGGTAGGGGCTGGGGGCCAACTGCCTCCATACAGCTTACAAAATAAAGCCAAAATTCCGGAATTATTTATATAATACAAAAATGTATATTTGAATAATTTTCTACATATAAATGAGTACATAAATTTAGATAGGTGAACTGATGATAAAAAACCACTCACCTTATGTTGTCGACAGCAACTTCGCAGTATAAGTGTCGATTCAATCGCCATGTCTAGTAATAGCTTCTCAAACAGTAACGTTCGCTTTCGTCGATAATCAAGTAGGTGCTTAATATTTTAAATCTAAAATAGAAAGCGTGTTAATCCCATCCCATATCTCATACATTAAATTAAATTTAATTTTTATACCATCACCCTTAGGGATAAAGGTTATCATTTGATACGACCCAAAAGTGTAATGAGTCTCTTTAGACCCTAGGTTTCTTTGAACCAAATTCGATTCATGACTACTTAAGTCGTTTGAGCCATATCCCCAAAACTACTTACGGTATTGCAAATGGGCTACATGGCCCCGCCCCTTCTGGTACCTCCCACACAGATACATCATTCCGCCCACTTTAGAAATCGAGTAATAATATCAATACATCTAATGGGATCGTACCCAAATTCTGTACATAGTAAAGCTATAACAGGATAAAATTTCGGAAAAAAATTGGAAGTCCCTTTTGGTAACTCCCATACAAATACATCATTCCGCTCACTTTAGACATCGAGTAATAAAATCAATACATCTAATGGGAACGTACCCAAATTCTGTACTTAGTAAAGCTATAACAGGATAAAGTTTTGGACAAAAAATTGGAAGTCTAGCCACGCCCCTTCTGGTACCTCCCATACACATCTGCTACCGCTCACGATTACCGAAATCGATTAATATTATAAATAGACCTAACGCGATCGTGCCCAAATTCTGTATTTAGTAAAGTTCAAGCAGGAAAAAGTTTTAGAGAAGAAATCTGGAAGTTTAGACACGCCACTTCTGGTACCTCCTATACAAATACATCATTCCTCCCACTTTAGAAATCGAGTAATAATATCAATACACCCAAAGCGATTGTACCCAAATTCTGTACTTAGAAAAGCTATAACAGGATAAAGTTTCGGAAAAAAATTGGAAGTCTACCCACGCCCCTTCCGGTACCTCCCATACAAATGTACCTTTCCGCCCACTTTAAAGATGGAGTAATAATATCAAAAAATCCAACGCGATCGTACCCAAATTCTTTCTTTAGTAAATCTATAGCAAGATACAGTTTTTAAGAAAAAAATTTGGAAGTCTAGCCACGCCCCATCTACCGCCCACTTTAGAAATCGATAAATATTATAAATAGACCTAACGCGATCGTGCCCAAATTCTGTATTTAGTAAAGCTATAACAGGATAAAGTTTTGGAGAAATAATCTGGAAGTCTACCCACGCCCCTTCCGGTATTTCCCATACAAATGTACCTTTCCGCCCACTTTAAAGATGGAGTAATAATATCAATAAATCCAACGCGATCGTAGACAAATTCTTTCTTTAGTAAATCAATAGCAGGATACAGTTTTTGAGAAAAAAATTGGTAGTCTTGCCACGCCCAATCTATCGCCCACTTTAGAAATCCATAAAAATTATAAATAGACCTAACGCGATCGTGCCCAAATTCTATATTTAGTAAAGCTATAACAGGATAAAGTTTTGGAGAAATAATCTGGAAGTCTAGACGCGCCCCTTCTGGTACCTCCCATACAAATGTACCACTCCGACCACTCTAGAAATCGAGTAATAATATCAGTATAATAGAAAATTTTTTGTTGTACTGTGGGTGATGGTATGTGTAAGTCGGGTTGCCCGACTAAAACTTTCTTACTGGTTTTTTATACCATTTCTCTACTCGATATTGTTTAATTCGGGGTTAATGAAATTAACTGAAAGAACTTATGTACTATTTTTTGCTTGCTTGTGAAGCATAAACCATAAGTCTAATGAAATTGGGCAACATAAGAAAGGTTCCTTTTTCAAATTATTGGAACAAATTTAATTTTCGGGAAACTTGTGTGGTAGATGCTTGTAGGCGAAACAAAACGAGGCCAGTTTTGTATCTTTAATCGAGGGTATATATCGTTTGATACGAAAACCAGTACAGAAATTTCAGTCAGGTAAACTGATTTAAAAATACCATCACCCAATATAAGATATTGTTGAAGTCTTGAGTTATTGAAATTAATAGATTTTTAATTAAAATAAAATTACTTATGTATAATTTTTCCCCTGCTTGTGTTGCAAAATCGTCCAAAACTTTACTTATTTGTGTAGGGGGTATAGGTGCCGGTTTGGAATTTATGTGAGAAATATTAATTTTTCAAAAAAAATTTAATTTTGATAGGGGGTACCAAAAGGGGTCAACCGATACAGTCCTTATTCATTCCTGACTCAAATTTTCATACGTACAACTTACAAAAAATTTGACTGAATTCAGTCTACTTACAAAAAACTATTATATATGTATGTAAGACTATGGGGGTGAGTTCGGTCCTTTGTATGGGAGGTACCAGAAGGGATGTGTCAAATAGTCAGGTTTTCTGAGGTTTCGCCTCCTATCACAATATAAATTACCCGACTAATTTTCATTACCCCTCAAATGTCCGTTTGGAAGTTATGGGAGAAATGTTCATTTTCCAAAAATAGGTAATTTTGTATGGGAGGTACCAGAAGGCGTGAACCGATATAGTCCATATTCATTCCTGAGTCCCATTTTCATAAGCGAACAACATACTCAAAATTTGAGTAAATTCAGTTTACTTACAAAAAAGATATGTATGTAAAACTATTGGGATCAATTAGGTCATTTGTATTGGAGGTACCAGAAGGGGTATGGCAAAGGTTTTGGTTTTCTGACGGCTTGTCTACTTTTGCAAGATAAATAAACTGACCAAATATCAATATCCTACGATCGTCCGTTTGGAAGTTATGAAAGAAATATAAATTATCCAAAAATAGGTAATTTTGTATGGGAGGTACCAGAAGGGGTTGGGCTATTTTGCCCATTTACAATCCCATAAGTTCGTTTTGAAAAATATTAATACTGGCAAATTTTCATACCGATCCGTTAAGGTTTACTCGAGTTATCCTGCTGACCAGCCATCCAGCCAGCCAGCCTGCCAGACAGACGGACATAGCTCAATCGTCTTCAAAAGTCCTGCAACGAATTTGGTCTTAAGATACTTGGGGTCTAACTCGTCTCCTTCAATGCGTTACACTTTTTTTCGTATCATATATGATATACACCCTCATCCCAGAAGAGACAAGTTGGACCACAAGTATCTTAAGACAAAATTGGTTCCAGGACTTTTAAAGACGATTGAGCCATTTCCGTCTGTATGGCAGGTTGAGCGGCAGGCTGGTAGGCAGGATAACTCGAGTAAACCTTAATTGATATTTGTGTAAATTTCATCTTCTTCTTCTTTAATGGCAGCAACAACAGAAATTTATCTATCAGTAGCCGCACGTAGACAAGTATTCCAAGCGCTTCGATCTTTTGCGCTTCGCAACACCAAGCTTAGTTAACAACTCTTTAACCTGGTCCATCTATCGGAGTTTTGGTCGCCCCCTCCTGCGCCGCTTACTGAGTTTATTGCTGAAGACTTTTCGAGCCAGAGCGTTTTCGTCCATTCGTACAACGTGTCCAAAGCCAGCGTATTCGGTCTATTTGAACGCGATGTTAACGATGATGGATCCCTATATTCTAGTATATCATAGTATTTTTCTCTCTAAGACTCCCAGAATAGATTGATCCGCTTGTGTCATTACTCAGGATTCTGCGCTGTAGAGCAAGACAGATATGATCAGAGTCTGGTAGAGTTGGATCTTTGTTCTTCGAGAGAGCGCTTTGTCATTAAATCGCTTGCTTAGCGCATATTAGCAGAGGTTTTCGATCAATACTCGTCTTTTAATTTCCAGGCTGACATTTTGTCCTCTTCCGCTGACTGCTTTTCAAAAGCTCGAAAAAGCCACAGTAAAATCCCGCAATCAACGGCCAATGATATCTATATCATCGGCATACGCGAGCAACATGTGACTTTTGTTGAAGATGGTACCATTCTTGTTTACTGCAGCCTTCCGCATGATCATCTCCATTATGATGTTTAAGAGATCGTCTTGTCTAAAGCCTCGCTTGGTAGAAAATGGCTCTGACAGATTTTTGCCAATTTTCACTGAAGACTTCGTGTCAGTCAGTGTCATTCCTCAAAGTCGTATTAGCTTCGCGGGGATATCAAACTCAGCCATAGTGTAAGATTCTATTTTTGTCGTATGGGACTTTGTAGTCGATGATCAGATGGTAGGTGTCGGTCTGCATTTCTTGAGACTTTTCATGGTGCATGCATGTAACCAGCACATCACCGCCGGCATTAAAAAGCTCTGCCGGCGGTCCATCGGCTCCCGCAGCTTTATAATTTTTAAGCCGTGCAATTGCAGTGCCGATCTCGTTTTGGCTCGGTGGTGGACAGTCTATTCCATCGTCGATGATTGTTGTGATTTCGTCACTTATGCTGTCTTCGGGAACGAGTAGAGACCGAAAGTGTTCTCTCCATATTTGGGGCACACAGTGTCTGTGACCAGATTTCTGTTTCTGTCCTTACAGTTGAGGATCCCTGTTCCAAATCCTTTGCTTTTTGCCCTTTGGTAAAACTATCGGGCCTCTACCCCTGTAGTTTTCGATATCCTGGCTCTCTCTTTTCTTCCACAGACTTCCAAACGGATAACTGGTGGATATTTAAATTTATTCAATTTAATTATATTGTAAAAGTAGACAAACCCTCAGAAAACCGAAACCTTTCTGGTACTTCCCATACAAATGACCAAATTGCCAGTCATAGTTTTGCATACATTTTTTTTCTAAGAATACTGAATCCAGGCATTTTTTGTGAAAATTTACGCTTGTGAGAGTTTTACTCAGGAAGGTATATGGGTTGTTCAAAAATTTTTCCCAATCTTTAGATTTTTATGAAATTTTGCACATATATTCTCCTTGCACATATATAATAAATTCACCATTTGTTCCACTGTATCGGCAGGTTATGATAGCGTCGATATCAGCTACTAGTTTTTTTTTTTGTAGTCACATGGTGGCAATTATTTCACCGTACACCATTTGTCCCACCATAGGTAGCAGCAAATCAACGTAACTGGTTATGATAGCGTCGATAACAGCTACTGGTCTTTCTTTGTAGTCACATGGCGGCAATTATCTTACATTAGTTTTTATAAACACTTCTTGCCAACAGTTCAGCAATACGTCCCTGGGTTTTCCTAATGTCCTTGCCAACAAAAGGACAATAATGTATAAGAATATTATTACACGTAAATTATTAGTATTACACATCCACTAAATGTAAAGACATAATGCCGCCGCTTATGTTAACGAATACTGTGACATCTCCTCTCTGTCCTCAACCCTTTTTATATAATAGTACGAAAGGCTTTTGGTGGTTTTTATTTGGTCGCATTTCCTTAATAATTTCATCAATTTACATGTGTAACGTTTGTGTTTAAAACTTGAACAATTTAGATTAAATCTTCACATTTTAGAAATTATCACAAAAGGGGTTAGTTTTCTTTTGAATATGCAAAGAATCCAGAGGGAATAAAATAGTAAGATGTTTAATGTTTTCAATGTTTTTGTCGTAAATAGAACAAAGTTGTTAAGAGTTTTGTATTGTATTTAACAGAACCAAAATCTGAGACAAGCTCAATTCAAAACGTCATGCACTTTTTCAGTCAAAAGTGAGATTTTATCGCTAAACCGGCGTTGATACATTACATGATTTGAAATATATATAGTTATGTCACTCTATTACTTTGCTTTTGTTAAGAAATTGTCTCAAAACTTTAAATTTAAATATAATTAAAGTGAAAAACTATATTTTGCAGATTTCACTAAATGAAACTTTCTAAGGAACGGACAGAAATTTGTGCAAATAATGCTGTAATTTCTCTTGAAAATATATTTTGTAAGGTATTGATCTTCTCACTGATTACTGTTCACTAATCTGAAACAATAGAGAATATGAAAATCGTCGGCAGAGGAAACAACATTACTATCCTTAATATGATCCTTATTATAAACTCATTGGCAAAAAGAGCATCAAGGTGCCTACACTATTAAGACAATTTTTCCCAAAAACAAAAACAACCACCATCACAGGTCTACTTCATACCTTATGTGTTCTTACTCGCGTAAGTTATATGTAACTGTGGAAGGACACACACAACAAAGGACCAAACATTCAGGCGGTCAAAAGCTGCTACGTTGTCCGTTGAACTAAAAGAAACCAACCCGATGGGGATGATTTTAAGTAGCTATAAATATAAAGATATTTGCCTAACAAACGCTTTGACTGACCACTGGTCATTCAAAATGTCCAGTGTATAAAATTGTAAGGTAAAGTGTCTTGGTTCATGCACGTTTTTATTTCCGTGGCGAATTTCTCTTTACGACCTAAACAAAAAACAACCGTCAAAGCAAACGCACGCATTCAATCAGTGGTCCAGTTGAGTTTGGTTCATTTAGCCATCCATCCATGGTCCAGTACTAAGTTTCCGTTAAACGAAACAAGGACTTCCCATTTTATAAAATCAAACTGGACTGCAAAGAGTTCAGAAACAAAAGAAATTAAAGGATTAAAAACAAAAAGATTTAGAAGCTGTTGTTTGGTTTACATTTTAAAAATTTATAGTCATTCTCGTAGAGAATGAGAGAAAGAGAGAGTTATGGGTAGAGTTTGTTTGACCATCAACGGAAGACGTAGCAGGGGGTGCAGCCGTCGTTCATCTCAGTTTACCTAATTTAAGGCTCATTTAGCAACGGCTACTGCTGCGAATGTCAATTAGGCCCTAATGGGTAGTTGGTCAATGTAGAAAACTTTAGTCCACTACAATGGGCAATGTAATTAGAAGACATATATAATTTTTTTTTTTTTGGATATTAGATTATATGTATTATTTGCTTAAATAGCAAATGAGGACGACAAAAATTTTTAAAACAAAATGTTCCTGCAAAACAAAGCTGTCGATGAATTTATAAGCCTCAGCTACGGTTGGTAGTGCGTAGTGTACAATAATAGCTGCAAGACTCTAATGAACTTGCCTAAGTTGCCGATGGTTAGCATTACAGTTAGACATCTCCCGTCACGCTGGACAACATAACAAAACATAAAAGGATATTGCTTTCGAATTGTTTAAGATACACTACAGGGCTACTGAGTTGTCAGTCATTTAATCCCTTGTTTACATGGATATGAAACAAGGGATTAGATGAATTGACTCTGAATATGGAATTGCAAAAATTACACCAATGTTGTTAATGTTGGTTAATCTACTTTAAGACTTACTTACTTAGCTGACAATTCTTTACAATCGTAAATTGTGATTATATGCCGCACTTCTCTTCTCTTAGCTGGCACTTCTTTGCAATCCCATTGAATTATATACCGCACGTAGAAAAATATTATAAGCGCCTCGATCTTCTGCGCTTCTTTTCCAGTTAGTCACACCAAGTTCTGCAAGGTTCTCAGTAACCTGGTCTTTCCAACTGAGTTTTAGTCGCCTTCTTCTGCGCCGTCCATCGAGTTCATTGTCGAAGACTTTTCGGGCTGGAGCATTTTCGTCCATGCGTACAACATGACCTAGCTGCTCCTTAATGCGTCTGACCACGTCAATGTCAGTGTACAGCTCGTACAGCTCATGATTTATACGACGCTGATACTCTCCGTTAACGATGATGGACCCATATATTTTACGGAGCATTTTTTTTCTCGAATACCACCAGAACCGATTCATCCGCTTGTGTCATAACCCAGGATTCTGAGCCATACATTAAGACGGGTAAAACCAGTATCTGGTATAGCTGGATTTTGGTTCGTCGAGAGAGGGCTCTGTCATTGAATCGCTTGCTTGGTCCGTAATAGCATTTATTCGCAAGTAGGATCTTCTCCGGATTTCGAGGCTGACATTATTTATTTTGTTGATGGCGGAGCCTAGGTAGATAAAATTATCTACCACCTCGAAATTGTAGTTGTCATCGCTCATGCAGTTTTAAAACGAGTAGATTCTTTGTTTGTTGAAACTAAAAACTTCGTTTTGTCCTCGTTCACCGTTAGACCCAATTTCGGTGATTCCTTCTCTATACCTGAGAAGGCAATTTTCGACCGATGATGTCCACGTCATCAGCGTACGGGAGTAGCATGTGGCTTTTGTTGAATATCGTGCCACTCGTGTTTACTGTAGCTTTGCTCATTATCATCTTCATCACTACGTTGAAGAGGTCACACGATAGGCCGTCGCCTTGTTTTAGGCCTCATCTGGTGTAGAGTGGTTCCGTAAGGTCCTTGCCAATCTTCACTCAAGACTTCGTGTCAGTTAGCGTCATTCCGCAAAGGCGTATCAGCTTCGCAGCCATGGCTTCAAGTAATTTCTGCCGTATCGGGCTCGAAGGCAGCTTTATAGTCGACGAAAAGATGGTACGTGTCGATCTGCTTCTTTTGGGTCTTTTCCAGGATTTGACGAAGTGTGAATATCTGGTCTGTTGTTGAATTACCAGGTCTAAAACCACACTGATTTAGTCTATGACATTGCACACTCGACAGGACCCTATATGCGATGGGTAAAAGGATCACCTTTAAGCCAAACCGTGTGTAGGAGCAGGTGCATGCTCGTTATTAGCTCCTCGCCATCTGACTTGAAGAGCTCTGACGAAAGTCCGTCGGCACCGTCTTACAGTAGTTGCCGTTTCATACAAAGAGCGGCCAACAATAGAAGGAGTTTTTAGAGGTGAATAATATTTGCCACATCTCACAGTCTCTTTTAATGACACCAATTTCTAAAATTTGGTTAAAATCTTTGAACGGATTCAAGGACCTCTCTTAGATCCTGAAAATTTAAATTTCATAGTAGGCATATCCACTGATTCCATCAATCAATGACTTAATCTAAAATTTGGTCAATGTCGGACAAAGGATTCAAGGATCTCTCTTAGATCCTGATAATTTAAATTTCATAGTAGGCATATCCATTGTTTCCATCAATCTATGACTGAATCTAAAATTTGGTCAATGTCGGACAAAGGATTCAAGGGCGTCTCTTAGAGTATACAATCAAAAAAATTACACAGAAAACGGTGAGGCCGCTTTGTTCTATTGAAGATAACTCAATAAACCGCAAATTTCCGCAGTCTGTATATATTGGTAAACATTTTACAACAAATTTGGTTGTTAACTTCGATTGACTTCGCAACTAAAACTCTAAGTGAAATTTAAATCTACACACGTGTTAGTACTGAAATAGGCACAAATAATAAATAAATTTATTAAAATATGCACAGCATGCTGAGAAGTTTTAAATTCTTTTGAATAATAGTTAATACCTTTATTTACAATATTTAATTCTTCCATTGTTTAAGAAATCTTAACAATTAAAAAAGTTTTTACGTTTTATTTTGGACCTTCACTTAAAAGTTACTCACGCTGCGAAACAAAATTATTTTGATAGTCTGCCTTTGGCAGCTATTCTTAAAGAGAATAGGTGGAATAAAGCAAAAACAATATGACTTAATTTTTTTTATTTTTGGCCAATAGGGACGACCACTGTGCGGCTGCTTTATTGTTTTTCAGCCGCGATATTGTTCTCCTCACCCCGGAAAGATATCCGTCAGTTGCAGCGATTACAGCCGTAGTTTAAGAGCTATCGAGCTCAAATTTGGTATTTGAACTTCTAATCTCTAAGCGGAACAACAAAAACTGCACCCACCTCTTATACAAATTCCTCTTTTTTGGGGTTATCTGGATAATGTAGTATTAGGCTATTAAGCTGAAATTTGGCATTAAAGCTTCTATCCTCTAACTATAGTTTAAGTTCCAAAATGAGCAATATAAAAAAAAGTGGCTCCCAACTCACATAAAAACTCTCCATTTTTAGGGGGGCCCATCTGTCTGTCCCCACGATTGCAGCCGTAGTTGAAGCTACCGAGCTGAAATTTGGTATACAAGCTTCCATCGTCTGGGCGGAGGTTAAATTCTAAGATGAACATTATTTGACAAAAACTTCACCTACCTATCAGACATACTCCCTCTTTTTGGGGTGAATGTGTGTCTCCCCCAGCGATTATATCCCCAATTTAAAAGCTATCGAGTAAAAATTTTATATATAAAACTATACTCTAAGCGGAGGTTAAGTTCTAAAATGAGCATTATCAGACGATAATATCATACAAACACCCCTTTTTGGGGGTTCACGTCTATCTGTTTGAGAGCTATCGAGAAAACACCTCAAAGCGGTGTTTTATTTCTAAAATGGAAAAAACTGCTTCCATCACCCATACAACTTCCCCCTTTCAGATGAAAACTACTCCACCATCCCACACAAACTTCCCTTTCTTGGGGGTGTCCGTGTATCTTTCCTCGTGATTACAGCCGTATTTTAAGAAATATCGAGCTGAAATTTGATTGGCAAGCTTATATCTGCTAAGGGGATGTTAAGTTACAAGATGAGCAAGATCGAACAAATCCTACTCCCACCTCCCACACAAACTGTGCCACCGCACCGTCATGCTGGAACCAAATATCGACAACATCACAGACCTAAATTTCAGGCAACAAAAAGTCTGTTATTTTTAACGCCATTCACGATTATGTTCTGGCTGGTCTCATTTTTCTTCGTATTGCTCATTACCCCAAATGCTGCAATATAGTTTTTCTTGACGTATTGGTTGAGTCACAATGGTGACTGAACTAAATTCGGAGGATAAAACAAGGGATCTATATTGTGTGGTTGTAAAGCCCATTAACGTATATTTAAGCGTAAATTTAAGTCTTTAATTCTGGAATGAGATGGATCTTGTAAACACTGAAAAAAAGATATTGCGTACGGCGTCCAATCGATTAGCCTCTGTCTTCAGTCACACTCCCCGCTACAGCCGCAATATTCTAGTATGTAAAAACTCGATCTAGGGACTTTCCAACACATACCCTTAAGGAATTATACACTTAAATAATTGAAGGCAAGAAGTTGAACACCACTAAACGATTAAATATAATATATCGGACTGTAAATGGGATTCAAGAATTTTCGTGTAAATCATACTGGGCGTAGAATTTTTTTTTAAGTACCTTCGTGTTTACAAAAGTTTACATACACTGGGGTGGTCACAAGAAGAAGTGACCATGGATAAGTGGTACGCTATTAATATGTATTGAACCCAAGTAACGCTTGTAACTTTGCATATGTACTCTCTGATCTGAATGCGTTATGATGATGCTACAACAAAATAAACATTATATGTTAAAACTCATAAATATCCTTTAACGTGAGTTCACGTCACACATTTAATTTCGTCATAACTTAAGAGCAATTGAAGCGACTCTACAATCGTGTGTGAGTATTTGTTTGCTTGCGGCATACAACTTGCTGCAGCAGCAACATCGGTCCTACTCTGTTTTGCTCGGTTGGTGGCAAGTGGCGCAAGTATTCACATTGAAAAGTAGTTCCATTTGAAGATTATAATAAAGTTCGAGTCCTGCAAATGGCAAATAAATGTTATGTCGACATTTATGTCGAATGTCGAAGCAAATTAAAAGAGAAGAATTGCTTGTGCTGTGTTCTGCTACTCAGTCGAATGCATTTTGTAAGTTTTTCAAATAAATTAATTGACAGGAAAACTTTTCACAAATTTCACATACATATATGTATGTGTGACTAGCTTATATGACCGCACGTTTGTCAGCATACTAAGTACTAAGTGAATGTGTATGTATTATTCGTGTTACTCGTATGAGACTGGAATTCGCGCATATACTTTAAAGTGTCACAGTGCAGCGGAGAAGTTTAATTGTTAATGTGTAGTAAAGATGTGGGCTAATCGAAAAAAATCTACTAAGCAAATACAAAACAAAGAACAAGTAACTGTCCGCATCAAGGTAAAATATTTTTGCATAACGCTGATTTGTATACAGGGCCTGACGCAAGACAAAGACGAAGACATTAAAGATGCCTTCTACCACTGGCCATGACAAAAAAATTGTTCTAGAAGATTTTAATGCTCAAATATGTAGGGATGATGTTGACAGTTGTTCAGTCTATACAACTACTACTCCGATAACGGATTCAGACAGTGAGACGAAGAAGATTAACACATAAAGATATTCACAAGGCAACCTGAATATTCCCTGATCATAACACAAGCAATCAGATTGAGAACGTGGTAATCGATGGAAGACTTGTTTCAAGCTTGTTATGCGCGTTGCAAGTATCGACTAGAACCATCACCTAGTTGCAGCCAAGGTACGCATCAAAGAACGGCAAGGGTACACCCTAACAATAAGTGTACCCGAAACATTTGTGCGTTTACGACACTTAGAGCGTGATCGGCACTCTAAAAAAGGGTTGTTGCCTTCACTTGAGAACGCATGAACCGATTCGACTAATTTTTTGTCACAATGTTCGTAATAGGCCGAGAATGTTTTTTATATAAATAAAAATTGGCCACGCCCATTTCTACGCTCTACAAATTTAATTTCTTTACAGATTTAACTCTATAATGTTCTGTATTGAAAATATAATAGGTTATATATTTTGTAATTTTTTAACTAAATGGGCGGAGCGGTCTGTCAAACCAATTTTTTGAGCTAGTGTGATAAATTTGGTACACAGATAGTACACGACACTTCAGGTTCAAATTTGCAGACGAAATTTTTATTTTCGATAAGTGGGCGGTGGGCTCGTGGCAAACCTATATTTAACTCCTAGAAAGATAAAATTTGATATTACGATAGTACTCTTCAATACAATTATGAATATGCAGACGAAATATTAGCTCAAAGATAACGATATAGAATCACTGTCTTCTCTCTCTTTCATATTAAACATTTCCCATTAATCGTACTCCCAATACACTCACTCAGACGAAATTTATTTTTCAATCAGTGGGCAGAACTGAAATTGAAATTTGAAATATTTTCAATCAGTGGACGGATATTTCTATTTCGCGAAAATAGATTGTAAATCAATTTATTGCTCTTTTTAAAGCGAAACGGGGAGATAAATTACATTTCTCAGCATACGATTGCGTCTACTCACACCAATAAGGAAACTAAAGGTTGGGTTCGGTTAGAAAACGTTGAAGTCTTAGAGGGGCCAGGGTGTTTCCATGACATGAACCTTATTGAAAATGTGGGGGGTATACTTGTTCATAAAATGTGCTCCAACAACAGACAATACAAAATCATTGTAGAGCCAAAATCGGCAGTAATAGCGGCTTGGGTTTTCTTAGAAAGTTCAACCCCAAAAACCCTGATAAATAGACATAAACATTTTTGAATTTATTCCAAATAAGAGAGGTCATATGCATTATTACAAAGTGTTTTTATTTCAAATTTGCTTTTTGTTTATAAAAAAAAAACTTTTATTTCGTAATTAAAAACCACTTCCAAATTCCAAAAACAAAAACTTAACTAAATACAGTTTTGTTGTTCTTAGATATAGGTGTTGTTTTTGATTCTCCTTCATTCCTCATATTTGGTTTTTGGATTATGACCCCTTTAGTACATCTGCATTAGGGTAATAACTTTTTGCATTTTTTGTAAATATCAAATCTCCCCAGGCAAAATCGTGAAGGGCATGGAAAAATATTAAGAACTGCGTTTTTAGTTTTTCGCTATCGTTAAAAAAGGTTACGCACCAAACGCGTTAAAGTTTTGAATCAAACAAAGTTAAAAAATTTTCTTTTTTGTAAGACATGCTTTGTAAAGCATCGCGTACTTTGAACCTTAAGTTTATATCTTACATTACCTACTTTTTATCATTTATTGTTATTATTTGTTTACATACTTACATATGTATAAACCATATTTAAAAAAAATTGTTATTAAAAAAAATTAAAAAAAACATATATTAAAGGCATTTTAGAAATCGCTGTCGGTGCGTAAGGTTTTTTTTAGCAAAATGAACTGAAATAGTTTTTTTTTATCATTAATACAATATTTGTCATTAGAAAAGCCCTGGGGAGAATGTTGTCCAAAAAAAGTTATTACCCTAATCTGCATGGTTTGGCTTAACGAGTGCATGCCCGAAGATGCGAATCTAAGCGTATTACTTCCTGTGCTAAAAAAGGTGATCCAAGCGTGTGCTCCAACTACCGCAGAATCAGCCTTATACCCATTGTATATAAGGTTCTGTCGATTGTGCTATGTGAAAGACTAAAGACAGTGGTATACAATAGGGCGTTTCACCAAATGCGTTTTTTGCGATTTTTGCAACTCTTGAAGCGGAATATTAAGGCTTGTGATCTAAAAGAATTTCGAAAAAAATTTTGGATTTTTTGAAGATGGGTATGGGGTCGCTGAAATAGATTTTATCAAAAAAATGAGGTTATGGAGAAAAAAATTTGATATTATTTTTTTTCTGGTGCTTTTTGTTCATACAACTAAACAATTCTCTTCTTATGGATCCGATCCCACGACAAAAAATTATTGGTGTGAAAAATTATTATATTATGGACCACTTTGATAGTCTTAAAAGTGAAAAATTATTTTTCCTAGATTTCAAACCTCGATAACTTGAAAAGTTTTCAACATTTTTTCAAGATGTAAAATACGTTGGAAAGGTCTTTAAATTACCTTTCATTCGGTACATAGATTTATTTTTTCTTGTTGGAAAAAATATAAGAAAAAAATTAAAGTTTGAGAAATTTTTTTTATTTATCATATTTTATGAAAATTAAAAGAATTTCATTACGTTTCGTTCTTGGTTAAGTAAAAAAAAAACTTCTAAAATACATTGCTTTAATAAAAATATTAAAAACATCATCAATATATTTGTATTCCCATACAAAATCAAAAGATATTTAATAAACAAAATCAACATATTTAATGAACAAATTAAAATTAAAAAGTAAATTTGTATCTAAAATAACAATACATTAACCACTAAATGTGGAACAACTGTGGAAGTATTTTCAAATTGGTTTCTTAAGAGCTTTTTCAATAACATTTTTGTTAACATTAAATATAATTTTTTGATTGTTATCAACTCTAATCAATAAGTTTTGAAAATCATCCTCATTCTTTGTATTTTTTTTGTTATATATTGTAGTCGACGCCACGCCTCTTTCTGATAAATCATTCACAACACATAGTTTTTCTAGCTGTTTCTTTGAAGAAACAAAATCATCATCATTTTCCCATAAAAGTGTATCTTTCGGAAAAAGGAAGTGGGCAACTTTAATTCATCAAAAACCCTTTTACTGTTTGAGGTTACAAAATTATGCATTATGAATTTTGTTACATTTTAAAAAGGGCCTATTTCAAATATTTTAAAATTCAAATAGTGTGAATTTAAAAATAAAAAATATCTTTTTTTGTCTATTTTTTATTTTTTGCAACATTTTTCACAAGTAAGATATAAACTTATATATACCAAAATAAAGGTATCTAAATTATCTTTCTAACGCATTTTACATCTTGAAAAAATTTTGAAAACTTTTCAAGTTATCGAGGTTTAAAATCTAGGAAAAATAATTTTTCACTTTTAAGACTATCAAAGTGGTCCATAATATAATAATTTTTCACACCAATAATTTTTTTGTCGTGGGATCGGATCCTTGCTAAGAGAATTGTTTAGTTGTATGAACAAAAAGCACCAGAAAAAAATAATATAAAATTTGTTTCTCCATAACCTCATTTTTTTGATAAAATCAATTTCAGCGACCCCACACCCATCTTCAAAAAATCCCAAAAAATTTTCGAAATTCTTTTAGATCACAAGCTGTAATATTCCGCTTCAAGAGTTGCAAATTTTTTTTAGTGAAACGCCCTAGTATACAACCTGATCGGGACTAATCAGTGTGACTTTAGACTAGAAAATCAACAACTAACCAGATATTCACACTTCGGCAAATCCTGGAAAAGTCCCAAGAGACACTGATCGACAAGTACCATCTTTTCGTCGACTATAAAGCTGCCTTCGACAGCCCGATACGGCAGAAATTGATCGAAGTCATGGCTGAGTTTGGTATTCCAGCGAAGCTGATACGCCTTTGCTGAATGACGCTGACTGACACGAAGTCTTCAGTGAAGATTGGCAAGGACCTTACTGAGCTATTCTATACTAGATGAGGCCTAAAACAAGGCGACGGCCTATCGTGCGATCTCTTCAACATTGTGATGGAGATAATAATGAGAAAAGCTGCAGCAAACACGAGTGGCACTATATTCAACAAAAGCCACATGCTACTTGCGAACGCTGATGACGTAGATATTATCGGTCGAAAATTGCGGGATGTGACTGCAGCCTTCTCAGGTATTCAGAAGGAATCAGCGAAAATGGGTCTAATGGTGAACGAGGAAAAAAACGAAGTTATTACTTTTAACGAACAAAGAATCTAATCATTTAGGAAACTGCGTGAACGTTGACAACTATAATTTCTAGTTGGTCGATCATTTTATATACCTAGGCTCCGCCATCTACAAAACAAATAATGTCAGCCTCGAGTTCCGGAGAAGAATCCTGCTTGCTAATAAATGCTACTACGGACTATGCAAGCGATTTAATGACACAGTCCTATCCCGACGAACAAAAATACTAGATGCCGGTTCTACCTGTCTTGATGTATGGTTCAGAATCCTGGGTAATGACACAAGAGTTTAAATCAGTTCTGTCAGTATTCGAGAGAAAAATACATCGTAAAATATATGGTCCATCAAATAAATGCATTTCAGCACAAACTTCTTGTTGGAAAAAAGTATTTTCATAGAAAACGTTTATCCATAATTATGCTAGTGATTTTATTCTTTTTTTTTTTGCTGCCCAGTCCGATTCTGTTTAGCTCGTTTTTTTTTCGAAAATTTTCTTTTGACATGGCACAAGTAAAGGACATTTTATGATTATGTGTATCCACACACACACACACACACATACAAACATACAAGCATAACTCATATGGAATCCTCATATGTATAGTGGTGGATGTGGATGTTCTCAATTTTGTGTTTGCTTAACAAACTTAAGTCCCGAAAAATATTTAATTGCTTTAAATTTGCATAATTTACATTAATCTCAAATAAATCAAGATTTCTGTATGAAGACGAAAATAAAACCTAATATCCAATACAAAGTCCGTCAACGAGTTCAAGGTTCAAATGTATAAACGTTCGTATAATATGTGATATGTTTTGCAAAAACCTTTCACTTATCCTGCTGTGGGCTTGTGTTGTTTTGTTAATTAGGATCTTAAGTAATTATCCGTAAAGTGACGACCAATGGTTTGTATGATGTTAAATTAGTTGTTATTGAATAAATTAAGATGTCATTAACATTCTTTGGTTCTATGTACTACGAATAGGTTTTTGAGTGAATTCTTGGAAATTTGACCCCTGCGCTGTGTGAAATGGTGATTAATTTTTTAGTGTTCAGTAGCAGTGTTATTTGATTGATTGTTATAGATGGACAAATAAATTAAATTTTACTCAAACTGCAACAGAGGGGGTATTAAAATCTGTAATTAATCTCTTAGTGTTATGTCTTGAAAATTATCACCACTACCGAAACTAAGTTGTAATGGACATTCGTATAAGATCAATCAGAAATTTTAAATTTCGAATCGATATTTTTTATTTCTGTTTAAATTTTTGATTTTCTAAGTGAAACTGAAAATTTCCATTCATTAAAGTTCTTTTCGAAATATAGGAAATGAATAGAAAATGGAAATTTAAAGCTATTTCTAAAGATATCAAGTTTTTTCTTTCATACTGACAAAGATTTAACAATAATCATAGCAATTTTAACCATAGCATTAATAATGATTGTCAACCTTAAAAGAAGAATACGAAATGTCAACGCCTCCCATGTACTTTGGTTTTGATTATTAATTATGAAATTACGCCACGTGTGTATGTCTTGCTACCGTGTGCGTTAACCAGTTCATATGCTTGTATCTTCCTACTGTCCGTACAGTCTTTCTCACCATGTGTGGTGATGCGTAATCATATTTGCTACTATGCTTCAAATGACTACCCCCTGTTATATGTTTTGTAATTATATAATAGCACATGTTAAAAATAACCACTGCATTCTATATTTTACAGATACTTATGCCCTTTCAAACACCTCAAAGAAGTGTGTTTGTGAGTAATATATGTATGTTAATGAGTAAACAAGTTGTTTTTTCCACATACATAGATATTTTGTTACATAAGATGGTCCTTATGTTTCTTTTTGTTAACAGAGAATGCGTTATTATTGATTTTGCTACCTCATAGCCATTGAACGAACACCTTTCCTAATGTCCTTACGCATAATTAATATGTTAATTTTGAACACACATCAGCAATGATGCTCATGTTATGGGGGGAAGTATTTCCAATATGAATTGTTATTGATATATACTTGGTAGAGCAAAAGGTGCTAAATAAATAAGAAAACGTAATAAAATATAATAAAACCAGTAAGAAACCAAATACAGAATTTGGGTACGATCGTGTCGATTGTGTATATTACTACTCTCTTTCTAAAGTGGGCGGAATGGTACATTTGTATGGGAGGTACCGGAAGGGCGTGGCTTGGCTTTCAATTTGTCCTCCAAAACTGTATCCTGTTATAGCTTAACAAAATACAGAATTCGGGAACGTTTGTGTTGGATGTATTGATATTATAACTCGATTTCTAAAGTGGGCGGAGTGGTACATTTGCATGGGAGGTACCAGGAGGGGCGTGGCTATACTTCCAGATTTTTTCTCCAAAACTATATTCTGCTATAACATTACTTAATACAGAATTTGGGCACGTTGGATGTATTCAAAATATTACTACTTACTTTATTTCCCTTTCACAACTAACGGCACCTATTGTTTATCACTGTTTGAGAAGCTCTTACTAGACATGCCGATTGACTCGACACTAATACAGCGAAGTTGCTGTCGATAACATTCGAGGGGAGCCGACAATGAAATAATTTTTTTTCTTTTTTTAAGATGACTGGAGCCAGGAGTTGAACCTGTTATTTCCCGCATGGTAGTAGCGTGCCACGGCCGGTCATAATGTAAATCGATATATAAAATGGGCGGTACCAGATGGGGCGTGGCTAGACTTCCTTTTTTCCTCCAAAACTTTATCCTGCTATAGATTTACTAAATACAGTATTAAGACAAGATCACGTTGGGTATTTGATATTACTACTTGATTTCTAAAGGGGGCGGAATGATACATTTGTATGGGTGGTACCAGATGGGGTGTGGCCATGTAGCCTATTTTCAATACCATAAGTAGTTTTGGGGAAATATTAAGTTGTGCCAAGTTTCAAAACATATGGTTTCGTCTTTCGAAAGTTATCGTGCGTACCATCCGGACAGTCAGCCAGACAGAAAGACGGGCGGACAGACGGACTTGACTCAAACGACTTAAAAAGTCATGAATCGAAACTTAGGGTCTTAAGTGACACCTTCTATGTGTTGCACTTTTGGGTCGTGCAATCACCATCTTGACTCAGTTAGCTATGGAAGGCAATGCATAGAACTTATTAAATTGACATCTACGAAGAAGCTTTGCCATCGTCTCGAACTCCTCCTTGTTCTCACACACACGGAATTAGTCCAGAATGGATCTATCCCATTTGCCTGACAGGTGTCTGATATTTTTAGGACTAGTTAGAATTCCACAGGCCAGTGTCAGATCACTCCCGCACAGACCAACCATGTTGGTCGATCGAAATATGCTGTATTCGGACCACAGCAAATAGCGAACAAACAGCGATTCTGGAGATTCAAATTCTGATGGCTGTTTTCTACATCCAATCATCCACTAAGCCAAAAAGTTAATAAATGGGCGTGTGAACATCCAAACAGTCATCATCAGGCATAATGCAGACCCTCTGCTGGCTAATAGGCCTGCTGATTCATTGCTCGCAATGTCGTGAGACCTAACAGAGTCGGACATACAAAGGCTTAAGTCTATACAACTTATACTTACAGTTCTTCACTAACTTTGATTTAGATGTAGAACAAATGGTTATCGGTCTATTAGTATCGATTCCACATCCCATAATAGCTTCCATGGCTTTGTGAATGGCCAGTACCTCAGCCTGAAAAACACTACATTCATTATGTAGCCTGAAATGGAGGGTTAGCTGCAGGTTTTTGCTGTAAACCTCAGATCCTGTGCCCTGTTACTTCTTTGAACCGTCAGATAAGACAGAAATCAAGTTACTATAAGGAGTCCCGCCGCCATTCTTTTCCGATTTTTCCGCAATTTGTTTTCCTGAAAAACTTTCCATTCATTATGTAGCCTGCAGGTCTTCGTTGTAAATATCAGATCCTGTGTCCTGTTCGATCTTCGAACCGCCAGTAAATATAGAAATGGAGTCACCAAAAGAAGTCCCGTCGTCATTCCATTCCGGTCTTTCCGGAATTTGTTTTCTGAACAACACTGCATTTATTGTGTAGCCTAAAGAGAGGCTTAGCTGCAGGTCTTCGCTGTAAACACCTGCTCTTGTGCCCTGTTTCAACATCGAACCGTCAGATAAGACAAAAAGCGAGTCACCATAAATAGTCCCGCCGTCATTCTATCCGACCTTTTCGGAATTTCAACGTTTACTCTATAAAAATCTACACATTTCTTCAGAAGATCAGTAAGAGGTGGCAAATGAAAAGAAACGCCATTGGCTAATAACCGGAGAATATTCGCATGACAATGGGTCCATTGATGCCAATCACCAGCTGTGCTCAATCTTATAGCTGCAATAGCAGTGACGTACAAGTCCAGGGGCGGAGGGTCCAGGAACGCATCCCAAGCTGTTTACGGGGCGACCCTACCAAATCCAGTAATCCCCATTGCAAACATCCTGTGGATGTTGCTAAGCATTTTTAATAAATAACTCTTATCTAGGCCCTTGTATGAAACCAGATATCCATAGGTAATAATTGGCCGGACTACCGCAGTATACAGCTATATTATGACCTTCGGGCTAAATCCCAGACTTTTACCTATAGAGCATAAAGGGCACTGACACCCCTCTTTGACCTCTCCGCGATATTCCTCTACGACTTCCAATCTGACGACAGGTCTATTGACAATGCTTTTGAGAATTTTCACTGTCTTTTAATTTTCACAGTCAATAGTTTTAAATCCCTTCGACCAGTACTCATCCAGCAAGTTAACCTGATCTGTGCTTACACTGGTGTCGCATCGGGATCAGACTTGTCCACAACAGCCACTTGAAGAGAAGGATTGACTTCCAAGCTTGTTTGTTTCCTTGGCCGCTTAGCGTCTTTGATGAGTTGGTCCCAAGAGCGAGCCCTCTTGACCGATGGCGTGTCAAATGGAAATAAGGACATTGGGCTCTATAGACTTTATGTCACAATACTTGTGCACCTTATGGCACAACGCCCATGGACATAAGGCCCATAAACTATATGACACTTTTACTTTTTTCATGAAGTCCATGGACCTTACATGGCACCTATCGGACTTACCGTCCACAGCTGTCCAATCACAGCGTTGTTGGTGCGCGGTTTCCCATGGCTTAATAGCCACCAGAGAGTCTGATAGGAGAGGCTACTTCGAAGACTCACTAAGGAACCTGGCGTTAGGATATTTCTTTAAACCTTCATGGCGTGTTCACTGTATTTCTGAATTAGGCTCTTTTCCTTTTCAGAGAGCAGAGCGACATCGTAGCTCTTAACATCGCAAGGAGGTTACAGGATCGACGATACGCGTTACGTTCCTTCTGCTTGTTAGACAGCTTTATTTCGGAGAGACATTTCATCAGAGACATTAGTGTCAATTTTCGTTGTTGTTGTTTTTGTTGCTGTTGTAACAACTGGAGGAAGTAATCGGTAATCAGATTTTCAATTTATCGGCGCTTAATCGGACATGAAATCAGATTATCATACGATCATTATTGGCAACTCTGTTTCGTACTTTTTTCTGCAGATAACAAAGATTGTGTCAAGGGATTGTTAGGTGTTGTAGTGATTTTTAACTACCAAGTTGCTCCAAAGGCGCCATGCCAGCTGGTTTTTGTTAATTTATTATGCGATGCTGATAAATCATTTTCTTATTCCTTGGTCCTTGCTAAATCTGGATTTTTGTAGTGAATCTAGGATGAGATTTGTTGGCTGGATAACTCAAAAGTATTTGAAAAGCAATTTGTCATCGATGTCGATTTGCCCAGCGCCCCGGCCGTCAATCGAACCCGGCACCTTCGGATTGCTAATCGACTTAGCTTCCACTGAGCTATCAAAGGTCCTATAACGTACTTAGACGCCCAGGTAAATAAGTGAGGTTAGAAAAGTCGAATAACCCTAACTACAAACCATCCGATGAACACGACACACATAAAACTCCGGATTAGAGGGTTCGGTAATCTATGGTTTCTATAGCCATGGTTCGAAATTCATCACCATTAAGAGTACAGACGTGGCAGGGACATATCCTTCTATCAGTTAAGCTGAATGGATTGCGGAGTTGAAAGTCCTTCCGTTTTACATTTTCCCTACAGTAATTGCTTTTTTGCTATTTGAGTGGGGTGCTTCCTAGTTTTCAGCTTTTCCTCAATTCATGCAACTTCCAACTTCGGCCTCCTAACATTAGGAATCCTTCCTATGCCAGTACACTATCGCTCACTTGCACATACACACACGCACACTCGTGAGAACATCTTTAATTATATAAAACACTCGATGGGAAATGTGCGTGCACACATCTAAACACCCTGGAGGTGGTGTTATTAATACATATTTCATGCTTCAGCACCTCTCAAACTCGAAGCGCATAAAAATAAACCGCATTAAAAGATACGCAATCTGAAGGATATAAACTAAACTTAAACGACCACAGGACCATAAACTACCTATACGTACGCACTGAAGGACATCAGTAACACCGACATGACAACAAGAGTTGGGTGAGCATATAAAAGATATGAAGGCAGTGAGAACTTAACGCCAAAAACTTTGTATACCAAAGTCTAACAAGTGCGTCCAGCGATTTTTGTTTACCAACAACTTTTAGCAGTTCCAACAGATTGTATGTAAAGTTTCCAAATTTTTTTTTTTTTGTTATTACAAAGCATTTTAACGTATACACAGAAACGACAAGTGGAGGTGAGTGCTGAGAAGCACCGAAGTAGCAATGGCACACACAGAAAAAAACTCATATTTACAAAGGGGGGTCTAATTAATATTTATAGAATAGATTTGGAAGGTACTTAAGCCATCAATTAAATTGCACTGGCCACTCAAACTGAAGCGAAACGAAATCGCGCACAAACAGTCGATGTAAAACGCACTTGTTTTTGTGCATCGCGATGATGACGATGGTGGTGATGACGGCGATGATGATGCTGCTGCTGCTGCTGAGAGGACGTTCATGAGACAAAGATTCTTTCCAAAACGTATCCTGCAGCTACATTTTATTCTAGTAAGTTTGTGTGTGTGTGTGTGGTTTTTGTATAGGTAATATTTTTACTCTCAAAGCAGAGTTTCTAAAAAAAAACAAACATTACAAACGTGAAAACAACGCAAAGTGTTTCTAACGTTACATGCAACGTGGAAGTTAAAAATACGAAAACTCACATGCAGACACGCGTTCGTAGATATATCCGCACATAGTTTGAGGATGAGCCAATTGCACTTAAAGTGCATCATAAACTGCTGCCACACACACACACACACACACAGTGATACGCATAAGTTGCATATACAAACATGAAAAAATAGCTCATCATCCTTGTGGGCAAAAACAACAACTCAAATCACAAAACAAATACGATACTTATATTGCAAAGGTACAGTGAGAGATAAACGTTGAAGATTGCCAAAAATGAAAACGTTGAACGGACACTAAATCTGTATAACGACTCCTTGAACTTGTACAACGGACTATAATCCTGTAAAAAGGACTTGAGTCTGTCAAACGTATCCTTGTACTTGCACAATGGGCCTGCAGAACGGACCTTGATTCTGTACAACGTATCTTTGCACTTTTAAGACCAAAGCCTGTAAAACGGACACTAAGGCTGTACAACGAGTCCTTCCCCGTGTTCAACGGGCTACAAACCTGAAAGAAGGACACTAAGTCTAAGTTCTTGCACTTGTACAATGCGCTATAAGCCTGTAAAACGGACGCTTAATCGGTACAACGTGTCCTTGCACTTATACAAGAACCTTGTATAAGGCTATAAGCCTGTTAAACGAACTTTGAGTCTGTATAACGAGTCATTAACCTTGTACAACGGGCAATAAGCCTGTACAATGGACCTAAAGTCTGTACAAAGTATCCTTGCACTTGCACAACGGGCTATATGCCTGTACAACGGAACTTAAGTCTGCTTAACGAGTCCTCGCATTTTTAAGACCAGAGCCTTAACATGCTTATAGTTACCGTCAGTTTTTTTGTTGTTTGTAATTTTTCAAGGACATTAACGAATTTCACTATAGAGTCCTACCGACTTTATCAGCAAGTCTTCGACACACGGCAAGACCCGAATTACAGATCTCTTAAGACTTTGACATACGCTAAGTTAAACCCGTCCAGCTCTCGTCACCGAGGGTAAAGCTTCTGATCGGTTTAACTTGGCAAACCCAGAGTGATCCTTGCCTATTGCACTTCAAGCCTACTCACAGAGCTCCATATTCGTGGTACTACTGCGGACGGAGTACCTCCATGTGGTGACGCCTGGAAACGTGCCTTTTACACTCATCATAGCACGGCTAACTGTGACGGGCGAAACCTAAAACCCAGGAACGTCGGCTCAGAGTGAGTGGTACATTGGTCAGCGTCTGAAGGGGCGGCTGTAATAAAATCCTGGCAGGAGGAGAAAACTGCGACGTTTGAACTATTGCAAAGAAAAGAAGAACGAAAATAATAAAACGGACCCCCCAAAATTTTGACGATTACCGCAAACTAATATTAAGGACATGATTTGAGGATATGTACCTTGATTGTCAGAACACTGTATAGACCATGTGCCTCCATCCAACTGGCGGGTCATCAAAGAATACAAGGCTGACATAACCCCTATACAGGAAATTCAGTGAACGGGACAAGAGTGCTCGCGCATGAAGACGTATGACATCGACTATAGTGAACATTCGGACAAGCACGAGCTTGGATGAGGATGTGTGGAGATTGCGACACCTAGTCTCACGGTTCAACCCGGTGTGTGAACGAATAGCCACCATAAAACTTATATGTACCCATGCTCCGATAGAAGAGAAAAGCGATGAGAACAAAGACGAGTTCTACGACAGGCTAGAAAATGTGTATGACGATAGACCGAGCCATGACATCAAAATTGTACTAGTCGATTTTAATGCTAAAATAGGCAGGGAGACTCATTTAAGCCTACCATCGGAAAATTCAGTCTGCACACTGAAACGTCGAACAATGACATCAAACTGATTGAATTCTCTGCGGCAAGAAATGTGGTAGTTAGCAGTACTAAATTTGACCATAACAACATTCATAAGCCAACATGGTTATCTCAAGATCATTTGACGAGAAATCAGATAGATCACGTGGTAGTCGATACAAGGCACGCATCGAGTTTTCTGGACGTACGAGTGATCAGGGTTGTGAACATTGACTCCGATCACTACCTTACCGCAGTTAAGGTACGCACAAGGCTATGCATGGCAAAGCACGTACATAACCATCGGTAAACTGCGGACCACAGAGGTAACGGACACCTACTCCAACCACCTAACTCAACTGCTACGGAATGCTCTAACCCCTGATTATATTAATTCGCAGAGGCAATATATAGCCGATTCCTTAGAACGGACTGCGAGAAGCGTACTTGGGTACTTTAAACCGTCTCAAGAAGATGAATGGTATGATGATGAATGTCGCAATACCACGAGAGAGACGGTTGCTGCATACAGGGCGAGCTGTTCGTGAACGGCATAGGCAGAAGAGACGTCTATTTAGTTGGAAAAATAAGGAGCTGAGAAAGAGAGAGGATGAGTGCACAGAGTTAAACCCAAAAATTCTATCAGAGAGTTATGGCGAGAATGCGTGGAATAGGGTTGCCCTCCTGCAAGATCAGTGATGGCCAGCTAGCGACGGCCCCGGACGAATACTCTTTAAATGCTTATTGAAGTTGTATAATGAAGATTAGTGAAAGTCAGCTGGCACTTCCTTGGTGGGTTGAACAGTGGGACCTCGTCAAACATGTAAAAAAAAATAAAAATTCAGTCATTTTTTCCCGGCGGAAACTTTGTCAGATTATAGTTTATACGTTATTATTATATAAAAATAAAAGTCAGCTGGTCTACTTTGGTGGAATGATCGTCAGCTGGTGACCTAAAGGGTCTACTGTAGCACAATGAAAATGTTGAAAAAATTACGGTAATAATGTCACAACTGTTAAGATATTGTTCTGATCATTTTAAAATGTTCTAGATATTTGTAGAGGAGGAGTCAGGCTTTCAGAATTTTGCATTCGAAGGCACCCTGTGTCGCCCGAGTTTACAATACAGGGTGTCAAAGTCGACCACTTAGGTGATGATGAAACTTTTAAAGCCTGATACTTTTACAATTATAGGCCGATTACAAAGATATTTAATTTTTAAGAATCTTCTATGTAAGGCAAACAAAAAACAAGTTTTGTGTTGCTGAATATCTGTTACCGTTATTAAGATATTATCTATCAAAGTTTAAAATTTTAAATTTTTCATCAACTTTCTACAGTGTTTTATTAACAACTCTGTCATTTGAGAGAAAATAATATATCTTAAACCAACACTTAATTGGGTACACTTTCATCAAAAATAAACTTCAAACACTTGAACAGTAGCACCTCGTCAAACACGTAAATATTATTAAAAACCTTAAATTTATATTTTTCAAAATGAATAAATGAAGAAATATTTTGAGAAGTAAATTAGTTCATTTTTAATACAAACGATAGCATTTGACCTCAGTAACAAAACCTTAAACTCCATTTTGCTCCACTACGTTTATAGTTGTTTGATAATATCTTCATTACGGTAAAAGATATTCGACAACACTAAACGTGTTTTTTGTTTGCCTTACATAGAAGATTCTTAAAAGTTAAACATCTTTGTAATCCGCTCATAATTGTAAAAGTATCAGGCTTTGAAAGTTTCATCAGCACCAATGTGGTCAACTTTAACACCCTGTATTGTAAACTGTGGCGGCACAGGGTGCCTCCGAAGCCTGACTCCTCCTCTACAAATGTCTAGAACATTTCAAAATGATCAACAATATCTTAACAGTTGTGACATTATTACCTTGATTATTCCAACATTTTTATTGTGCTACAGTAGACCCTTTAGGTCACCAGCTGACGATCATTCCACCAACGTAGACCAGCTGACTTTTATTTTTATTTAATAATAACGTATAAACTATCATCTGACAAAGTTTCAGCCGGGAGAAAATGACTGATTTTTTTTTATATTATACAATTATACAACTTCAATAAGCATTTAACGAATTTTCGTCCGGGAGACGATTGGTCATGAAAATCTGTTCCTGGCTCGCGGACTATTATGTCCCATATGCAAGAAAGGAGATCCTAGTGATTATAAGAACTACCGTTGAATAAACCTATTACCAATTGCGCACAAGGTCCTTTCGAGCATATTGTGTGAGAGTTTTAAGCAAATTGTAGAAAAACTTATTAAACCATATCTGTTCGGCTTTAGACATGGGAAATCTACGACAGATCAACTATTCACCTTACGACAAATCCCTTAAAATTCTGATGAAAAGCAGATCGACAAGGCTGCTTCGACTCCTCGATAAGGAATAGACTGACATGAGACCATGTCTGAGTTTGGTATACCTGCAAAGCTGATTCGACATAACAGAAGTACCTTGGAAAACACCAAATCCTCGATTAAGATTGGTAAGGATCACTCTGAACCATTCAACACGGAAAGAGGTCTCAGGCTGGGGATAGCTTGTCCTGTACACTATTTAATATAGTTATGGAGAAGGTGATGAGAAAGGCTGGTGTCAACATGTCTGGCACCATATTCTACACATGCCACTAGCCTATGCCGATGATATAAACATCAGTGGCCGATATCTGCGGGATGTTACTGCAGTTTTCTTATCGCTAGAAAGAAGTCAGCAAAAATTGGTTTAGTGGTCAACTACGACAAAACAAAAATAATGATTTCGTTGACAATTATTGTTTTGAGGTAGTAGATGAATTTACCTACCTCGGATCTTCCGTCAACAAGAAAAATAGTGTCCGCCAAGAAATCAAGCGGAGAATAGTGCTCGCCAATAGATGTTTCTACGGACATCGGCAGCACTTTAGTAACACCACTTTATCTTGACAGTTAAACCAGGTGCTAATTTTACCCGTTGTGTTGTATGCTGCCGAATCGTTGGTGCTTAGGACGGCGGACATACAAAACCTGGGAGTATTCGAGAGAAATGTACTTTTGTGTTAACGGCGACTTTCGCCATCCGATGAACCATGAGCTGTATGGGCTTTACCACGACATCGACGTAGCTAAAAGAGTCAGAATCTAACGACTACGATGGCTGGGACATGTTGCCAGGATGGATATAAATGCTCCAGCGAGAAAGGTGTTTGAAGCCGAACATGAAACTCAAACTTCGTTGAAAGGACCAAGAGGTTGGCGACGTGCCACCTTCTGGTAGGACTAACTGGAGAACACATGCAGAAGACCGAAGCGTGTGGAATTCTTTAATAATTCAGGCCTTTTATATATGAACCATGTTCGTAAATTGTAATGGGCCACTTAGTAAGTAAGTAAGTAATTAACAGATGACAAAATATCCCCAGGTAACACTACCAACCACACCTGACACCCTCAACGATACGACACATCCTACTAAACATATCCTCAGGCATCACTACATGCCATTAGACATCTAAAACACATCAGACCAATTAAGTAAATTAAGAAAGATATAATATCTTGCCCTAGTCACTCTTTTATATTGTAAGATTTTATGGATCCTTGCGGAGACCCTAGGAGCGACTGAAACAACCTTAGCATAAAGTAAACACCACTATAACTGGTTCCGGTTTGGAGTATATAGCAGCTGACAAGTATTTGTAATCCTTGTACATTTGTCCTGCGGGTTAGTTGGTGGCAGTACATCCGGAATCCTTCTTCAAATTGTGGTTTCAACTTCGAGTACAAGAACATTATCGGCTGTGTTCATAATTAATTTCTTAACCAATATTCGCAAATTTCGTTAGACAGTGTATGAGATAAAAATAAGTCTAAAACCTGTTCGTCTGTAATCATGTAACTGGATGTAATATATGTAAGTAGGTACGTGTGGTCATGTTAATACGTAAATACGCACATCTCTATGTACGTACTTTCGTTTCACAACGAAACGAAACTGTTATGCCACAAAACATGCAGCATTCATAGAAAAAACACTTACGTAAAGTTCTTTCTTTGTTTTCTTTTTTTTCGCAAACTCTCCCTTGCCCCCCGCTTTGCTTTGGTCAAAATTCAGCTATTGCAGAAGTGCAGTTGAGAACGCCGCGGTAGTGTACATGGCTAAAAGGTTCAATAAGGATACGCTATGATGGCGAGGAAAATATGCGAGTTTCATCATCCATGGTAAAAGACAAAGAAAAATGCTCGAACGACCATCCGTCCGTCCGGCCCTATCTCATTCGAAGCCAGCCAGAAGGACATGTAAGTTTGAGAGTGTGTGTGTGTGTGTGCCTGCACGTTCAAAAGAAGGCTCAACGCACTGAGTGCATTCCGGGCCTCCTGTAGCGCAGACAAGCGATGGGTCCGGGGGTAGCTACAAAGCAGGCCAAAGCTAAAATAAAAGGTTTTTCAAATAAAATCTAAAAACACAACAGTGTGTATGTTGCACATAAATTGCAGTTCGGGTTTTTTTCGTTCGTACCTTTACTTCGTCCTGCAACAAAATAAATATATCCCGATGCAGCCAATATACGCATACCCTTCGCCAAACCATCATCGTGGGTCTGAGGAATAAATTGTGATTGAATGTTTACACTCCTACCAAAACGTTCAAAGGCTAAATGGGAAGAGAATAGAGGGGCAGCGGAGCAGAATCTACTCGTAGCATGTAAGAATATCGCGTAGCATAGAATACACTGTAGTGTGGGCTAACCCCCCTGTATGGGTCCTTACTGCGTTGCAATCTGGTGATGCGTTTTTGTAGTAAATGCAAGCAAACAAAACAAATCATTGACGAAAAAAAACAATCCAACAACAACGCGAATTGCATTGCAAAATTGTGCGATGTTCCACCAAATCGCAATGGACTCTGCTGCAGTTTCTCAAACTAACCAACCAAATGCTGGTGCATCCTGCAACTTTACCACCTTTTGCATCCTTCTGCCACCAGAATGTTTCTATTCACAGAGCCAGTGTGCAAAAGTTCCAAATATGCACTTTTGTCGAACGCTCACAGTTTGAGGTTTGAGGGACAGCAAAAGCCATCCTGGGCTTTGGAAGTGTAATGATGACAGTGATGGCAATGATACCAATGGTGGCGGTGGTGGTTGTGGTGGTGTTGTTGGCGATGTTGACGAGATTTGGACTTTAGTGCCTCACAAATTTGAAACTTAGTGTAGAGCAAATATGGGCAAAACAAAACAAATAAATCCAATACAATCCAACTTTTTCGGTGGATCTTTATTTGTCGCCGAAATATGTTGAAAAGTTTAAGCTAAGTGAAGAATGCAGGACGAAATACTTTGAGCGAAATGCCATTCAAATGTAAATGTTAGCTATTGCAGTAAAGAGGAGGAGTTAGAGATACAATGGAATGGTCACATGCTTTGCTACAATGAAAGCCGTGGTCTTCTCGTCGGCTGAGGTAAGTCCAGTCGTCGCCCACAAAACCTTACGGAATATGAACTCAGTAGATTTTCCCTGACTAGGGCAAACTAGCAGTATTTTTTATAGATGGTGTAGTTCAAACTTATAATTCAGTAGTATTTAGATACAAAAACTATTCAATTTCGGATTCAATGATAGCGTTATTGTCTTGTCAAGTAATTTGTACCAAGGCCGATTTAGGATGATCGAGAACTTTTATTATACGTTCGACAAGTATTGATGTGGCAATGACAGGTTTTGGGGCAGTCGGGAACCTTACGAATTGGCAAATTGAGGTGATCGGGAACTCTTTACTATACTACCCTCCTAAGAAAGAAAGTCATAAGCGCCAAAATTCGACAATTTAGATAAGGGCATATTCGGAAGCGTGAATGAGTTTCTGATTTTTGCATTTAACTTAAATGGCCTATTTTCAGCTGTAAATGACCAAAAAACGTTAAGCAGAATGGTCACATCTACCACTTCTATTCGTATCTGCCACTTACTATGATAAAAAGTCAGCTTTTAAGACTTTTTTCCTTAGTATCTATGATTTTTTTTTGGATAATATGACTTTTATCACGCTCTAGTTCTAGCAAACATGACAGAACCTAATTTATTATATACATTAAAAATAGCAACTAATATAGGTAAAGACAATCTTATTTTTGCGAAAAAAAATTAAAGAAAATGTTGAACATATTTATACAATTTGGTTTTTGTAAGTTTTTCGGATGCCTATACTAGGCAAAAAAGTCATAAGTCCATTTTCTCTACTTTATCATCAAAATATGCCTTTTTGTCACGATAATAAAATTAAAAAAAATAATACATTTCGAAATCATTTTTGAAATTTTGCAAAACCACTTAATTTTTAGCCGCGAAAGATAAAAAACATAAAAGCTAAATATCTCAAAACTACTAAAATGGAGATGTGACTTTCTTTCTTAGGAGGGCAGTATACTCCATACAATGTAGAGGTTTAGTAGGTCAGGACCGTTTCGGTATTCCGGAACGTGGTAATTCGGGCACTTTAGATAGGTCAGGACCGTTTCAGTATTCCGGAACGTAGTAATTTGGGTACTTTCGATAATTCAGGCTCGTACCACTAATTCGACAGCGTACTGATATTTTGGGTTCATCGGTGGTTACGATTAATATCAGCAGTATATTGATTCGAGTTTTGTCGGGGTTTCAGCCCAGTAGGAAGTGTCTGCAAGACATCCTCAAGGATAGGTGCATGACCATAGTAAATCGTTGATGACATTTAGGGGACCGTCCATACAAATTGTCGACGAAATTTTCATACAAGAGTCCGCTTTGTCATGCACGACCTGATGAGCGACAATGTCGGTAAAATTTTCGTTGATGCCCATACAAGCGACCTGTCGCCCACTCAATCATGCACGACATGATGGGTGAAAATGTCGGTTGAATTGACGTTGATGGCTTTATAAGCTACACGTCGCCTACACAATCATGCACGACCTGATGGGTGAAAATGTAGGTCAAATTGCCGTTAATGCCTATGTATGTCTTGAATTGTCAATTGTTGCCATTTGAAAAGATGGATTTTTAGCTGTTTTTTAGCTTTTTATAAGTATGTAAATACTTTTGGAAAACTACTGACCAAGAGAGAAGTGAAGGATATAAACTTTTAGACGGCATTCACATTCATTCGAGATTTCAAACTAGAAAATTGCTCATCCGTTTAAAAAACTAAAATATGTTTACGTCAGATTCATTTCTTTTTGTTCCCATTGTCATAGCAACGCATTTTTTTCCCTTTGATTTTGTTGAATGTGTTTGATGTACGACAACATTAGTATTTTGTCGGTCAGTATGTACTTGTCAAGTACATACATTTTTCACATTTTGTCTTGAGTACAGCGTTGGCGACAAAGTCGTGTATGACGGAACTTTCTACTGGGAGGTTAATATCAGCTTGTGATGATTGATGACTCGGGTTTGTCGGTAGTTCGGCTTGTTCGGTTGGTGTCGCCCGGAGCATT
Source organism: Muscina levida (assembly GCA_964034835.1). NCBI lineage: Eukaryota > Metazoa > Arthropoda > Insecta > Diptera > Muscidae > Muscina > Muscina levida. Next base: position 44,920,186 of record OZ035880.1, on the reverse strand, counting down.
TACAGCGCATTCGATCGATTTGAATGCGCTTGACTACGTCGATGTCGTTATACAACTTATGGCCTATTCGACGATGATACACGCCGTTAACGATGTTAGGTCCAAATATTTTGCGACGTATTTTTCTCTCGAAGACTCTCAGTATAGATTGATTCACTTTTGCCAGTGTCCAGGATTCTGCGCTAAAAAGAAAGATAGGTAGGATCAGTGTCTAGAGTTGGATCTTAGATTATCGAGAGAGAGCTTTGTCATTAAAATACTTGTTTAGCGAATAGTAGCAGCGTCTCTCATCTAATTTGTTGTTTACGGCGGAAAATCATCTACCACTTTAAAGCTATAGTTGTCAATGTTTATTTGGCGTCCCATAAAAGTAGATTCTGTGTTCGTTGAAACAAATAACTTTTTTTCGTCCTCAGTTATCACCAGACCCACTTCTACCGACTGCTTCTCAATTCCCGAATAGGCCGCAGTAACATTTCGCAGCCCACAAAAACTTAAACTTATAGCCTGTTCAGCTAACTTTTTCGTGTAGGCAGGCGAACGATTGCTACCCAGACGATCGAGTTTTTATTTGTGTTTTCTTTCTCTTTTCGCTCGGGAGTAAAAGCTCATTTCACTCATTGTCCTTCTTTCAAAGTCCATTGTTGCTGATGTGTTGTTTTGGTCTTTTCAAAAGCTTTTGCTATTGATAAATACCAAGTTTTTGCAAGATGGGGGCAACCCTGTCTTCAGTGAATACAGCTGACTGCGGACACACAAACAAAACAAGCAAACAACAATTAAAAGGTGTAAAGCCGCAATAATTAATAGGTGTATTAATCAAAATCTATAATGATTTATGTAACAATATAACAATACAGAAATCAGTTACATACATCGATTCCACTAAACATACAAAAAAAAACAGTTGTCGTTTTTTTAAATCCACCATTTCCTACTTTCAATGTATATAAGTGTTTAAAATGTTCTAAGCTGTTAGAAAGAACATTCTTTTGTAAAAATACTCAATTTTAATAACAATATTTAATTTTCTGTGCAATGTTACACCTCAACGATTGCTAATTTTTGATCGTCAACGATCGTATGACGTATGATCGTATGACGTTTTGTTTCGCCCGTGTTTCAGTTTGTCGAACCAAAAATTTCAATCAATAAAAGCTCTTTTTTGTTTCACTCAAAATATAGAGTAAAAAAATAAAGAGTAAAAAAACCAAAAATGTCAATCGTTCGCCATTTGGCGTACGAATGGTTGAAAAATTAGTTACAAAAACAGGCGATTAACTTCCCTTTACGCTCCATGAATGAGGTATGGTATAGGTTCTCTCGTTGTTGTGAATTAACACGCTTTCTATTTTTAGATTCACAACTAACGGCATCTACTTGTTTATCGACTATTGCAAACATCACTGTTTGAGAAGCTCTCACTAGACACGCCGATTGACTCGACACTAATACTGCAAAGTTGCTGTCGACAACATTCAAGGGGAGCCGACAATGAAAGAAAAATTTATTTATTTTTTTTCTATTAAGATGACTGGAGCCAGGAGATGAACCTGTGATCTCCCGCATGGTAGTCGCGTGTTCTAACCAATATGCCACGGCCGGTCCCAGCAGCCCACAGCGAGCAGCATATACTTTTAGTAATTATGGTACAAGTCGTGTTTACTGCAGCCTTCCGCATGATTGTCGAAGTCGTATCAACTTCGCGGGGATACCAAACTCAGCCATAGCAACTAATAGTCTCTGTCAGACTGTCGAATGCAGCTTTGCAATCGATAAATAGATGATATGTGTCGATCTGTATATCCCCTCTAGGATTTTTTGTATAGTGAATATTTGGTCGGTCGTGGAATTGCTAGGTCTAAAGCCACACTGATAAGGTCCAATCAGGTTCGCTAAGATGGGCTTTAGTCTTTACAAAAAACACTCGAAAGGACCTAGTGTGCAATGATCCTTCTGTGGTTGGTGCATAATTTGGGACCGCATTTCTAAATGACAGAACATGGAACACTCAGTTTCCAATCAACGGACAAGCATTCCATTTTTCAAAATGTGTTTATTAACATGTACTTGCACGTCGCCAGCTCATCGCTGCTAGCACTGCCAGCAGTCTATCGGCAATTGTCGCTCAGACGGCGATTTGGATCCGCCATATTCACAGTACATTCTGCATCTCCGTTACCAGATTCCATATCTGTTTTTACAGTTGGGTATCCTTATTCGTAAACCTTATCAGTTCACCTATTAGTAAAATCATTGGGCTTTAACTTTTCCCTGTACTTTTCGATAAGCTCGCTCCCTCCATGATGACCTTCTCCTCCATAGACGCTTTTTCTGTTTGAAAGAGCGTAGCTCCTCTTTGCTGTCTCCTTATGGTCGTTCCATCTAGATATACGTTTGCATTGGCTGCAGTGTTGCCTTGCAGGTAGCATCCTTTTCCTCACACAATACGTGACATTCATAATCGTACCAGACTTTGTCTGATCATAGGAACTGGAAACGTTTATTTACAGCAATTAAAACAATTTTAATGTCATAGACAGGACAGAGGTCATTTTGTTCCTTCCAGAAGCTCATATAACTCATCCTAGTGTCCTCGTGATTCGTGTCGTGTCAGAGCGTGTGTACACAAATCAGCATAAATGTTATAATATCTTTAAATTAATTGAAGGGAGAGACTAAATGTCTTCGTCTCCTTCCAACAATGAAGCCACATCAAAATTCAATGGATGTTTATTGTTGTCTTGCCCCGGGGAATACGTTATCTATCCGACATTGTGGCTGGTTCTTCTTCATAGACTTTTAAGATACTCCCAAGAAAACTTTAATTAAAGAATGACCCATCTGATATAATATATTAAATTCAATAAATATATTATTGTACAAAACCTTAAGACAAAATCTTTCCAGTGATATATTACTTTTTTCAAATTAATATCGTTTAGCGTTCTTAAAGAGTATTCAAAATGCTTGCAGAACAAGAAACAACTGTCCTTCTTCGACTCACTGAAAAGGGACCTTCAATGTAACGACGGTTTCAAACTTCAGCTCATATAGAGGTAGATGGTTGATTTGAGGATCAAATCTTTCCTGAAAATTTTAAATATCTACTATTAAACAGATCATGTTAGTCGTTTGAGAATATAATCATTATACTGTACACATTGTTTTATATACTTTCAAATACTACCACTAAGTTCTAGTGCACTGTATTATAAAGCAGTGGGGGAGGGTGGGCATAAACACCCATCACATTCTTAGCCAGTGTCCTCACGATGCTGTACCAGCATTACATATCCTTTCCACAACAGGATAAGCAAACGAACTTAGTCCTTTACGAATTGATTTTGAATTACGCAAAAATGAAAATGAAGCAGCCGTTGCCTGCTATTGTTTGTTGTTGCATTTGTTGCAGTTGCACAAAAAGTAATCAAGACAAACAGCAACAACAACAACACCAGCACTACAACAAAGTCAGAAAATGGACAAAAAAAGCCGCGTTTTTATTTTATTTGTATATTTTTGTACTATTGAGTTTCGTTGCAACGTTTGATGCAACATTGGATTTGATTTTCTATAAACGGCTAGAGTAGTGAGTGGCAAAGGCGACAAGAGTAAATGCTCTACATTGATTTACGTGGGACCGGCCGTGGCATAGTGGTTAGAACACGCGACTACCATGCGGGAGATCGCAGGTTCAAAACTGGCTCCAGTCATCTTAAAAGGAAAAAAAAATGTTCTTTCATTGTCGGCTCCCCTCGAATGTTGTTGACAGCAACTTCGCAGTATTAAGCGTCGATTCAATGGTCGTGTCTAGTAAGAGCTTCTCAAACAGTGACGTTCGCATTCGTCGATAAACAAGTAGGTGCCGTTAGTTGTAAATCTAAAAATAGAAAGCGTGTTAATTCACAACAACGCGAGAAGCTATCCCATACCTCAATCATGGGGTGCAAAGGGAAATAAAGTAAAGTTTAAGTAAACCGATAGAAAAATTATTTTCGTGTACTGTTTTCTAATGATAGCTTGAGACAAATACTTTTCAATTTCACAAGAAATTATGTCCAAAATATTATTGTTTATGTTATTTTTGCAAAACAAACACAATACAAAAGAGCTAGAAGACTATAGTGAACCACATCTTATCATACCAAAAAGTAAAGTAACATTGCTTTTAAACCAGCTATGCCCACCGCTTGAGCTCGCGAGCGAAAACAACTTCTTGTACTTTAACATGTACACATAAAGAGCTTTGTGGTTTTACACATACACATACAAATCAGAAAGCAAATCGCATACATTGACGTTGGGCATAGATGTTTTAAACTGTATACTTCCCAATGTGCACAAATGCGGACGCGGATCCGAAACTGATCAGTATCGGATCCGACAAAACGGAATCCGTGAAATCATAATTATAGTAAAAATTCTCAAACTTGGTTGAAAATGCATTCATATTATAAACATATATAACATAATATTAGTTTAGTTTATTGAATTAGGGGCAAAAAATACAGTGTTTTCCTATTTTAATTTTAAAAATCTTGGTTATGTTAGTAAGCACATTCTGCTGCAGCTCGCCTTCAATTCGCATAGAACTATTTGTCATAATATTAATGTTACTGTCATTAGTAAACAACCTACGTGCATTTTTTGGGTAACCAAAAACCACATGTTTTCCTGAAATTTTTTTAATTGTGTCAATTTTGAACACTTTTTCATTACATGATTTCCGTTTTTGTGCGCCATGCGGATCAGTATCGGAGCCGATCCTGATCCGATTCTACGGACATTTTATCCGAATCGGATTCCGGATCGGATCCGATCCGGATCCGATTTCGTTTGAAATTCCTTTTTTAAATCGGATCCGTTTTTCATCCGCATTTGAGTCCGATCCGGATCCGGATCGGAAATCAGTTTCAGATCCGAATCGATCCGGATCCGGATCGGACTCAAATGCGGATAAAAAACGGATCCGATTTAAAAAAGGAATTTCAAACGAAATCGGATCCGGATCGGATCCGATCCGGAATCCGATTCGGATAAAATGTCCGTAGAATCGGATCAGGATCGGATCCGATACTAATCCGCATGGCACACTGGGTTTCCACACGCCTTCTGTCGAACATGTGCCATATGTTGAGTAACCTAAACGACATGCTATCACGATTCCCGCAAAAATTTTAATGACTATGATTTTAGGAAATGCACTTGGAATGTCCGATCTCTATCCAACTGGAGTATGTCCTCTACAAATGTAAGGTTGACATTATTTCTATACATGAAATGCAGTGGACGTGAGAGAGATGCACATGAAGAAAAAACTGTGAAATTTTGTATAGCTGCTGTGCAGGAACACACGAATTTGGATGTAGATTCGTAGTCTTCAAGAGAATTCGACATCTGGTCTCGGTTTATAACACTGTAAGTGACCGGAAAGCTACATCATGCTTGTTTGAGTACACGCGCCGACGGCAGATAAATACGAGGATATTAAAGATGCATGCCATGAGCGCCAGAAAGAAATATACTAGCGCTGGTCTGCTTTACTTCGGCAATAAACATGGTGGTGAGTGGAACCAGATTTACGCATAAAGATACATCTACAAAGCAACCTGGGTATCCACCGGATTAAACGACAAGTAATCAGATTGATCACGTATTAATCGTTGGAAGGCATGCCTTAACCGTCATGGAAATGCAAGAGAAGCGTGGTGCAAATCTTGACTCGGAGCACAACCTCAATCACATCTTGACAACACGGACAAAAATGTGTATCGATAATGAAGGTATTATCTAAAGGCACTGTGACCGCTCACGAACTGGGTTATGTAATACTAAATGTCCCCATGTCCCGGATACGGTTCTGTAAACATAGCATAATCTGACCGCAGTACGAGTTAAATGTCATGAAGTCAGCCGATATTCGTTATTCATACAGCATGATGCTCTTAACTACATCCGCTAGAATCATCTATCTCAGGTATTTAGGACCTCTCGTGTTCGGCATCACCCTGCAAAGAACCGCTGCAGACGATGCATCCGTATTATAGAGAACTACTCCGTTTCTGAAGTAGTCCTGTATGATTGATATATGGTATTGGGGAATACATCGATTCTGCAAGACCTGCATAGTTCCCAGAGTTGATTTCTCTTATTTATTGCTTCTTGTGCTGTTTCCATAAGAAGTTTAATAGCATCTATAGTAGACATTTTTTTTTTCAGAACCCAAACTGTATTCCGATAGTACATTTGCTCTATCCACGCTCTTCTACAGTCTTTTACAGGTGCTGCACTCTAGTAACTTCCCGACAGTATCAATGAGGCATATTAGTCGGAATGAAGACGAGTCCAAAGGACTTTAAGCCCTCGGCAGTAGCTCAAGTTTTTGTCTTTTTCATATCGAAGGAAAGGTTGAATATTTGATGCAGCTTTTGAATAGAGCTGCTAAACACTCTGGGTGTGACACGACTAATGCCTTTAATAAAATGTTTAGTATTCCATTAATCCCTGGTGATTTTTTGTCCTGCAAGCTACATGTAGTCTGCTGAACTTCAATACTAAAAACGGAAGGACAATTTTAATTGCTTCCAGCGGCGTTCTGTTCCATATGGGAATATTCTGTTGCGAAAAGTACTGGGATAGAGGTGAAAGCTAAACGTGAAAAGCTAAGGTTTTAGAACAGGGATTCCCACCTGTAAGGACAGAGATGGAAATCTGTTAACAATAACGCAGAGTGTATTGCAAACATAGAGGGAACATGTCGTACTTAGATTTTACACAAAGGCGGCATAAGTGACAAAATGACGCCAATTATCAGCGATGGAGCAAAAACGAGATCAGAAGGATAATTCGCGCTGTAAAAACAATAAAGCCACGAGTGCTGATTGATTTTCGCCAGAGATTTCAGTCGCGATGAACTGCCAATGTGCAACCAGAATAAACTCGATTTGGCTAAAGGAATCGCGTTATTTGTAATGGCATAGACAATGCTTCCCGATGAATGTTATCTGAGTGTTCTGTGCTAAAGAAAGGCACACTAAATCTGTGCATCAAACTACAACTGCGTCAGCATTTTACCATTCGCATAAAAGATCCTGTCGAGCATGTTATATGAAAGACTAAAGAAACCTGGTAAAGTCACGACCGACCGGATATTCACACTACGACATATTCTAGAGAAGATCCAAGGAATGCAGATCGCAACTTAACATCTGTTGATCGATTACAAAGTTGCATTCAATGGTATCCCAGCGAAGCTGATATAATTTTGCGGGATGACACTGGCCGACACGAAGTTTGCAGTGAAAATAGTCAAAAATCTGGCAGAGAAATTTCCACCAAGCGAGGTTTTAGACAAGGCGACAGTCTGCCATGCGATTTCTTGAACATCACAATGGATATGATCACGTGGAAAGCTGCAGTAAATACGACTAGTACTACATTTAAAAAAATCACATGCTGCTCTTGTACGTTGATGATATTGATGTCATTGGCCATAGACTACGGCATGTTACTTAGACCTTTTAAAGCGTTGATTAGCAGGATCCACATGGTTTTACATGAGTCTCGCCGCGAAGGCCTTACCCATGGTATGCTTAACACACTGGGCAATTACAATGCGATTGCCAGACCTCCCTGGAATAGTTCAAGCAAGCTTAAGCTATCTAGGAATAACAGTCCACAGTTTTGGAGCAAGCTACCGCATCTGTCGCTCTATCTTTTAGGAAGAAGATACCAAATTGAGTGCGATAGTATGGAACATATAACCCTTTGACCAAGGTGAGGCCTACCTTACTACCTCTGTTACTCTATGTGTATGTAACACCCGGCTGGAATACAACCCCACGTTCGAGCCCGAAGACTCTACCAGTGATTTAGGTTATAACCACAGGCCGCGTAATGCACCCACGAGAGGCCCAACACTTAGTGATCAGGCGGGGCACTAGGCCCGGGGATCCTTATCCCCTCGTTACTGAGCACACTACATAGTGGGAGTTTCGCAGTGAAGCTGTTACCAATTTGTGATTCAATAAAACACACATCACGGGATTAGTCAACTTTCGCAGAGAACAGACATGGTACTTGTATATACCCGTATGTACCGAAATGGTGGAATATGGACGGATAGGTGGAAACGGTTCGATACCATGAACCACAGGCATGTAGTATCTTCACCAGTTTGAGAGAAGGAGGGCCCCAACCGCCTTCCGCTCGACGACGGTGAACGACAACCATGTATTAGGACTAGGCCTGTCTGAACCTTCTCAAGTTCCGAAGATCTATGAAACCTAGAATGAATCTAGAAACTTGACCCCGCAACTCTCTTACACCTTTGGTATCAGTTAACCTCTTGTCAAGCTACGTATCAAAAGATACTCTCAGCTTTCTTTCCATGTAGCCAGAGGACTGATTACCCCTTTCCAGTTGTTTGACCACAGCTTGTTGAGCTGAATACGATTGTTTTGTTCGGTTCAGCCCTAACACCAACAAACCAATTAGAAAATCTTCCCATGTGCTTGCCTTCAAACCAATTAACCACAATGGCCACACAACGTAGCGCTGCAAAGCTAGTTCACGTCTATGACGTGCGAATTAACTACCGCTACCGAAGTAGGCGTGGCAAGCACACCTCCTACACTTAACTCACAAAAAGCATTAATAACGGCAATTCTCTAATATTCTCATTGAACGGGAAACACACAGAGCGTGTAACAGTCTCCTATTTCTGCTCTACAACTACAAAACGTACAGGGGGCCAGAGTCAAAATTACAATTCGAATGACGTTAAGAATTTTTGCAATGTGTTGAAGCCTTACAAAACCCTTAGAGTCCATATTTGTTTGCTTCCCGTAGGGTATCCCAATATATGAATACAAAAAAAAAAGTTTTAACGACGTGTCCCATCTGGCCAATGCACATTGCAATGCACCATTATTTGTAATGGCATAGACAAACAAATTGCATTTTCTGGACAAGTTTACACACACACACACACATGTATACGTACACATTGAAACAGTCATAAAGATAATAAAGGCCCTTTTACCATTCCCTACCGCCAAAGTTTATGAGGATATGGGCGCGGAGGATGTGTAAGGATGGTAAAATCGATTTTTGTTTTATGCGTCTCTATATCCAAAAAAACCAACATCAACATTCTCTTTAAAGAATATGGTGGATATGTTAGGGATTAATTTAGAAATACATGTATGAGTGTACGTTTGTGTCAGCATTCAAACATGTACATATGTGTATGTTTGACATATACATATGAGTGCATACATATGTGTGCATACACACTAATGCATGGTCAAATGATTACATGACAACGCATTCGTTTGGTAATTAAACAAATATTTTAAATATGGATTTAGTTTTACGCGAATAAAGCAATAAATTTGATTTTAATGTGAGCAGGCTTTAAAATTGGAAAGTTACTAGTTTTAATTGTCAAAAATATGGAGAGAAAGTTTTCATGCTATTGAAAATTACTTTCATAACAACCCATTAGAACTGTATGTAGAATTGAAATGGCATAGTCAAAGATAATTTGTTCACCTTAAATTTGAAGTTTCTTCTTCTTATTTGACAGCAGCAACAGAAATTCATTCATTAGTAGCCGCAGGTAGAAAATAATTTCAAGCACTTCGATCTCTTGCCAAGTTTTGGTAACAGTTCTTTAAACTGGTACATCGAACGAAGTTTTTGTTACCCCTCATACGCCCACCATTGAACACTTTTCGAGCTGGAGCATTTTCATCTAATCTTACAACTTGTCCAAGCCAGCGCATTCGGTCTATTCGAACTCGACTGACAACGTTAATATATTAATACAGCTCATGGTTCATTCGACTACGGTACTCGCCGTTAACGATGATATACCCAAATATTTTTCATTCGAAGACTACCAGAATATACTGTCTGCTTGTATCATTAACCACGATTCTGCGCTGTGGAGCAACACATGTAAGATCAGTGTCTGGTGCAGATGAATCTTTATTTGTCGAGTTTGTCGGTTCCTGTATTTCCAGACTGACTTATTATTATTTTTGTTTACGGCGGAGCCAAAGTAGACAAAATCATCTATCACTCCATAGTTAATGTAGTTGTTAACGTTCAAGCAACGTTCCAAAAGAGTAGACACTTTGTTGAAACAAATAACTTGGTTTTGTTCTCATTTATCCGCGCACCGTCTTTCGCTGACTGTTTTTCAAAGATTGAAAAGGCTGCAGTAACACTTCGCAGTCCATGGCAAATAAAATCTGTATCATTAGTCGTGTTTACTGCAGACTTCCGCATGAACATACCTATTACGATGTTAAAGAGACGGCATGACAGGCTACCGATTTGTCTAAAGCCTCGCTTGGTAGACACTGAAGACTTCGTGTCCGTCAGTGTCATACCGAAAATTCGTATCAACTTCGCGAGGATATCATTGGCATACGCGAACAGCATGTGACTTTTAATTAAGTCGTATTTACTGCAGCCTTCCGCATGAACATACCCATTAAAGAGACGGCATGACAGGCTACCGAATTGTCTAAAGTCTCGCTTGGTGGACACTGAAGACTTTGTGTCGGTCAGTTTCATCCCAAAAAGTCGTATCAATTTCACGAGGATACTAAACTCAGTCATGGCATCTAAAACTTTTTGTTGTATCGGACTGTCGAATGCGGCTTTATAGTCGATAAACAGATGGAAGGTGTCGATCTTCATTTCTTGGGTCTTCTTCAGGATTTGTCGTAATGTGAATATCTGGTCATTTGCCAGGTCAAAAGCCACACTGATAAGGTCTAATCAGGTTCGCCAGAATGGGCTTTAAGCACACTCAACAGGACCTTGTAGGCGATGGGTAAAAGGATGACCCTGCGATAGTTTTCAGATCGCTCTTCATTGATTTCGATTAAATTCAAATAAAACACATTAAACACATTGTGTTTTACTTTAACCCTGGAGCTTATATGAAGGCGTTACCCTAGGAGTGACACGAAGTTTGCTGGGTCCGAAATTGTATGGCAGAACAACGTTTGCCGGGTCAGCTAGTAATATCAATAAAACCAACCCAAATTCAGTATTTAGTAAAGCTATATCATGGTCAAGTTTTGGAGAAGAACCTGGTAGTACAGCCACGCCCTTTCTTGTACCTCCCATACAAATGTAACACTCCGCCCACTTTAGAAATTGAGTAATAATATCAATACAACCAACGAGATCGTGCCCAAATTCTGTATTTTGTTAAACTATAACAGGATAACATATTTGAGAACAAATTGGTAGTCTAGCCACACCCCTTCTAGTACCTCCTATAAAAATGTACCATTCTACCCACTTTAGAAAGCGATAAGTAATATAAATACACTCTGCAAGATTGTGATGAAATTCTGTATTTTGTTAAGCTATAATAGGATGAAGTTTTAGAGAACAAATTGGAAGGCTAATCAACATCTGGGATGGTCACAAGTTGATGCAGTAAAACGATGCCGTATACAAGAAAAGCCAACTTTCGATAACCTTTATTATGTTGTCGTTTTACTTGTATCTTTTACATTTCATTTGGGACAGTAATGTTTCATAACAAAGTGTCATCATTAAACGTGAAAGATGAGCTATATCATGCCCCCTACTAATAGAAGACTATATGTCCGCAATATCTAGCCTTACATTTGGTCTATTATTTCCTTGTTAGTCTCATACCATTGATGCTTCTTTAGCACTTGTATAACCGACAATGACGATTTTTTTGTTACATCTTTATGCGCACCACATTTATCCATTTCTCGTGTAAATAAGGCAATGTTGGAAGGCTGTTAAAAAGAAAATTGCTCATTTACAATTAAAAGTGGATGGACACAATTTCTACATTTTTATAGGATTCGTATTTATAGGTCATATTTTGTGACAATGTTGGGGGATTAATGCGTAAAAGACGTTGTCGTGAGGAATGATATAAAGCAACGAATTGTTTGGTGCTCTATAACCAATAAATATATTCTATTGTCTGGAATATTTTACAATGTTTTGATGTTACATATTTAAGAACATTCTTTTTCCGAACTTTTTGCTAGACAAATTTCGTAAGGATCAATAAGTCGAGCCACCCAGACAGGCAGTCAGAAAGACGGTCATCACTCAATAGTCCTTAGAAGTTCCGAAACGAATTACATCTTCAGAGACTTGGGATCCAAATCATCTCCTTTAATGCGTTACACTCTTTCCCATATCGAATGATATATTCCCTCGTCCCTATGGCTGAGGTCCTAAACACACGCGTAGTATAACTAATCTCCTCTAATTGTAATCCAAGTTCTATGTTTCTTTTTTAGTAGATGTTAAAAATAGTGAACACGGTTGATTCCAATGCACAGCTTGTAGGGTGCATGTTCCGTTCCATTCAAAACACGTTCACTCGACAATAAAGCACTTGCTTGTACTGACCACTTTTGTCGTGCATCCAAGAAATAAAACAAAACAGCTCGTTAATAATTTTCTTATTAACCAAAATATGAGAATAATAAGTTTATGTCTGAGAATAACATTGTCAAAATTAAGTGGAATATCAAAGATGTAATTTTTTTGGGTCATATTTTTTATGAGACCAATTTTATGCAATCAGCAAATGTTGCAAGGACATCATCACACAAATCAACCACCATCAACAGACAATCGTATTAGTAATTGAGGTTTGTGGTTTGGGCGAGGTGTAAATTCCAATTTGTTATTATGTTTTTTTAATGTGCATGAAAAAAATATCATTTAAACATTGAAACATTTACCATCATAATAATGGCATATTAACCATGAGGATGGAAGCAAACTTTAACATTTCCTAAGAAATCACTTCTAGCTTGGCGGTCAGGCAGGGTTTGAAATTGTGGTGGTCGTTATGTTGGATGGTTTTTATTTGTTTATGGTTTCATACTGATTTATTGTTGTATTGTGGATGACAGTTCTGTTGGGAAATTTTTTATTGTGTCGGTCAAAGGAATCGTCACATTAAGAAGTTGAAAGGAAACGGACATCAACAATTATATAGAGGAGAATGTAACTTTTATTGTTACGTTTTTGCCTTACTTACAGAGGTTAAGATTTCAGTTTGCTATATAAATATATTACTTGTTAAAATAATTTCTTACATATGGCGTCCGTCCTTATGAACTTAAAAAACTTAATTTCCCTTTGCATCCCATGAATGAGGTATGGGATAGCTTCTCGCGTTGTTGTGAATTAACACGCTTTCTATTTTTAGATTCACAACTAACGGCACCTACTTATTTATCGACGAATGCGAACGTCACTGTTTTGAGAAGCTCTTACTAGACACGACGATTGAATCGACGCTTAATACTGCGAAGTTGCTGTCAAACAACATTCGAGGGGAGCCGACAATGAAAGAAAATTTTATTTATTTTTTTCTTTTAAGATGACTGGAGCCAGGTTTGAACCTGCGATCTCCCGCATGGTAGTCGCGTGTTCTAACCACTATACCACGGCCGGTTCCTTATGAACGCCATCCAAAAATTCAGCGTTTTTTAGCATAGCGGGTTTAGTATCATAAATTGTTGCTGGTTAATTACCATTGACCGAAAATTCGATGTACCCCACAAATAAATACAAAAGGCGTCAAATCACTCGAATATTTCTTGAGATAATTTGGTCACTAAACGTTTGGCTTAAAACAGTGATGTCAAAATATTTAGACTCATCATCGTTAACGGCGTCGAATGAACCATGAGTTGAGTGAACTGTATAACGTTATCGACGTAGTTATGCGCGTCCAAATAGAGCTAATGCGGCGCATGAGGGGACGTCCAAAACTTCGTTGCATGTAACAGGTGAAAGAGCTGTTATCTAAGCTTGGTGTAACAGTGACGCTGTGTGGCATTTTCAACAGTCTTGTTGTAACCATTGCTCTCCAAATAATTTGCAATAACATGAGAAATAAACCAGTAAGAAAGTTTCAGTCGGGCAACCAGACTTACATATACCATCACCCTCAGTAAAACAAAAAAAATCTATTATATTGATATTATTACTCGATTTCTAAAGTGGGCGGAGTGGTACATTTGTATGTGAGGTACCAGAAGGGGCGTGTCTAGACTTCAAGTTTTTCTCTCTAAAACTGTATCGTGCTTGAACTTTACTAAATACGGAATTTGGGCACGATCGTGTTAGTTCTATTAATAATATTAATCGATTTCTAAAGTGGGCGGTACCAGATCAGTATGGGGCGTACCAGAAGGGGCGTGGCTAAATTTCCAGTTTTATTCTCAAAAACTATATCCTGCTATAGATTTATCAAATAAATAATTAGGGTACAATCGCGTTGGATTTATTGATATTACTACTCCATATCTAAAGTGGGCGGAGTGGTACATTTGTATGGGAGGTACCAGAAGGGGCGTGTCTAGACTTCTAGATTTTTTCTCTAAAACTTTATCCTGCCTGAACTTTACTAACTACAGAATTTGGGCACGATCGCGTTAGGTATATTACTAATATTAATCGATTTCTTAAGTGGGCGGTGCCAGATGGGGCGTAGCTAGACTTCCAGTTTTTTTCTCCAAAAACTGTATCCGGCAATAGCATTACTAAATAAAGAATTTGGGTACGATCGCGTTGGATTTATTGATATTATTACTCCATCTCTAAAGTGGGCGGAAAGGTACATTTGTATGGGAGCTACCAGAAGGGGCGTGGCCAATTTTTTTTCCAAAACTTTATCTTGTAATATCTTTACTAAGGACAGAATGTGGGTACGATCCCGTTGGTTGTATTGATATTATAACTCGGTATCTAAAGTGGGCGGAATGATGTATTTGTATGGGAGGTACCAGAAGGGGTGGGGCCATGTGGCCCATTTGCAATACCGTAAGTAGTTTTGGCGAAATATTAACTCGTGCAAAATTTCAATACATTTGGTTGCGTCTTTCGAAAGTTATCGTGCGAACCAGCCGGACAGCGACCAGACGGACAGACAGAAAGACAAACGGACATGGCTCAAACGACTTAAAAAGTCATGAATCGAATTTGGTTCAAAGAAACCTAGGGTCTAAAGTCACTCCTTCTATGTGTTACACTTTTGGGTCGTATCAAATGATATATACCCTCATCCCTAAGGGTGATGGTATAAAAAACCATCATGAATCATTTTTCTGTAGCGTTCGCCATTCACGGTAATTTTGGCACTGGTTTTGGATTTAAAGTCAAAGTCAAAGATTGTGCTCTCTCCAAAAACGACAATTCTGCTTGTTTACATACCCGTTGTGCCAGAAAGAAGCTTCATCGCTTAAGATGATATCTTTCCCCAAAATGTTCCAAGTAGTGGACTGACAGAGACCGTGTTGCTATGAAGGACATAGCGCCGATAAATTCAAGTCTTCTCTCACACTCTCGTCTACAGAGGCGAAGGCTTCTTTTATACGCACAGAACGGGCGGGATTTGGATACATATAAATTAGAAGAGTAAATACGGTCGTGAATCAATCCATAGTATTGCACATTATGAACGACCATGCGAACCGTGTAATGTTGGCAAAGTTCTAATCAAGTGTGGCAAACACAACGCGAATTGTGGATATCAATTTCCAAGTTTTGTGAATGTTGTTTTGGTGTGAGTCTTTCGATGGTGATTTGCCACAGACTGTACAAACAAACTGTACAAAAAGCCTAACAAACACTCTTTATTAGTATGACTAAAAGTTTTGCTATTCTATACATGTAAAAATCAATACCCTTTAGGTTAGGTTTGCCTGTGGACACGTGAAATTTGGTAAACAAAACACCGAGATCTGCTGATCCATTGTGATTATCCGTTAGAAAAAAAGAGAAAGGGAAGGGGAGGAGAAAGAAGAAGAGAGGATAGGTATAAACAAACCTCAACATAGAGTCTCTCTTAGTGTATTTGGCAGCCCCAAGAAAATAGGATCGGGCGCAGTGGCCTAATAAGCCGCTCTCCTCAAACAAAACAATTATTATGAAAAAACTAAGAAAATAAAAACCACCAGAACCCCCCACAATGCTGACGACCCCCGAAAACGTTACAAGAACACACAGGAGATGAGATGGACGGGATAGGGATGCACACGACGGAAGAAATTCGGCATCTTTTACAGCTGCCATGCAGAAAGACTCGAATTTAGATGTGGATTCACAGTCTGCAGGAGACTTCGGCACTTGGTTTCGTGGTTTAACCCTATAAGTGACCGAATAGCCACTATTCTCATCCGTTCGAAATATTTATCCATTACGCCCTGACGGAAGACAAAGACGATGACATTAAAGATGCGTTCTGTGAGTACCTGGAGAATATATATGAGACAGCTGCCCTGCACATGGTATTAAAATTGTTCTGATAAAATAGTAAGGGAAGATGCTATTGGTTCATCAATCACCTCCGATAACAGATTTAGAATGGTTAGCATCTTATCGGTAACAAACATGGTTGAGAGTCGAACCTGATTCCCGCATAAAGATATCCACAAGGCAACCTGGATATCTCCCGATCATAGTACAAGAAATCAGATTGACTACGTAGTAGTTGATGGAAGGCATGTTACAAGCGTTATGGAAGTGCGTGTGATGCGCGGTGCAAATATTGACTCGGATCAACGCCTAGTTGCACCCAAGACACGGACACGTTTAAGTAGTGCTAAAAACGCTCGTAATCAAAAGCAAAGGAGGCTGGACATCACAAAGCTGCATACCACATAGATAGCCAATGGCTACTTCAACCAACTCTCTCAATTACTTCAAACAAAATCCACTAGTTCTGATGCTCCCGACACGCAGTGGCAGCATATTCCGAATTCTATGGCCGCTGCCTCTACAACCGTTATGAGAAACCACGTTCAGACGAACCCTGGTACGGTTACGAATGTCGCGAAATGTCTGAGGAAATGTATGCTGCATACAAGGAAAAATGCAGCCAATGGCGACGCGTGCCGTAACGGAGCGTTTTAATGAGAAGTGGACAGAAATTAAATCCATGTTCAAGCGGAAAAGCGTCTGTGGAAGAAAAGAGAGAGCCAGGATATCGAAAACTACAGCGATACCAAAAGTTAAAAAGTAAAGGTTTTGAACAGGGATCCCCACCTGTAAGGACAGAGACGGAAATCTGGTCATGAACATTCAGAATGTGCTGCAAATATGGAGGGAACACTTTCAATCTCCTGTGCTTAAGAAAGGCTATCCAAATGTGTGTACCAGCTAACGCGGGATCAGCCTTTTACCCACCGCATACAAGTTCCTGTCTAGTGTGTTATGAGAAAGAATAAAGACCATTCTGGCGAAACTGATTGGATCTTATTAATGTGGGCTTAGACCTGGTAAATCCACGACAGACCAGATATTCACACTGTGACAAATCCTGGAGAAGACCCAAGAAATGCAGATCGACACCTATCATCTGTTCATCGATTACAAAGTTGCATTCGACAGTCCGATACGGCAGAAATTGTTGGATGCCATGGCTGAGTTTGGTATCCCCGCGAAGCTAATACCACTTTGCGGGATGACACTGACTAACACAAAGTCTTCTGCAAAAATTGGCAAAAATCTGACAGAGCTATTTTCTACCAAGCGAGGCTTTAGACAAGGCGATAGTCTGTCATGCGATCTCTTTCACCATCGTAATGATGTAAGGAAATTAAGTTGATAATGCGGAAGGCTACAGTAAACAGGTATGGTACCATCTCTAACAACAGTCACATGCTGCTCGCGTATGCCGATGATATAGATATCATTGGCCGTGGATTGCGGAAAGTTACTACGGCCTTTTCGAACATTGAAAAGTCAGCGGTGGTGGGTCTGGTGAAAAATGAGCACAAAACCAAGTTATTTGTTTCAACGAACAAAGAGTCTAATCATCTGGGACGCTTCATAAACAAAAATAATCAAAGTGAATAATAATCTGAAAATCAAGAGACGAGTATTGATCTCAAACCGCTGCTACTATGTGCTGAGCAAGTGTTTTAATGATAAAGCCCTCTTTCGACGAATGAATATCCAACTCTACCAGACACTGACCCTGCCTGTTTACTCTACAGCGCAGAATCCTGGATAATGACGCAGGCTTATCAATATATTCTGGGAGTTTTCCAGAGAAAAAGACTTCGTGAAATATGTGGACCCATCATCGTTAACGGCGAGTACCGTCGTCGAATGAATCATCAGCTGTATGAGCTGTACAACGACATCGACGTAGTCAAACGCATTTAAATAGACTGAATGCGCTAGACTGGACACGTTGTACGAATGGACAAAAACGATCCGGCCCGAAAAGTCTTCGAGAATAAACTCGATGGGCGGCGCGGTAGGTGGATGGAGCAAGTGAAAAAGCTGTTATGTAAGCTTGGTGTGACGAACTATCTACGGAACGCAAAATACCGAAGCGCTTGGAATACTTTTCTAGACAGATGGATAATTTCTGTTATTGCTGCCATTTAAGAAGTAGAAGACCTGATATTCACACTAAGACAAATCCTATAGAAGACCCAAGAAATGCAGGTAGATTATTAAGCTGCATTCGGCAGTTTGATACGACGGTAGTTATTAGATGCTATGGCTGAATTTGGTATCCCCACAAGATACATCATTGTGGGATGGCACTGCCTGACACGAAGTCTTCAGTAAAAATAGGCCAAAATCTGACAGAGCCATTTTCTAGGGATGTAATTTTTTGCGAAAGCGAATGCGGATACTTATTTTTGGTTTTTGCGAATGCGAAAGCGAATATTCCAAAATTGTTAAGCGAATGTCAAAAAATGGTTTACATAAACGAATAATTTAGTTTCATTCGTATTGTCTGCCTTTTCAAATAAAAATATGTATTCCAGTTAAGCAATTAAACATAAAATATTTGATTCGAAGTAAAACAAAAACAAAAATATATATAATTCTCAGAAATGCAGTCCTAAGGTTACTAAACAATAATTTTATTTACTTTCGAAAACTTTGACGTATTCAGTATTCAAAGTTAAGTAGAGCCAAGTTGTACAGACAATGCGAATAATTCGCATTCGCATTTCAATCGTTCATGTTTAATGAGCCACGTAAGGTTTGAACATGAGATTTCCTACATAATAAATGGTACAAGGAGGATTACGTCTCACTGGGAAATGGGCAGCACCAGACCCCTTTTAAACAAATTGTTATGTCGGTTATATTAATAGAACGATTGTAATAACATTATCATAATTAATATATTTAAAATTGTTTACTCTGTGTAGACAGGATTATGAATTTTTGGGATGGTTGTTCCCGTAAACGTCAGCTAAGAACGAATTTTTGGAAACTCGTAATTTTTTGAGTAAAAATTTACCAATAAGAGATAAAAGTTATACCATCACAAAAGCCAATCGGGTAATGGTTTAATCGCGAAAATATTATATGGAAATGGTTACTATAAAATTGGATTGAAGCATTTTTTTTTTTGAAATTCGATGTTTTTGGGTAACAAATTTTAAAAAATGATAAAAATGGTTCTATCGCCCAGACCAAACGGCTAATGATGTAATCGTGATAATTTATAGAGGCTTGCTCCCTATCTAATTAGAACGCAGCAAGGAGGGTTTTCGAAATTCTTACCTTTTAGGGGTAAAAAGGACTGTGAAGGGATAAAACTGATAATAAACGGCTATAGGTATAGTCTCAAAAATTGATTTGATTATTTTAGTTGTTGGAGTAATGAAGTAAATTTTTAAATTCGAAAAAGGGAAAAAAAACTGATGGTACCACTCAGATCAAATACCTAAAGGTAGAGTTACGAACATATATATTAGACCATTTCATTTTACCAATTTTTTCGAAAAGTCATTGGGATAATATATTTTCTAATTCTACTTAAAAAAACAAAAATTTTGGTATATAAAACTTGAAAATTGATCGACGTTTAGGGGTCGCGCAAAATCGTTTAAGGTTTTTGGCTGCAAAAAGGCATGTTTCAAAAATACTGATTTACTTATATGATTAAAAGTTGTGATACGCTTGACCGATTTTGATCAGAATAGACTTGTTTTAAAGGTAATAATATTTCACACATTTTCTATGAAGACATCAAAACATTTCAGATAGTAGTTTAAGTTTAAGAACCCTTCAAACCTAAAAATTTTAAAATTTTAATTCAAAATTTACCTACTTTTGCCCATTAAAAAATAATTTTTTTTAGTTTTGGCTCTAATTTTTGTATATATTTAAATGCACAATTGACAAACACTTCCTAACGATACTTTTGATGTATAACATAATGAATAGAATTTTTAATTGTTGCTGAAATTTTTACTATTTCGCTGGTTGTGAGCTAAATGGATTAATTCAGATCAACATTTTTGTGGTCAAAATTTACATTCAAAACTTGTTTTAAGTGTCCTCTTGCAACACAAGCCCCATTAAACGACATTTTGTTGATAGAAACTTAAAAAATACCGCAAATCAAATGAAATGATAGCAAATGTTGCACTCAAAACTTTTGTGTGGCATTTATGGTATATAAGTGACATCGCGTTCGGCTTTTTTCTTTTCGACCCCACGCATACCGAAGGAACTTTAATTAAAATTACATCTGAATTAAAGCATCCTGGCGACCAAGATTGCGAAGGAAATGTTACAAAAATAATTTCAGAAAATACTATCAAATTCTTCGATATTATTGGAGTAGGCAGCAGTTTTCTTGCTATCCACCCGTCAAATTGGCCCAAGAATGAGAATTGTAAACGGATTTAAGAAATTGTGAAAAACATCAGCGTTGTCAACGATTGCTATTGGGCTTATTAAAACTGTGAACAACACTTTGACGAAGGATAATAACCAGCAAAACTAATTAGTACAAGTCATCTAAAAACGCAATAAAACATACAAAAAGAACACAAAAGGTGCTATCGTATCCAATTTAAAAAAAAATCTTCCTTTTAATTACCTAAATCATTTTCCTTACTAAAAATATACATAGTAAACAGTTTTCGTTTAATTTTTATCACTATTGATTATTATTGCTGCTGCTGAACATATGTAATTTGCATGGTACTGCCATACATCAAAAGTATCGTTAGAAAGTGTTTGTCAATTGTGCATTTAAAGATATACAAAAGTTAGACCCAAAACTAAAAAAAAAAAATTTTAATGGGCAAAAGTAGGTAAATTTTGAATTAAAATTTAAAATTTTTTAAGTTTGAAAGGTTATTAAACTCAAACTATTATCTAAAATGTTTTGATGTCTTCATAGAAAATGTGTAAAATATTATTACCTTTAAAATAAGTCTAATCTGATTAAAATCGGTCAAGCGTATCAAAACTTTTAATCATATAAGTAAATCAGTATTTTTGAAACATGCCTTTTTGCAGCCAAAAACCTTAAACGATTTTGCGCGACCCCTAAACGTCGATCAATTTTCAAATTTTATATACCAAAATTTTTGTTTTTTTACCTAGTATTAGAAAATATATTATCCCAATGACTTTTCGAAAAAATTGGTAAAATGAAATGGTCTAATATATATAGAATTGCTCCCCATAGAATTAGAGAGCCTCCAGATGGGATTTTGAGAAATTCGAAGATTTAGGGGTATGCAGGCCGAATAGGGATATATCTGGTACCATCACCCAGACCAAACGGCTAAAGCTATAATCGTACGATTATCGTTCGTAACTCTACCTTTAGGTATTTGATCTGAGTGGTACCATCAGTTTTTTTTCCCTTTTTCGAATTTAAAAATTTACTTCATTACTCCAACAACTAAAATATTCAAATCAATTTTTGAGTTTACTTCATATAGAATTAGAGCGGGTACCAGTCCTTTTCAGTTGTGCGAGACGAATGTATCTTTGAAGTTCCTACTTTTAGGGTTAAATAGGGACTAAAGTGGTACAATCACTGAGACTAATAGGATAAAGCTACAATGGCATAAATGGTGTTTATTCATCTTACTGAGCGTTTGCATTTTATCTGTATTGCTAAAATTCATAAGAAGATTCATTGTAAGTACGGATGAAGCAACGCGAGCCGGGAAAAATTGACTGATGTGTGCAAGGGCGTAGCCAGGTAGGGGCAGGGGGGGGGCAGCTGCCCCCCCTAACAGCTTGGAAAATCTGTTAAAATCCCAAAAAAATTTGAAATTCAAAATAAAACAGTACAGAAATTTCACTAAGGTGAACTGACTGATAAAAACATTCACCCAATGTTCATTGTCTAAAATTCTAGTGGATATTTTTTAACTCTGAGTCATGAAATTTACTGTTTTTATAGTAAAAGTACTTATGTATTGTTATTGCCCTACTTATGCAGTGGTAATTGTTGGTCAGACGTTTACAGGCATGTATCAAAGTTGTAGAAATGGTTACAGTTTAGAAAGTGCTTATGAATTCACAAAATATTAAGAGTTCCTCCTTGAAATTATTGGGAAAATTTAGACTACCTTGCATCGGAAGTACTTTATATTGAAGGTAACAAAACGGTTGTAGAAAATATTTCGGTTTCCTGAGATAAAAATAAAACTGTTTGTTTATTAGTTTTAGTCGATCGTGTTTTTATACATTAAATTTACGTTAAAGTATATCAAATGATACATCAAATTCGGCTTACGATCAGAAAAATGTTTTTTATTGTTTGATATTTTTGGTCAAATTCAGTGTGTCACGCACTAGGATGACGCGTTTCGAACTCCATGACGAGTTAATCTTCAGACCCCTTTGTGACGAACTGATGCACAATGATACATAATCAGCTGTATATATATCTACATTTATGTCAAACATGTACATGCAAAGTAGATATCAGCCTAAAATGTCCAGCACCAATTATAGTTTGAATTTGACCGTTAATATTCAAACATGAGAAATGGAGGAAATTCTTTCCCCACGATTCCCCTTTTTACCACAAAGCTTAAGCATATTTACAAGGTTTTTTTTTTTGTTGGTAAACTAAGATTACTTTAAATTATTCTAAGTCAAAGTAAGGCATTTAGTTTTAGTTAAATCTTTTAAAGGATCATTAAAGTTTACTCGAGTTATCCTGCACACAAGCCAGCCGCCCAGACAGACGGAGATGGTTGGGATTTCGGGACCGGCCGTGGCATAGTGGTTAGAACACGCGACTACCATGCGGGAGATCGCAGGTTCAATCCTGGCTCCAGTCATCATAAAAAAAAATCGAATGTTGTTGGCAGCAACTTCGCAGTATAAATGTCGAGTCAATCGGCGTGTCTAGTAAGAGCTTCTCAAACAGTGACGTTCGCATTCGTCGATAAACAAGTAGGTGCCGTTAGTTGTGAATCTTAAAATAGAAAGCGTGTTAATTCACAACAACGCGAGAAGCTATCCCATACCGCATTCATGGGGTGTAAAGGGAAATTAAGTTTTTTTTTTAATAGTTGGGATTTCGGATAAGCTTGACTTATTTAAAACAACTTTGTCGATAACGTCATATCCGAAAATCAATCTATAGTCTGCGAAAATTGATTTGAGCCCATAAACCCCCTTGAGAAAAAAATGTTAACAAGAAATTTTAATAAAGTGCCCTTGATAACTAAACAAAGGAAACTAGTTTTTCTCAGGGGTAGGAACTAATGGGCTTAAATCGATTTTCGCAGACTATAATTGGGTTTTCGGATATTCCGTCTTTGGCAAAGTTGCTTTAAATAAGTTAAGCTTATTCCCTTAAAACACTACTCAAAGTTAGGGTAAAGTTAGTTTCCGGACCGTGTTATCTCTCGAAGAGGTGATCATAATTGGTTTAACACCTTGCAACTTCTTTTGGGGCCACGTGAAAGATAAGGCATACGCCAACAGCCCAGCGTCGATTCAAGACCTCAAAGATAAGATAAAAGATAAAAATAAAAATCGTAAGGCTATCGAAGACATATGGCAGCCACTTTGCGATTTGGTTATGGAAAATTTCATGAAAGGATATGGTCCTCTATGCGTGCTCGTGGTGGCCATTTGGCTGATGTTGATACCTTCCTCCAGTAAAAACTAAAATTCGTAATTGAAATCCTTTACCTAATACCAAGTATATGAGACCTGCGACACCAATTATGATCCATGATCGAGACTATATGCAAGTGATAGTAGTAACCATGTAAAGGAAAACTGCATACTCACTTTTTCTCCTCGTTGGAGGCTATGGCATGCTTCTATGCATGCTAAATATCTTGTTTTTTATATATCAAACAAGGTTTTTTTTACCCTAAATGTAAAATTTAAATGCTCGTTAAGCCTCCAGGTTGTAGCAATGCCAAAATAATTAGACAATACATGAATAACTATAAATCCCTGTTTGTGTACTTTTATAGTAAATAAACTGATTTTATCTCATTTGTCCAATTTGTTTACTGTCGTCGATAAAAAAGTAAAAAGGTTTTTGGTCCCGTCTGCAGAAATGTAAAATATCGATATTTTCAAAAAAGACAGTGGCATTTACACTATTTATCGTCATTTTCATGCAACCTAAAACTGTTTTAAACCCACCAAATAAAGGGTATTTTTGAACATATGAAATTTTAGACCGCAATTCTTGACCGATTTTCAAAATCTTTTTGTATTATTGGAAACAAAATTGTGCACAGAACGTTTTTTACTCTGAATTCGTTACCGTTGTTATTTTAAAAATTGTCAAATTTGATGTAAAAATAAATTGTTGACTTTAATTTCTAATATTTTTTGGATTTAACAAATTTCTTTATTTTGATAGATGATGTAACATATTATGGTATTGGTCTTTTTAAATGAAACCCTCACTACTTAGGCTACTTATAAACACAAAATATTATTTTATTTGCAGTTTAAGACAGAATTTTTTTATATATATAAAAAAAAATTCATAGTGACTCATCAATTTGACTTATTTTTTACAGAAGACTTGAAATTTTCCAGGTTATGTATAAAGATTTGTTCTAATCGGATAATAATTGTGAGCAGGACAATATAGTTTTTGGTTATATTTTTACTTAGTTCAATTTGTAACATATGCTTACAATAATTGCAGAAGTTCAGAATTTTTTGGACCCGTAAACCAAAAAATATTTGAAATTAAAGCCAAACATTATTTTTTCATCGACTTTAAAATATTTAAAAAAAAATAACGATAAGGTATCCATTCTTTGCACAATTTTTCGTTAGGTACGTAGTTTTAATTTTTTTTGTTTTAAACATACAATAAATATAAAATGTAAAACCATCTGCCCCCCCCTACATTAGATCCTGGCTACGCCCTTGGATGTGTGGTAAAAATATCTTCGCCTGTATAAGAAATGGTTGACTTTTAGAAACTATTCCATTTTATTTGAATTATACACTTATAAGTATGAGGGTCGTGTTACAACATGATACAATGTTTCTCAAAATAAGCTAGACAACTTTTAAAAAGTACATAATTGCGAATGAGATATGACAAAGTTTATCACATGTTATGTGTTCAAGTTATCACACTTTAATTTTTAGACTCACATAAACGAAAAATATAGCTGTTCAATGACTCCGAACGCTTTTTGAGAACCTTTTATTCATCGAACACTAATTGACTTGACTTCCAAAAGTTTTTCTCTATGTACTGAGCATGTTATTTGATTGTTGGGGTGGGTTCTGTTTTATGATCAGTAGGAGTACTTTAACAATTTCTGAGCTGAGGTTTTAGACCACAAGAGATTAAATATATTTCTTTTTAAAAACTCAAAGAATGCTGATAAATTAATTATTGCAATTTCTAAAATGCCAGGAAATATGAAAACATTTTCCGC
Source organism: Muscina levida (assembly GCA_964034835.1). Classification (NCBI taxonomy): domain Eukaryota; kingdom Metazoa; phylum Arthropoda; class Insecta; order Diptera; family Muscidae; genus Muscina; species Muscina levida. Next base: position 44,894,462 of record OZ035880.1, on the reverse strand, counting down.
ATTCCCAGATCAGAACGCATTCTAACCACAGGCATTTCCCAATAAGATCTCTCCAACCGTGCCCACAATGTTGCATCAATTTGAAAATAAATAAAATTCTTATAAGAACTTGTTTGACTTAATCTGATACAACTAGTGCCATCTAGCGCTAACTAGTAGGCATAACTATCTATAAAAAAATCTAATTGGTCTAATGTCGATAATACAGTCAACGTGAGAGATTACGGATAAAACTAAAGGCGTTTCGCTTTAAATTTAAGAGAAACACCCAAGTCCTACTCTCTTATAAACGAAACCTTTTTCTGTTAAGTATTTTTTATTTCTAAGGAATAGAAATCTGGGGGTTGATGGAACAAACCAACATCAACCACCAAAAACTAAACAATAGTCCAGGGTTACCAACATACCCAACATTTTTATAACTTCACTGCATACATTTGCAAGACCACTCCACTAGACAGAGAAAGCAACGACTTGCGAGAAAGCGTCTAAACAGTATGGTAGCCACCAGCAAAATGGTTGTAGATTATGGTCGGACATTGCCAGCAACACCTACAGACAACGAAGCACAACTAAAATCTATGATAAATGCCATGTGTCACGAAGCAACATGAGGGGGGCAGGAACGATTGAAGGAGGAATTGTGGCTCTAAATGCGCATGACAGTAGTTACATGCAACTTTTTGTTTGCTGTAGTTGTTGTTTTGTGTTATCTGTTTTCCAAACTGGGAGCCATATAAGTCCTGAGATAAACAACTAGGCTAGCATTTGTTGTTGTTAGTTGGTGTTGTATATGCCGAAGCTCTATATATAAATGCATGTTATGTATATACACTACGACGTATGTATATACAATGCAGCCTTAGTATATTATTAGATGCATTCAGAAATGCAAAAATGCATTTTCTATATACGCATATACATACCTAAAAATGCATATAGTATATATGTATGTAACAGTGTTTTTTCCACTATTGGCAATGCCTACTTCTAACTCCATCACCATTAGGAGGAACAAAACTCCCTAGAACTAGTGGGTGCGATAGACTCAACATGCATTTGCCTATACATACATGGTTATATTCTTCATTAGATGCGTTTTTCGCCCTTTGTGTGTATGTGTGTTTATTTGGTACTGTTGTTGCTGCTATTTCGGAATTTTCATTCTGAATGTGATAGACTTTATTGAATAGCAAGAGAATGTCATATGAATCATTAATCATATTTTTAAAGATTATTTATGGTTTTGCAGACCAAACTTCATCATCTGTATACAGTGTTTGTATGTCGATATATCAATATTGGTGATACAATTTATTTTCTACTTTTTTTTGTTCACAGTTCAAATAATTTGGATGATGAAAGGCTAACGCTGTACATATATATTACGTATGTGTTTGTAATTGTTGTTATTATACAACAATAATATTTAGAGACATTAGTATGTATGTGTGTGTGTGTGTGTGTAATCCTTTTGTTGCAAAATTGATTTTAATTGTTGTGTGAATTTCCGACAAGTTGTAGCCTTCAAGTATATTAATTATTTTTTTATTCACAGAGTCTCAACAACGGTTGTTGCGATCATGTTTTAATGACTGTTTTTTATTTGACGGGAATCACTATATCACTATTTTTGCCTACTTTCACTGAAGACTTCGTGTCGGTCAGTGTCATCCCGCAAAGTCGTAGCAGCTTCAAGGGGATACCAAACTCAGTCATAGCACTTTGTAACCGATAAACAGGTAGTAGGTGCTTGCTTTTCTTGGGTCTAACTCTGGATTTTTCGTAGTGTGAGTATCTGGTCGGTCGCGGATTTACCAGATCTAAAACCACAGAAAAGTGCCAATCAAGTTCGCTAGGATGGTCTTTAGTATTTCACATAACACACTAACCAGGGCCTTGTAAGCGATGCGAAACAGGCAGATCCCGCAATAGTTGGTACACAAACTTGGATCGCCTTTCTTAAGCACAGGATTAAGGACACTCAGATTCCAATCATCTGGCATGCATTCCTTTAGCCAAATGGCTTTAAAAAGATTTGCCGGCAGTCCATCGGCGCTCGCAGCATTATTATTTTAAAGCCACGCATTTGCTGTGCTGATCTCGTTTTACCCCGGCGGTGGACAATCTGTTCCGTCGTCGATGACTGATGTGATTTCGTCCCTCATTCTGCCTTTGGACACCAAAAGAGAACAAAAGTGTTCCCTCCATACTTGCATCACACTCTGAATGTCAATGATCACATTTCCGTCTCCGTCCTTACAGGTGGGGACCAGGGCAAAGCCTTTGCCTTTTACCTATCGGTAGAAATTTCGGTCTCCACCTCTATCTCTGTAATTTGTGATATCCTGGCTCTCTCTTTTCTTCCATAGACACTTGTTTCACCTAAAGAGGACTGACATCTCCCTCCTCTTCTCTTTATAACGCTCCGTCACTGCACGCGTTGCCATTGGCTGCAGTTTTACCCTGAATGCAGCATCCTTTTCTACAAACATTTCGCAATATTCCTCATCGTACCAGGGCTTGTCTGAGCGTGGTTTTTCATAACCCAGTACGGTCGTTGCGGCAGAGATCATAGAATTCGCAATATCCCAGCGGTAAAAATACCCATTACGTAATCGCTAATGTCAGCTATATTTACTAGCAATCACTAATGATTCTCTCGCTTATGTTCCGCCTTGCACATGAGTGTCATAGGCAGTTTAATCGGTGCACTTTTGCTTACAAAGTAAGGGAAGATGTCAGTAAGTGCCATTTCCGTTGCAATTACATTATAAGCGGAGTTCTATGCGAGCTTCATAACGCGCTTGATTACGAAGTAAGTGACGATGTCAGTAGGTGTCATTTCAATAGCATTGTAATCGGAGTTATAATGAGTGGACGATTAGATCCTCGCTTACAATGTGATACCGCTGGGATGCTGCCATTGGCTGTCGGAAACATCAGAATTAGGTGGCTTGGTTTAAAGTAATTGAGAGAGTTGATTGGAGTAGGCATTGGCTATATCGGTAGTATGCAGCTTTGTGTTGTCTAGCTTCTTTTGCGTTTGGCTACCAGCGTTTTTAGCATCGCTTACTCCCATGCGTACCTTGGCTGCAGATGGTGATTCGAGTCAAAGTTTGCACCGCTCATCACACGCACGTCCATAACGCTTGAGACATGCCTTCCATCAATTACCACGTGATCAAATTGGTTTCTTATATTTTGATCAGGGGATATGCAGTTTGCCCTGTAGATATCTTGAAGTTGTGCTGACTGAATTTCCCAACAACTGAACCAAAATCATCTTTCCTCCATATTTTAACATTTAAAACTCCATGAACAATTTGAATGTCATGTGTAGGGCAGCGGTCATATATTTCCTCCAGGCGCATCTTTAATCTCCTCATCTTTGTTTTTTGTCGGGGCGTGTACGCAAATCAGCGGTATGTAAACATATTTCGCCTTGATGCGGATAGTGCCTATTCGGTCACTTACATAGTTAAACCGCGAGACCAGATGTCAAAATCTGTGACATACTATGAATACCAGACGAGGCCTAAAACAAGGCGACGGCCTATCGTGCGATCTCTTCAACATTGTGATGGAGATGATAATGAGAAAAGCTGCAGTAAACACGAGTGGCACTTTATTCAACAAAAGCCACATGCTACTCGCGTACGCTGATGACGTAGACATCATCGGTCGAAAACTGCGGGATGTGACTGCAGCCTTCTCAGGTATACAGAAGGAATCAGCGAAAATGGGCCTAACGGTGAACGAGGACAAAACGAAGTTATTAGTTTCAACGAACAAAGAATCTACTCGTTTGGGAAACTGCGTGAACGTTGACAACTATAATTTCGAGGTGGTAGATAACTTTGTCTACCTAGGATCCGCCATCAATAAAGCAAATAATGTCAGCCTAGAAATCCGGAGAAGAATCCTGCTTGCAAATAAATGCTACTACGGACTAAGCAAGCGATTCAATGACAGAGCCCTCTCTCGACGAACAAAACTCCAGCTATACCAGATACTGGTTCTACCTGTCTTAATGTATGGCTCAGAATCCTGGGTTATGACACAAGCGGATGAATCGGTTCTGGCGGTATTCGAGAGAAAAATACTCCGTAAAATATATGGGACCATCATCGTTAACGGAGAGTATCGGCGTCGTATGAATCATGAGCTGTACGAGCTGTACACTGACATTGACGTGGTCAAACGCATTAAGGTGCAACGGCTGCGCTGGCTAGGTCATGTTGTACGCATGGATGAAAATGCTCCAGCTCGAAAAGTCTTCGACAATGAACACGATGGACGGCGCAGAAGAGGGCGACCAAAACTCCGTTGGAAAGACCAGGTTACTGAGAACCTTACAGAACTCGGTGTGACTAACTGGAGAAGAAGCGCAGAAGATCGAGGCGCTTATAATATTTTTCTACGTGCGGTATATAATCCACTGGGATTGCATAGAAGTACCAGCTAAGTAAGTAAGTAAGTACTATGAATTCACATCCAAATTCGTGTCCTTTTGCATGGCAGCTCTAAAAGATGTCACAGTTCTTTCGTCGTTTTGTCGAAGACATCAGCCAATTGGATAGAGACACTGTAGTGTCATACTGCATATTTTCTTTGTTGTAATATTATAATTTGTATTTCAACTTTGTTTTTTTTTTTGTTTGAATTTCTAATAATGTCGAATTCAATTATTAACATTTTTTCGATTTCAATTCAGCGATCAACTTCAGAACCATCTCTGTACAGAGTTCCGACATTTCAGGGGGTCTTCAACATTTGTGAAGGGTTCTTATTTCTTTCCTTTCTTCGTGTTTTATAACACAGTACTACACCCGATTTTGGGACTCAATTCTGAGAACTGCACGTGAAAGTAGCCCCAAAAAGAAGAAGTTCTGCATCATTCGTTTGGTCAAGTTACATGCCATAACAATTGAGTATAGCTTTGAAGGTAGTAAGTATCGTATAGGGGAATTGGCCACGTTTTAGGCTCTTTTGTTTGACATAACATAAATACTATGGTGGCGTATGATTATCAAAAGATATATTCCTCGTAAATCATACGCTACGGAGTACAACAGTTTTATTGTAACTGCTGTAGGAAAACGTTATATGAACAAATAATTTTTTTAAATTTGTTTCAGCTAAATAGGTCTAGTGGTTTCGAGTTATGTCGAACAAAAGAGCCAAAAACGTGACTAATTCACCTATACGATACTTAGTAATTTCAAATTGATATTAAATTATTATGTCATGTAACTTGGCAAAACGAATGATGCAGAACTTCTTCTTTTTGGGGCTACTTTTACGTACAGTTCTCAGAATTGAGTCCCAAATCCATGAGCTGAAAAATGTTGTTGTGTGTATGCGACCAACTTGAACACCATCTCTGTGCAGAGTTCTGACATTACAGGGGGTCGTCAACTTTTGTAAAAGGTTCTTGTTTTTTTCCTTTCTTCGTGTTTTATAATAGTTGTTTTATTTAAGGGGAGTAGCTTATTAGGCCACCGCGCCCGATCCTAGTTTCTTGGGGCTGCCAGAGCCACGAAGATAACCGTTGTGTTGAGCTTCAGTTTCAGCTGTTACCTAAAATTTGACAACCATCGATGGCGGTATGCCATGTATGTTGCTCAACATTACACCTTTTCACAATTGCTACCACTGAACGGATGCTCAGGGGGTTTGTCCGGTGAACACGTGATCTATCGGACGTTATGAGCTGCTTAAGGACCCCCAACTAGAGATTCTAAGTAAATAACGATAAAAAAAACTCATATAAGAAAACCTCCCATCCCTATCCCCATTTTGTTGTAACTATTTCTCCTTCACATGATTTGCAATGTCATGAGAAATAAAAATTTTAATGGAGTCTCATGCGGATGTTGCTCTTTCCAACATTTATGTTAAACCATCGCTGAAGAAGATTTGATTGTAAAAACATAAAAAAAAAGTTCAACAAACATAGCGTGAATTTTGGAAATAAATTTCCACGATTTGTGAACGTTGTTCAGATGTAAGTCTCTGCATGTTGATTTGCCAAAGTATACTGCTTTTACTTAAAATGTCGATTGATTCGAAACAATACTGCCAAGTTTCTGTCTACAATATCGAGGGGGCCAGCAATAGATGAAAAATGAAATGAATAGAGCCCGGAATCAAACCACTGATCACCCTCATAGTGGTCGCGTGTGTTAACCACTATGCCGCGGCCGGTCCCTGCTTTTATTATTATTAATGCCATTTTAATGTATTACGACATAAACTTTCTGCAAAAATTACAGAAAATTTGCTCAATTTGTCATCAATTTATTCATCAACATGTAATACAAATGTTGTTGTATATTCCTTAGAATGTACTAAAACACATTAAGTTTACCACCCCCTCTAAAAAGTAGCTTACTTTGCACAAAATTCTCAGAGATAAGTTTATCACAGGACAATAAAACGGCAAACGGAAGCAAAGAAACAACGACACTTATGAGCCTTGCAAGCCGCTTGTCCTGCTAATAATAAAAACCTCATAAAAGTGACCAAATATGGAATGAAATGGAATAGATAAAAACCTCAAGTAAATATCTTCTAGACAGGCAATAGACTCAAACGGACTGCAACCGCCAAAAAAAAAACGCAAACACACACAAAAAATCTGTCTCATCTCCTTCTTCCAAGGATATGCAAGACAAAAAAAAAACAATGACCACGGCGACGACTACAGTGACGACAATAACAACTATAGCTAGAAGAAAACAAGTAGAAGGAAGTAAAACTACTGGGGGGAAAACTGGAATTCAATAACAAAACAAAAACACTAAAATCTCAACACACTTTATTGTGCTGAAATTGAAAACGTTTTGAAAAGGAAAATGAAATTGCTGGAGTGGCAGACGAAGAGTTAAAAATGAAGCGTAACGAAAACGTAGGATAAAAGGGTTGTGGATTACCCAAACTGACGACGACGACGACTCTAAGGATATTAGAAGTGTCGTGTAGACAAAGTTTTTAAGAATGAGGCAAATATTCAAATCGGGTTTGTGACACCCTACGGCTGTGATAATGATTGGTTAGGTTGCTATTTGGTGTTTTTTGTTTTAGTTTATTAGGAATAATTTGGCTACTTCATCCATCTGTGAATTTAATGACAAATGGAACCGGAGTGTGAAGAGAATTTGTATGCGAATGGTAACTTAGATGGTTTTGTTGGTTGGTGGTGAGCAGTAGAATGGAGTGTGGCATAGGATACTCCTGTACACGTTTACTTAGTACGGCGATGTTTCGGCCTATGTGGAGTTCCTTAGGCGTACGGAAGTTGAATGATCTTTTACCGCATCGTTCGTCTTAAATTTGATTTAGGAATGTCAGAGAGTTGTCTTTAAAGAACCACCGCGTAGGGTTATAATCGTGTACAATGTTATGGTGATTTGCCATGGGGGTTGGGGATTTACCAATATGAGTTTTCCGATCGTTATTAATTGGGGTATAACCAGAATATCTCTTTGGAGGTCGCAAAGCAGCCTACAAGTCCGATAGATCATGTTCTCCGGCAAATGACTCTGGACATCCTTTCAGTGGTAACAAATATGAGAAGGCACAGTGTTGAGTAAAAAAATGACCTACGATGCGTCTTAAAAAATAGGTTATATAAGTTACCAAAAATAAACACAAATGCTCTCTTAGCGGCTTTGGCAACCCCAATAAACTAGGATCGAGGGTCCTCTTCTTAAATAAAAAAACAATTATGAAACAAGAAGAAAAGTAACAACACAAGAACCTCGCTATATATTAAGGGCGTCAAACGTTAACAGGACCATGGTATGGGAATATGTACCTGTAATGTCTGAACGATTTTCTCCACCGCCTCACAGGGAATGCGAAGGACGGAAGATAGACAGAACTGTGACTCTTTTACGGCTTTCATACTGAAAGACACGAATTTGGATGTAGATACATAGTAGGCAAAAGACTTTGACGTCTAGTCTCGCGGTTTAATTATGTAAGTGACCGAATAGCCAATATCCGCATCAAGGCGAAATATTTACATCACTCCGATTTGTGTACACGCCTTGTCGGTTGACGTAGACGAAGACATACCACCGAGATGGCCGATGCCTACTTCAACATACTCCCTAATTCTGATTTTCCCTTATACATAATGACAGTATATTGCCTCAACGACCGTACTGGGTTATGAAAACTATGCTCAGACAATCCAATTAGGAATGTCCTGTAATGTCTGAGAAAATGGAAAACTACAAGGCAAAACTACAGCCAAAGGCAACGAGTGCGATCACGGAACTATATAATGAGGAGAGGTTGGAGATGAAACGCCTCTTCAGGCGGAGAAAAAGAAAGAACCAGGCTACAGAAATGTACGAGGCTAGTGGGGCTTCACCTCTTCACCTTCGCCTTCGTTTTAGAACATGGATGCCCCTGTATGAGAAAGGAACCGGTCACGGACACGCAGAGATTGCTGAAAATATGGATGGAACTCTTTCGTACTCTGCTTGTTCCAGAAGACAGCATAAGTGAAGAAACCTGGCCAATCATCGACGACGGAGTAGATTGTCCACCACCGAGCCAAAAAGAGATCATCACGACAATTGCACGGCTAAAAGCAATCAAGATGAGGGAGCCGAAGTACTGCCGGCAGAGACTTTTAAGGCCGGCGATGATGAGCTAGCAACGTGCATGCACCAGCTTGTACAAACCATTTGGCTGAAGTAATGCATGCCCCATGATTGGAATCTGAGTACTCTATATCTTGAGCTTACAATTGGCGATCCAAGTATGCACCTTTTACCTGCCTAACGTGCCTAAACGCCATCTAAGCTAACCTTATTACTATGGTTTTAAACCTGGTAAATCCACGACCGATCAAATATTCATACTACTACAAGTCCTGGAGAAGACCCAAGAAATGCAGATAGACACCTACCATCTGCTTATAGTTTACATAGCTGTATTCGACAGTAACTATTAGATGCTATGGCTGTGTTTGGTATTCCCGCGAAGCTGATACCGTTTTTCGGGATGATTCTCCATCGTAATTTAGATGATCATATGACTGTTCCATCGTCAATAAAACTCAAATACTGCCTGCGTATGCCGATAACATAGATATCAGGACAGCGTGTTGTTACTGCAGCCTTTTCAGTCATTTAGAAGCAGTTGGTAAAAGTGGGTGTGTGATAAATGAGGACAAAAACAAACTATTTGTTTCAACGAACTAAGAATTTACTCGTTCTGGACGTTACTTCTACCTTGACTCTGCCGTAAACCAAAATATTAATGTCAGCCTGGAAATCTAGAGACGTGATTTGATCCCAAGGAAGCTAAGGAAACATTTTAATGGTAAAGCCCTCTCTCAATGAACAAAGATCTAACTCTACCAGACATTGATCCTACCCGCCTTGCTCTACATAGCAGAATCCTTGGTAATGACACAAGCGGATCAATATATTCTGATAGTCGTCGAGAACAAAATACTTTGTAAATTGTTTGGACCCACCATCGTCAAATGAACCATGACCTGTGTAACGACATCGATGTAGTCAAGCGCGTTCAAATAGATCGAATGCGCTCCGAGTCAGCGCGAATGGATGACAATGCTTCAGCTTAAAAAGTCTTCTACAATAAACTCGAGAGGGTGACCCAAACTTCGTTGGATGGACTAAGTAAAAGAACTGCTATCGAACTTGGTATGATGAACTATCTACTTAGATCAAAATACCGAAGCAATTTGAATTCTTCTCTTCATGCGGCTACTGATGAATGAATTCTTGTTGCTGCTGTCAATTAAAAAAAAAATAATAAAAAATAGTTTTTTCCTCTTTTTTTGTTGATTGATTCATAGTTCGGTTAAGGTCATTTCAATAGAATATTACCAATATGTTTTAGTTCAAGAGTTGTGAAATGTATTGTATGACGTTATTTCGGCATTCACCACTATGCCTGGTCAGCGCCCTTTGCTGCGACTATTTCACTTACATCACAAACCTTATGGGAAGAAAGTTACTCAATGTAATTAAGACTTTCTTCTGTAAGCTTAAAAAGAACTTAATCATAGCGCTGCCCAAAGTCGTATCTTACCGATTGTCAAACACTAACTGGTTTTCATTTCGATTTCATTATCCTTCGTCGTCAACAAAAACTATATTTGAAAACCAAATTTCTCACTCTCCTGTGACAATAAGACAAAAATCTCTAGACAGCATAAAAATGCTGACCAAAGAAACTACCAAAAGCAAAAAGGCAAAGGCACACCAATCACCTATTGTTCTCATGAGCTCACCACAACTACGACGACTACGGCTAAAGGATATTTGGGAATGACCAAGCAAGCAAAAAAAAAAACCAAAAAACCCTTAACTATTGACTGACAACATTTCGCTACCAGTTTCTCTAGTCTACGGCATAAATTACTTTCACATCCTTTATGTTCATCGTGATACGAAAACAGTCTGGAGGATATCTAGTTTGCTTCTAAGGTATCCACTTAAAGACACAAAGGGGTGAGTCTTTGATCTGTGCTTTGGTGTATATCCTGTTTGCTTAGGGGATTTGTGTCATAGCGATTTTTCAGTTGTCTATTTGTTTGCATTGCTAGGATATCAATGAGTGTGCGAGTTCTTAAGTCCTATTCAATATTTGTCATGATTTTTGTTTAGAACTTAGGACAGAAGAAGAAGAAGAAGAGATATTTTCAATTATTAGGGTCCCATTTGAGTATAAGTAATTGGTGTTAACCGTTGTTAACATTTGCCACGTTTTCTAATTGAGCGCAGAAGGGTAGAAGTGTGCCGAAGGTGAATAGATCGCATTGTTTTGCAATGGGTTAGGGAAAATTAATTATACTTGAAGTGTCCCAAAAAAATATTGTTAGGGCAAAGTTAAATGTTCAAATGAGAGGGGATGTATGGTATATCTTATGAGCAGTACAAAATGCTGTCCGGCAGTGGTTTTCTATTGTCTATTTTATTTATTTTATATTATATTTATATTATTATAGGAATAATATTATAAAATGATCGCCAACAGGCGGCTAAGGCTATAAAATCTATTTTAGGAATATGTAAGCAAATAAGATGCTCAGTTAAATGTAATTTGTTTGATTCAAAGAACTTTATATGTACGGGGCATAACATTTCGCAATGGTTAAGAAACTTACACAGTACAACACATGATTCTGGGACTCAATTCTGACAAATGCACTTGAAAGTTGGCCCAAAACGAAAAAGTTCAGCATCATTCGTTTTATCATGTTACATGCCATAATCATTTAATATTGATTTGATGTTATTAAGCATCGTATAGGAGAATTTGTCACGTTGTAGGCTCTTTTGTTGAAAAATTATTTTTTAGAAATTATAAAAATATTTTCAGTTTATCTACTCTCAACTAAACCTGAAGACTTTTTTTTAAAGCAATATCTAATTTTATCTTCTCACAACTAAAACAATATTAAACTATAAATTTTTCCAATACGAATACGATGTTACACACATTCATATGTCATTTCAATTTCCACTCCATGTATTATGTACACTAGATAAAGTATTCCAGAGAATGTCTGTACCTTTCCTACCTTCAAAAAAAAAACCCTTTCCACTGGAAACCACCCTGAAACATCATGCAAGTTTCACCTACCCCTCTCTAATGTTGTCATGCTCTGGAACAACAAAATTTCTGGTCCGTAAAGACTACAAACCACACATTCATATGCATTAACTACTATGCCCTTCGCACCCTCTTTCATTCCAACCAATAATTTGAATATTGTTATTATCCTTGCAAATGAAAACTAGAAAAGTTCTCTAACATCTATGGAACAGTTTTGCACATTTTAGCCTTGGAAAGGGATAACTATTTTTAAAACCTGAATACAATTGCATATATACATGAATAGTACACATAAATAGTTTAGTGTGTGTGTATGTGTTTATAAGTAAGCGTATACGTTTATGTCTTACTTTGGTGCTTACAAAGATTTCAAACGAGGGTTAAGTGAGAAATGAGAGTAGGTTGAAAGCTCACTCAACTGCGAACAAATTTGAAGCTACTATGTTAACAAATAAAAGAGCAATAAGCAATTTTCTTTATCAGTTTTTCATGTTTGTAAAATTTAAATCAGTTTTTGTTGAAGACACCTTTTTTCGAATTCAGGGACTTCGGTTGAAATGCTGTCATTCATGCATACCACATTACATATTCATCAATATTTCAAAAATGCTAAGGTATTCAGTAGAACTCTGTTTCAAATAGAATGAGTCCATACTATATCTTACAAAATAACAAATGGTATAAAATTCTTTTGAACAGATGTAACTTTTCAAATGAAGCTCCTTAAAATATCTTTATAAACAGTCAATTTTACAAAAAAATAGGATAGAAACCGCTTTGCAGCACACCAACGATAAAGATTTATGTAGTTCAACACTAATATACGATAGTTTTGTTTTTTGGTTTTGTCAAATACAAATTTCCATAACAACCGGTTTATGACTTAACCTTAAAGTAATATGAACAGTAGTAGTCTTACATGCATCAGTATATACCCAACTACATATACCTTTTAATATCAGCATGTATAAGCATTATGCGCGCCGGTCATTTCAACAGTTAAATTAAATAAAAATATGCAAGATCCCCAACTCCTTCGCCTTAGTCCTCTTAGCTTGTGGAATGGCATTGGGGTGGCTCCTAAACAATTGTAATAGAAATGTTTTTGCAAATGGCAATTTAATACGCAAACACACACATACAGGCGCACTCTTGCAATCATTGACAAAGAAATTAAATGAGTTTCATGTTTGCATGGGCGCAAGAGGAAGGACACGAAATCCTTTACATGAGTTTAAATGTACCCCTAATGTATTTATGCAAGTGTGTGTGTGTGTGTGCGTACAACAGTTAGCTTCTAAATATGGCGTCGTCATCTTTGAAACCCTTCTTCGGTTTCATCTTGTTCTCATTTGGGATAGTTGTGTGCAAGTATCCAGTAACAGGACAGAGGGTGAGTTAAATTCTCATTGGTGGTATGGCTGATGATGGTGGTGGTTCTCCGGCTCGGGTAGTTTTAGTTGCACAGCAATTTTATATTAGTTTCAGTTTATTTGTATATCCGGCATAAGGTTAAGGGGGATGGGAAATACATGTTTGGTTTGCTATGGGACATAAAATAAAGTCTGAGGTCCTTTGGTCAGAAGAAGAGGGAAGGTTTAAATAGAAATTTTTTTTGCAGAAAATGGAGGACGATTGCAATAAAATCGTAATTGATTTACAAAAGGTAAGGTTAGAAGCTGTAATTAATTTATGGAATTAATGCCTTTGATTATCTGAAAAAACAAATTTGGAATAAATGTAAGATTTAAATATATTTTATTGCTCAAAATATTAAAATGTTAATAACTAATAATTAATTATAGCAAAACAAAATTAAAAAATTTAAAAAAATATAAAAATATTGAAATATATTCAATATACTAGAAATATATTAAATATATAATAATATTATATATATTAAAAATTAAAAATATATTAAAAATATTAAAAATATTAAAAATATTAAAAATACTAAAAATATTAAAAATAATAAAAGTACTAAAAATATTAAAAATATTAACATAATACATTTCACACAACTCTTGTAAAATAAGTTCTATTAGCGATAATAGAAAACTGATCTCAAACCGAACAATGAAAAACATATTCATACTTCTTACAGATCGACAATAACAAACAAGAGCATACATTCACGGGAGGTACACTGGGTTGGCATTTGTTGCCAAAAACAATTCTATGCAATTTTGTCCGATGGACAAAGCATAGACAAGAGCTTGTGTGTATTATGTTGATGTGTGGTCTTCGTTGATACCATTTTCGCACCGGTGTGTGTGAGCTTCACATTGATTGTGTGAAGCTTTTAACACTTAAGGTTGTGATAATGAGTGGAGAAGGCACAGCAAACGGCACTGATGATGATGGTTTGGCAACCATCGAAATAGCTATCTGCCCTGCCAGCTGTCAACATAATACATTTCACACAACTCTTGTAAAATAAATTCTATTAGCGATAATAGAAAACTGATCTCAAACCGAACAATGAAAAACATATTCAAAATATTAAAAATATAAGAAATATTAAAAATGTTAAAGATATTAAAAATATTAAAAATGTTAAAAATATTAAAAATATTAAAAATATTAAAAATATTAAAAATATTAAAAATACTAAAAATATTAAAAATACTAAAAATATTACAAATTTTAAAAATATTAAAAATATAAAAAATATTAAAAATATTAAAAATATTAAAAATATTAAAAATTTTAAAAATATTAAAAGTATTAAAAATATTAAAAATAATAAAAATATTTAAAATATTAGAAATATTAAAAATAATAAAAATATTTATTACTAGCTGGCCCGGCAGACTTCGTCCTGCCTCCAAATTATTTTATTATTTTATTTTTATTTTCTAAGAATTGCTAAAATGGTTCAGCAGTGTCGTCCAGGATAAAATAAAAACTTACTTATTGATAGGCATATATTCTAAAACCACATTTTAAAGCCGATTGACTGACATAACTTTCTGCGTTGGTGTACTGGGTGATTGATACTTAAGGTGTTTTGTCTGAGGTGTTTGGTCTGAGCCATAATAGTACTTTGTCCCTTTTTATTCCAAGGAGTACCAATTTCCAAAAATCCCTTCATTTGGCTCAACAACCCTATTAACCGTTTGGTCTAGGTGAGAGCAACAGTTGTTCCCATTTTCGTGTTTGTCCCCTAAAAGTTCGAAATGCGAAAACCACTTTGTGAAGCTCTCTAATTCTATAGGAAGTGCACCAACATAAATGTTCGCCATTCTACCTTAAGCCATTTTGCGGTCTGGGTGACCATCTACAGCCCATCCCTAACTTTCACTGAAATTTTGGGACAAATGGGGCCAACCGTTTTTAGAATTAGGAATGACATCAAAATGTACATCTTTTTTATATATATAGACTTCTGAATAACTATGATGTTAAAAAAAGTGACTAAATGACATTCCAAAAATTAAGTGTATCATAAGCTAAACACCGGCAACTGGTTCCAAACATACATTCAAAATTTTTTCATGCCAAAAAATCATATATTTTAAGTTTAAGTAAAATCAGACAATAGATATTCAAAATTTTCTTATGCCAAAAAAATGATTTATTTGAAGTTTAAGTAAAATCGGACAATCGATATAAATTTTCGAAATAATTCAACCCCAGCGAAATCAACTGCGGGTCCATATATACAACAAAAAATTCTCATAATAAAACAAATATACATTCTAAATTTCAGTCTAATTGTTTAATTCGTTAAAATTTTCACTATAATTCCACCATAGCGACACCTACCGGCTCAATTTATACAAACAAATTTTTCTCAAGGTTCCACAAACATAAATACAAAATTTCAGTTAAATTGGTACACGCATTCAAATTTTCGATATAAATCCACTCTAGCGCCATCTACCGGGTCCATTTGTACATACGATTTTTTCTAATGATCAAACAAACATTGATTCTGAATTTCAGTTAAATTGGCCCATTCGTTAAAATTTTGATTGTAAACCGACCCCAGCGCCACCTACTGGGTCCATTTGTACATAAAATGTTTTCTCATGACCAAACGAATATCCATTCTAAATTTCAGTTGAATTGGTTCATGCATTCAAATTTTCGATATAAAGATCTACGGAAAATGTCTAGTCGAATAAAAAAAAACAGCCAAATCGCTCCAGCCGTTCTCAAGTGATGGGTTTACATACGTGGACCATTTCATTTTTATATATATAGATATTAAAAATATTAAATATATTAAAAATATTAAAAATATGAAAAATATTTAAAATATTAAAAATATTAAATATATAAAAAATATTAAAAATATTAAATGTGCTAAAAATATTAAAAATATTATAAATACTAAAAATAATAAAAATATTTAAAATATTAAAAAAATTACCAATATTAAAAATATTTAAAATATTACAAATATTACAAATATTAAACAGCTTGCCGTCAACGACGTTCTCAAACGGTTGGAGTCGGAAGGATGTACAGTAGTAGCGTATGCAGACGATATAGCACTCTGCGTCTCTGGACATATTCATAAATAATGTTAGCTGTGGCGGTTAAGTAGTTGTTGTTGTTGCTATAAACAGGTATCATATGTACGAACATTTTCGAACATTTTAAGTAATGTTTAATTAGCAATTAGATTTATGATTTATCCTCTTTAAAGGGTATCCACTCTATGTCTCGAACAAAGGATGCAGGACTATATCAACATCCTGGCAAACTGGTGTGCCAGTAGAGGGCTCAATGCGAACCCGGACAAAACAGAACTGGTACTTTTCAGTCGGAAACAGAAATCGCCCGCTACATCCAACATCTATCTGGGCAACAAACAACTCAACTTCTCCGATACGGCGAACTACCTGGGCCTTATATTAGACAGGAAGCTTAATTGGAGACAGAACATTGAAAGCAGATCCAACAAAGCACTCATAGCTTTATATACATGTCGTAAAGCTATCGGGAAAACATGGGGATTTAAACCCAAGGTAACACTCTGGATTTACAATGCTATAGTGAAGCCAATACTACAATATGGCTCTATAGTTTGGTGGTACGCGCTCGACAAGAAGAGCAAATTCAAACAATTGGATCGTGTTCAACGGTCCTCTTTTCTCCTGATAACCGGATGTATGAGATCGACCCCCTCTAAGCTCTCTACACGATACTCAATCTACTACCACCTGATCGGCTATTCGACTAAACGAGATTGATCATTGGGATCGTTCCATCGGACATTCAAAGACCCTGAACCATATCAACATCTCACTCGAAACTGACTACGTGCTAAATACACGGAAATCAAACGTTCTATACGAAACTAGAACGCCCTCCAGAAAGGAGTGGGCAGAGAACGAGAACGCAATGTATGGACCAATAAACATATTTACCGATGGGTCCAAACTGGATGACAAGGTCGGCTACGGTATCTACTTCGCGGATCTGGGCCTAAATATAAGATCGAGAATTCCAGATTTCTGCAGCGTTTTCCAAGCGGAAATACTTGCTATTAAACGAGCCGCGGACGTGATCAACGTGAGGAAGATATCACAGGAGGATATTCTCCTGTTCACGGATAGTCTAGCGGCGGTAAACTCGTTGAAGCCCTGTGGCATCAAATCGAAAGTGGTCAGTGCCTGCCGGAAATCTCTTAACGAGATATCCAGGAACAACAGAGTTCTGGTTACGTGGATTCCCGGACACAGCGGAATCAAGGGGAAACTGTAGAGCGGATGAAGAGGCCAGACAGGGCTCAGCCGCAGGATAGCGACGTTGAACACGTAGCACTTCGCCCTATATTCACCTGTAAAAGTACCATTGAAAATCTAACGTTTAGAATTGCAAACGACAGATGGAAGAATGAAGAAACCTGTAGAAAGCCCAAAATGACTTGGCTAGAATACAACGCGAAACGTGCATCGTACCTGGTAAGTCTTTAGAGGGACCAGATAAGGAAGATTATTGCCTTCCTGACGGGACATGGACCCATAGGCAGGTATGCGAGAAGAATGGGATTCGCAACGAAAAGCGAATGCTACTACTGCGGAAACAGTAGCAGTGAAACATCCACCGACCACATTATATGTGATTGCCCAGCGCTATACAGAAGGAGACTGGAAACCCTGGGGAAACCCTTCTTAAATGGTGTAGAAGAACTTGCATCGTTGGACATCGGAAGGATTAACAACTTTTGTAAAATTATCAACTGGACGGATTGGATCGAAACTCCGGATTCCCAATCGACAACTGGCAACGCGATCAGTCAGCACACGCGCTGATAGCATAGGTTGAAGGGATGGCACAAATGCCCAACGGGTGTCACAATGGGTCCATAAGGACCTAAGTGTTCTCCTTTGAAGAAGGAGATGCCTGCATACCAACCAACCAAATATTAAAAATATTACAAAAATAATATTTTAAATATTTTTTAATATTTTCAATATTTCCATAATAAATATAAAAAATTTCAAAAATATTAAATGCAAATAAAAATATTTAAATACTACATTATTAAAAATATTCCTAACATTCGAAATACTTGGTCAATATATTAAAATGATGAATATATATTATTTTCGTATCGACAAATATTGTCATATCTCCAACATTTTTTACACCGATACAATACACAACAAATTCGCAGGACATCCTGTGAAACCTTTGATTTAATTACCACGGACTGCCATCACAATACCACCCATTGTGACCCCGTTAACCTCATTTCCTTCAATGTCCTTTGTTTTTATCCCTCTTGTATGTGTTGTTTATTTTCATTAAAAACTTTTCCTATTTAACTTTTGTTAGCAACATTTTTGTTTTATTTCTCCTTAGAATTTCTACTCGTTTTGCGTTATTTCTCAATGTAAATTCATCAACGTTCTGAGCGTTCCTTTTGTTTATCGTCATTATAATTAGTTCACTTTTTCAAAGAGAAGGAAATGAATTGAGTTGGTTTTTGTTGCTGGCAGTATTTGTTTACAGCTGAAAACTTTGTCCTTGTATAAAGATTGTAATTAAACGTTGAGCGGAGTAAAGTTATCATATTTTTTTTTGTCAAGCAAATATAATGAAGCTAATGAAAAGGTTGGTTTTATGAAAAGATGGCTGTCACAAGGATAATTCAAGGAGGAGCCTCTAATTATGTAGGTATAGAGTAGGGTTTTAGGGAGAGGAGATATATCAATGCAGGTAGGGTCACTAAATCTGTAGATTTATGTTGTGTATACAAAGGAAAAGTTATACCATTTCAACATTAAATATTTTTTTGAACCTAACCATGAATGCATATTTCACTGAGACAGTTGCGCACTTTTAACACAATATTGAAAGGTAAAATGTTTTGATCTAACATAAAAACCCCTGTCCCCCCTTAAAGACCATTAATGTTATCAATATGAATTCCTTTTTCTTTGTTCATCTTTAAAAATGTGCCCATTTTTAGGTTTTCTCAATGGTATTACAGAGTTACATTAATAAAAAGTAAAACTTGTTCGCCCAACTGCTTCGAGTGCCTCACTGAGAGGA
This sequence comes from Muscina levida, assembly GCA_964034835.1. NCBI lineage: Eukaryota > Metazoa > Arthropoda > Insecta > Diptera > Muscidae > Muscina > Muscina levida. The sequence goes on along the minus strand of OZ035880.1, from coordinate 44,875,334 downwards.
AAACTAAAGCTGTGTCACGTTGCGGTTTTACATGTTCTTTTTTTGCTCGCAAGGAGCAAACAACATAACAATGTCATTCAGGGTATAGAAAATGAGAAGGGCTTTGATGTCGTCGTTGGAAATGTAAATGTCAAAAAAAAAAAATGGTTATGAATGGTTATATTAAATTAAAAAGAAGACTTTTTTACACAAAATATATACTTAAGTAAAAACTCCAGCATTTCGATAAAAATTAGAATGTTTATTTAGCAATATTGTAAATATTAAAAGACGAAATAACTAATTTTAAATGAAAACCAGTAAGAAAGTTTCAGTCGGGCAACCCGAGTTACATATACCCTCACCCTCAGTAAAACAAAAAATTTTTTATTATATTGATATTATTAATCGATTTCTAATGTGGGTGGAGTGGTACGTTTGTATGGGAGGTACCAGAAGGGGCGTGTCTAGACTTCCAGATTTTTTCTCCAAAACTTTCTCCTGTTTTAGCTTTACTAAATACAGAATTTGAGCACGATTGCGTTGGGTATATTGATATTATTACTCCATCCCTACAGTGGGCGGAAAGGTACATTTGTATGCAAGGTACCATAAGCGGCGTCGCTAGACTTCCAATTTGTTCTCCAAAACTTTATCTTGTTATAGCTTATCAAAATACAGAAATTGGGCACGATCATGTCGAGTGTATTGATATTATTACCCCATCTCAAAGTGGGCGAAGTGGTACATTTGTATGGGGGTGTATCTAGACTTTCAATTTTGTTTCCAAAACTTTATCCTGCTTGAACTTTCTTTAAACAGAATTTGGACTAAATCGCGTGAGGTCTTTTAATAATAATAATCGATTTTTAAAGTGGGCGGTATCAGATGTGTATCTGAGGTACTAGATGGGGCGTGGCTAGACTTCCAGTTTTTTTTCTCAGAAACTGTATCCTGCTATAGCTTTACTAAATATAGTTTGGGTACGATCGCGTTGGATTTATTGATAATATTACACCATCTCTAAGGTGGCCGGAAAGGTACATTCGTATGGGAGGTACCAGAAGGGGCGTGGCTAGACTTGCAATTTGTTTTCCAAAACTTTATCCTGTTATAGCTTTACTAATTACAGAATTTGGGTACGATTCTGTTGGGTGTATTCATATTATTACTCTATTTATAAAGTGGACGGAATGATGTATTTGTATGGAAGGTACCAGAAGGGGCGGGGCATGTGGCCCATTTGCAATACCGTAAATAGTTTTGGAGAAATATTAACTCGTGCAAAATTTCAAAACATTTGGTTGCATCTTTCGAAAGTTATCGTGCGAACCAGCCGGACAGACAGACAGAGAGACGACAATGGCTCAAACGACTTAAAAAGTCATGAATCGAATTTGGTTCAAATAAAGCTAGAATCTAAAGTAACTCCTTCTATGTGTTACATATTTGGGTCGTATCAGATGATATATACCCTCATCCCTAAGGGTGATGGTATAAAAAACTGGTAGTCTAGCCACGCCCCTTCTGGTACCCATACAAATGTACCATTCCGCCCACTTTAGAAATCGAGTAATAATATCAATACATCCAACGCGATCGCTCCCAAATTTTATTTTTAATAAAACTATAACAGGATCAACTTCTAGCCGCGCCACTTCTGGTACCTTCCACACCTATCTGGTACCGCTCACTTTAGAAATCGAGTAATAATATCAATACATCCAAGTCAATAGTGCCCAAATTGTGTATTTTGTTGTTCTGATATCTACCTCACAAAGTGCCATCACGCCCACTTTAGAAACCAAGTAGTAACATCAATACACTTGACACGATCGTGTCCAGATTCTGTATTTTGTTAAACTATAACACTTTAAAGGTTTGGAGAAAAAATTGGTAGTCTAGTCACTCCTGTTCTGGTACCTCCCATACAAATGTACCATTCCGCCTATTTTAGAGATAAAGTAATAATATCAATACAACCAACGCGATCGTATCCAAATTTTTTACTTAGTAAACCTATAACAGGATAAAGTTTTGAAAAAAAAATTGGAAGTCTACCTTTCGTGTACCTTTCTTCACTTTAGAAATCGAGTAGTAATATCAATAAAGATGAAAATGTTATGTTTTACTGAGGGCGAGGGTATATGTAAGTCGAGTTTCCCGACTGAAACTTTCTTATTGCTTCTACTATAAAATGTGATATACCTTCATACCTAAAAGTGAGGGAATAAAATGTGTAATGCATTAAAGATTACGTGATAAAGTATCTTAAGACCAAATTCGTTTTAGGACTTTTTTAATGATTGAGCCATGTCCGTCTGTCTGGCTGGCTGGATGGATGGCTGGTGGCCAGGATGACACGATTACACCATATCTGATCCTTATGAAAATTTTCTGATATTAACATTGTCCACAACGAAATTATGAAATTGCTAATAACTCCATCCCTTCTGGTAACTACCACACAAAATTATTTAATTTAGGATAGTTAATATATCTTCCATATCTTTCAAGACGGACAGCTGAAGAATATAAGAATTTGGTCAGTTTAATTTTTCTTTTAATATTAGGCAGACCCTCAGGAAACCGAAATGCCTTCCCTCACTTTCCATACAAATGACCGAATTCATCCTCATAGTGTTACATAAATATCTTTAAATAGTTGTGTATAGAAAAGGGATTAAAACTGTTAGCCCGATATTGTCATTGGCTTGAATATCCGCATATGGGGGTTTAGATAGAATTCGATAGAGGCATTCTCATGACTTTTCATTAGCACATGTTCGGTATTATTTTCTAAACCGGAAATTCAAAAAATTTAAAATTAAACTTTAGTTAATTTTGTTTGAACAACTTTTTATCCGTCAAGTGCGCATTTCACAGTCCATATATAATTATTCGCCACTATACAAATTTTATATAACATAAAATACTTAGGAAAGATCTTTAAATAAATAAAAAAGCAGTAAGAAAGTTTCAGTTGGGCGACCCGACTTACACATACCATCACCCTCAGTAAAATAAAAAAAAATTGCTATTATATTGATATTATTACTCGATTTCTAAAGTGGGTGGAGTGGTAAATTTGTATGGGAGGTACTAGGTACTCCAAAACTTTATCCTGTTATAGCTTTACTAAATACAGAGTTTAGGCACGATAGCGTTGGATGTATTGATATTATTACTCCATCTCTGAAGTGGGCGGAAAGGTAAATTTGTATGGAAGGTACCAGAAGGGGCGTGGCTAGACTTCCATTTTTTCTCCAAAACTTTATCCTGTTATAGCTTTACTAAATACAGAATTGGGACACGATCGTGTCGAGAATATTGATATTATTACTCCATCTCTAAAGTGGGCGGCGTGGTACATTTGTATGGGAGGTACCAGAAGGGGCGTGTCTAGACATCCAGATCTTTTCTCCAAAACTTTATCCTGTTATAGCTTTACTAAATACAGAATTTGGGCACGATCGTGTCAAGTGTATTGATATTATTATTCCATCTCTAAAGTGTGCGGAAAGGTACATTTGTATGGGAGGTACCAGAATGGGCGTGTCTAGACTTCCAGATTTTTTCTCCAAAACTTTATCCTGCTTGAACTTTACTAAATACAGGATTTGGTCATGATCGCGGTAGTTCTAATAATAATATTAATCGATTTCTAAAGTGGGCGGTACCAGATGTGTGTGGGAGGTACCAGATGGTGCGTTGGTAGACTTCAGTTTTTTTCTCAAAAACTGTATCCTGCTATAGCTTTACTAAATTAAGAATAAGGGTACGAGCGCGATGGATTTATTGATATTATTACTCCATACCTAAGTGGGCGGAAAGGTGAATTTGTATGGGAGGTACCAGCAGGGGCGTGGCTAGACTTATAATTTTTTTTTCAAAACTTTATCCTGTAATAGCTTTACTAAGTACAGAATTTGGGTACGATCCCGTTGGGTGTATTGATATTATAACTCGATTTCTAAAGTGGGCGGAATGATGTATTTGTATGGGAGGTACCAGAAGGGGCGGGGCTATGTAGCCCATTTGCAATACCGTAAGTAGTTTTGGGGAAATATTAACTCATTTAGTTGCGTCTTTCGAAAGTTATCGTGCGAACCAGCCGGACAGCCACCAGACAGACAGACAGACAGACAGATGGACATGGCTCAAATGACTTAAAAAGTCATGAATCGAATTTGGTTCTAAGAAACCTAGGGTCTGAAGTGACTCCTTCTATGTGTTACACTTTTGGGCCGTATCAAATGATATATACCCTCATCCCTAAGGGTGATGGTATAAATATGTAAATCTCAGTTGATTTTGTTATAGTGAATTTTTTTTGCATATATTTGCACATACATTTAAATGGAATTCAAAACAAAGCAATAGCTTTGATCATATAAAATCAATAACCTATGATGGTATCTCATCATGTTAAGTGGTACTATGTTGGTTTTTTGTTGTTACTATTTCAACTATTGCGGGAATATGTGTTAAAATAAATATGTGTTTGCCGAAGAAAATGTAATACTGGTTTCAATAAAAGTTTTGAAATTGTGTTGGAAAAATTAACTAACATATCAGGTTCCGTTTTCTGGTGCAAGTTTAAACACGTTCGATTATGTAGCTGCTCCCTTTCTTTCCCTCCACATCGTAAAAGTGTATTCATTATTCTCTTGTTGTTACCATTGATTCTACGACGTACCCACCTCCCTTCGCCCACTCCCCCTCAATCACACAACTTATTTTGCATTTTAAGACTAAACGACAACAACGAAAGCACGTTTAGCTAAAGGAGTTTAAGACTATTATCAAGGGGAAGGGTATAAGTACTCGTGTTATGGACCTTGTGTACCCCCTTCCTTTTTAGCCAACAACAATTTATTTTCAAAGCATTGCTGTGTAACAGTTATGTGTGACACCAGTGGCCTGAGCGGTAGTTAAATCCTTTATTGCTCAAGGATTTGGTGGATGTTGCTCGTGTCACTGCTGCTACTGCTGCTTCAGATACAGTTGGGCCAACAGAAACAGTGCTTGGTTTCATCTTACGACATTAGTGACCTCTACAAGCAGCACACAAGCCAGAGCATGCACACCCAAATGGGCGGGGGAGGGAGAAAAGGCTACTGACGGCCATTATATTTAATGTCAAGTGTGAGTCCTATCGCCCATATACATACCTAAACGTGTACATGACAAACAGTTGGGCCAAAGGACGAAAGGACGTATATCTCTTGTAAGAGAATGAATATTTATGTAGTATAAGCGGGTAGGGTGGCGAATTCATTTGCTGTCTTCAGCACGAAAGTACTGTCCATAATGGTTACTTTTTCCTTAATATTGTTGATATTAACGTATGTATATTTACCTTCACGTGTAAAATGGACTGCCACTGCCTTACAACCTCTGTATGTATGTGAGACAAAGTGAAAGTTTAGTTGCTCACCATACAGCGCGATCATGGCATGGGGAACAATGTTTAGAATTCGAAATTATGGCAACTTCTTGTACCGCTGGTCATCAGGGCTATTTTGAAACATTTTGCATGCCTGTCGCTACAATTCATTTATTTTGCTTAATTGTCAAGTCAGGCGTTAAGATTACTTAGGGCGGAGGTGGGGAGCAGCGATGTGGTGCCGATGAAAAGAAGTTGATGGCAGATGTGTGAGTTGATAATCATTTACACAGTGGAAACTATGAAATTTTGTCTATATACTAATAAGGGAGACATTTAGGAAAATCTTAAATGTTGAACAGTTTTTCAACTTAACCCAATTGGATATTTTAAATGTCTTCAATACTTACAAGATAATAACAAACAATTTGTATTTCATATCATAGTATCAAATTGCTTATTAAATTCAGCCCCCTTTAGGAACGCTAATTTAGAACAAAATATTTCTGGGAGAGGCTTTAGCATTCTTGTTTCCAACTTTAGTAATATTATCTCCATAAAAGTTATCCTTCCTTTACTTTCAAGAAAATTTAATTAAAGAAAAAAAACGAGTTAACTTTCTGTCTGGGCCTAAACAAATGTCATTAATAAGAAACATTATACCATCATTGACCTTCCCATAGTTTAACTAAAATTTACATAGAAATCTAATACCAGACCCAATAGCCCCAACCCAAAAATCTTAGTTATGAAATCACCAAACCCAAGATATCGATAGAGAGGGGTAAACTACTGTCGAAAGGGTTAAATTATATAGCCTTTGTAAGGTGGGGGTTGGTCTGTTTAGTGGAATGTTAAGTCATTGAAGGGATTTGGAAGATGCCTCTATAATATTTGGACTAAAATAAACAATGACTTCACATCATTCGGGCACAATGGTTAACACGATAGCATTAATTATTTAGATTACTAAAGGCACATCCAACAAAACGTGTGTATATGAATTGGTGTATGTGTGTGTGTGTTGGAGTATGTCCGCATACTATACACAAAATTATTTAAATAAACAACAGAACAATAAATACTGGCAGGTCTTCAAGGAATTACGAAATGTTAAAAACCTTAAGTCCTGGGGTTCAGTATGAAAATGCCATACGATATGTCTAAAAACACATAGAAAGGACATTTAATGGTGACGCCATTAAATGTTTGCAGACACTATCGAAGGAGGAGATATTTCAATGGAATGGGCAACAACTCAACTTAATGATGTATTGTGTTGTGTGGAGCAAAAGGAAGGAAATTACTAGTTATGGGATGGGACGAAAGGATATATAAGTATTTAACAAATATGATACAAACCGGGACCGGGCGTGGCATAGTGGTTAGAACACGCGACTACCATGCGGGAGATCGCAGGTTCAAACCTGGCTCCAGTCATCTTAAAAAAAACTGTTCTTTCATTGTCGGCTCCCCTCGAATGTTGTTGACAGCAACTTCGCAGTATTAAGTGCCGAGTCAATCGGCGTGTCTAGTAAGAGCTTCTCAAACTGTGACGTATGCATTCGTCTATAAACAAGTAGGTGCCGTTAGTTGTGAATCTAAAAATAGAAAGCATGTTAATTCACAACAACGCGAGAAGCTATCCCATACCTTATTCATGAAGTGCAAAGGGAAATTAAGTTTTTAAGAAGTTACAAAAACCACAGTTGGGAAAAACTGACTTACATATACCTCCACTCTTAGTATAAAATAAAATTTTCTAGTATATTGTATTATTACTCGATTTCTAAATTGGGCGGAGTGGTAAATTTGTATGGGAGGTACCAGAAGAGGCTTGACTTTCAGTTTTTTCTCCAAAATTTTGTCCTGCTATAGCTTAACAAAATACATATTTTGGACACGATCGTGTCCAGTGTATTGATATTATTACTCCATCCCCAAAGTGGGCGGAGAGGTGAATTTATATTGGAGGTACCAGAAGGCGCGTGGCTAGACTTCCAGGTTTTGGGCCAAAAACTATGTAATGTTATAGATTAAACAAAATGGAGATTTTGGGCACGATCATGTCGAGTGTATTGATATTATTACTTCAGCTCCACAGTGGGCAGAATGGTACAATTGTATGGGAGGTACCAGAAGGGGCGTGTCTAGACTTCCAATTTTTTTCTCCATGAATTTGGGTACGATTGCGTTAGGTGTATTGATATTATTACTCCATTTCACAAGTGGGCGAAGTGGTACATTTTTATGGAAGGACCAGAAAAGGTGTGGAAACAACACCATTTTTTCTCTTAAACTTTACTAATTACAGAATTTGGGTACGATTCCGTTGGGCATATTTATATTATTACTCGATTTCTAAAGTGGGCGGAATGATGTATTTGTATGGGAGGTACTAGAAGTGGCTGGGCCATGTAGCCCATTTGCAATGGCGTAATTAGTTTTGGGGAAATATTAACCCGTGCAAAGTTTCAAAACATTTGGTTGTGCCTTTCGAAAGTTATCGTGCGTATCAGCCGGAAAGACAGACGTGCATGGCTCAAACGATTTAAAAAGTCATGAATCGAATTTGGTTCAAAGAAACATAAGGTCTAACGTGGCTCCTTCTATGTGTTACACTTTTGGGTCGTATCAAATGATATATACAGTCCTACCCGTAGGGTGAGGGTATTATTAGTGCTACATATTTTTCGGAAATGATGTAATTTCCAAAAATTACAACAAAAAAATGAAATTAATACCCAAAAAAAAATTTGGTTGGGAATTTCTTTATTTCTTTTTGTTGAGAAATAAATTTAATGAAATAGATAAATAAGAATGAATGAAATAACTACAAAAAACCCCAAAAATTTTTTTATATTTTTTTATACAAAAAAAATCCCAAAATTTGTGGGCATGTTTTGGAACTTATTTAATTTTTTTCTTGGGATTTATTTCATTGCGAGTTACTTCATAGAGGCCCTATGTATATATTTCAGAAAATTTTAATTCCTTCAATTCATTGGTTCATTGTTTCATTGTTTCTTTATTTCAGTATTTCATTATTTCATTATTTCATTATTTCATTATTTCATTATTTCATTATTTCATTATTTCATTATTTCATTATTTCATTATTTCATTATTTCATTATTTCATTATTTCATTATTTCATTATTTCATTATTTCATTATTTCATTATTTCATTATTTCATTATTTCATTATTTCATTATTTCATTATTTCATTATTTCATTATTTCATTATTTCATTATTTCATTATTTCATTATTTCATTATTTCATTATTTCATTATTTCATTATTTCATTATTTCATTGTTTCATTATTTCATTATTTCATTATTTCATTATTTCATTATTTCATTATTTCATTATTTCATTATTTCATTATTTCATTATTTCATTATTTCATTATTTCATTATTTCATTATTTCATTATTTCATTATTTCATTATTTCATTATTTCATTATTTCATTATTTCATTATTTCATTATTTCATTATTTCATTATTTCATTATTTCATTATTTCATTATTTCATTATTTCATTATTTCATTATTTCATTATTTCATTATTTCATTATTTCATTATTTCATTATTTCATTATTTCATTATTTCTTTATTTGATTATTTCATTATTTCATTATTTCATTATTTCATTATTTCATTATTTCATTATTTCATTATTTCATTATTTCATTATTTCATTATTTCATTATTTCATTATTTCATTATTTCATTATTTCATTATTTCATTATTTCATTATTTCATTATTTCATTATTTCATTATTTCATTATTTCATTATTTCATTATTTCATTATTTCATTATTTCATTATTTCATTATTTCATTATTTCATTATTTCATTATTTCATTATTTCATTATTTCATTATTTCATTATTTCATTATTTCATTATTTCATTATTTCATTATTTCATTATTTCATTATTTCATTAGTTCATTATTTCATTATTTCATTATTTCATTATTTCATTATTTCATTATTTCATTATTTCATTATTTCATTATTTCATTATTTCATTATTTCATTATTTCATTATTTCATTATTTCATTATTTCATTATTTCAATATTTCATTATTTCATTATTTCATTATTTCATTATTTCATTATTTCATTATTTCATTATTTCATTATTTCATTATTTCATTATTTCATTATTTCATTATTTCATTATTTCATTATTTCATTATTTCATTATTTCATTATTTCATTATTTCATTATTTCATTATTTCATTATTTCATTATTTCATTATTTCATTATTTCATTATTTCATTATTTCATTATTTCATTATTTCATTATTTCATTATTTCATTATTTCATTATTTCATTATTTCATTATTTCATTATTTCATTATTTCATTATTTCATTATTTCATTATTTCATTATTTCATTATTTCATTATTTCATTATTTCATTATTTCATTATTTCATTATTTCATTATTTCATTATTTCATTATTTCATTATTTCATTATTTCATTATTTCATTATTTCATTATTTCATTATTTCATTATTTCATTATTTCATTATTTCATTATTTCATTATTTCATTATTTCATTATTTCATTATTTCATTATTTCATTATTTCATTATTTCATTATTTCATTATTTCATTATTTCATTATTTCATTATTTCATTATTTCATTATTTCATTATTTCATTATTTCATTATTTCATTATTTCATTATTTCATTATTTCATTATTTCGTTGTTTCATTTTTTCATTGTTTCATTGTTTCGTTGTTTCATTGTTTCATTGTTTCCATGTTTTATTGTTTCATTGTTTCAATGTTTCATTACTTCATTGTTTAATTGTTTGTTGCATTGTTTCATTGTTTAATTTTTTCATTGTTTCAATGTTTTATTATTTTGTTGTTTCATTGTTTTATTGTTTCATTGTTTTATTGTTTCATTGCTTCATTGGTTTACTGATTCAATGATTCACTTACAGACTTCACAGAAAAGGGAACTTTATATATAACTGATCTGTAAGTCTGGTTTTTACTTCCTCTTCTACTACAAGCAGATTATTCATAAACAGAGATCTACTCTTTTCCTCGTGGACCCCATTCACCTTTACTCTTATACCGCTACACCTTCTTTTTTGTATCCCCCTTCAAGCGATATCCCCTTCAGGAGTCTTTTGCGAAAAATGATGATGACTTCCATTGAAATAAACTAAACTGTCTTAGCAGTGATTTATGATGTGGTGCCCATAGCAGAAGCAAAAAAAGGAGTAGAGCGACGCCATTTTCCAGGACCAGACGAACCACTAACGCCTACGTGCTCTTAACTTAAAATAACTACTTTGGTTGTTCTCCAAGCTTTAAGGGAGAGAAAGAGACAATGATTGCAAATGGTGTTTGGATATCTCCTCTGTCCACTCGTTGACCGAAAAGATGCCATTTATTGTTATTTATTTTCGGGTTTACTTTATTTTTAGCTTTGTTTAATTTAGTAATGGATTAGTGTGTAGACAAATATTTGTCTGGGTGTCCTTGCTCCCCCAACTCCAACGGTTCTCTCACCTCAGTGGTTATGCCAAAGTCCTTTGACTAATGCTAAGTCATGTGCGTATTTTAGAACATGTTTACACAACACACCGAACATGACGACCGTAAAAGATGAAGATTTATTGTGACATTTCTTCGTTTCAGTTGGTAGCTAGTTGACCCTTATTGCTACACTATAAGCCTTGTTGGGAAGAGAAAAGCTGTCTAAGACAGAGCTAAAGGATTGAATGATATTAGGCAAACAATTTTACAGTTAATGAGGGCTATTGTAAATATACCCATCTGTATATTTCAGGGTTGTTTAATTAGAAAGTTTTAATAAATAAGATAGAAAAACTAAGTAATGTTATGGGGTAAAATTAGAGAAAAACTCTGCTGGTGGTAGTGATTGCCAGTTAGGCGGTTTGAGTTTTATCCTTGTACCCAGTGGGTAACTTAACTTACACAGTACAACATTTTTCAGCTCATTGATTTGGGACTAAATTCTGAGAACTGCATGTGAAAGTAGTGGTTTTCGAGTTCTGTTAAACAAATAAGCCTAAAACGTGACAAATTCCCCTATACGATACTTACTAACTACAAATCGATACTAAATTATTATGGCATGTAACTTAACAAAACGAATGATGCAGAACTTCTTCTTTTTGGGGCTACTTTTACTTGCAGTTCTCAGAATGGATTCCCAAAATCATGTGTTGTACTGTGTTATATGTATTATATAACAACATTTGTTTCGAAACGATAAATGTAAGAACATTCTTATTGTATTGATTTTAATTTGAAATTTAAAATAAATAAATATGATCGAACACGATCATAAAATATTGATCGTATTCGAAATTGTTTTACCTATACTTTGGGTCAATGATAAACTTCTATCTACATATACCCGATATGTACACAAAAAGTAGAGACACCTTATTTTCATATAGCTTGTACCATATCATTCAATTAACATTGGCTCACATTAAGTTCACATACTACTATTGTAACATTCAATTATTTTTCGAATATTTACTAAAATTTCCATTTAATTACACAGCAAATCTAATATCATCAAAACAAGTTGCTGGCTGCGTAATATAAGTGCAACCAAGCATCAAATTTAAAAAAAAAATTGTCAATGCCCCTGCTACGACCACACACATGCGTTCAGCACTAACTATTTTTCTATTTGTTCTAGGAAAAATATTCAAAAACCGTTCAAAACTATTACCACTATTATGACCACAAAAACAGAACTTTAATGAAGCCATCTTTTGTAGCAATGCAGCAACAACATACAGCATAACCTAAAGCATAGAGTGTGTGTGATGCTGTGATGGTAAACAATACAGTCTACAGTCGGTTCGAGAGTGATAGGAATGGATGTGGTAAATACTACTACATATCAGTATGTGGTATGAAGTACACGGCCACTAGCATGGTTTGAAAAAAATAGTTGATGTAGACACTCCCTACGATTAAAGATTACCCAACGGCAATTCTCCCAATGCAGCCTATGGTGTGCCAGAGTTAGGCATCCCGTAGCCTCGTGGGGCTAGCAAATACGTGAAGTTGTGTTTGTGCATTAACACAACGCAAGCTTGCTTCACATTCATAACCACATAATATTTTTGTGTGCGTTCGTTCTGTTTGACACTGACGCTGTTCTAGAGGGATACAACTTAAGGCTCAGTAGGTAGCGCACGTTAGCTAAAACGATGTTAATTAGTACGCACTGTTTGGCTAAACGAGCTCGATTATTGGAATCTACGCTTATTACGTCCTATGTACCGCGGGACAAGTATTTTACCCATGGCATAAAAGGTCAGTATAATGATGATGATGACAACCGTTAACGAAATACTGAATACAAAAAGAAATACCGCAGACCTAGATTTCCATCATAACTGCGCAGCTACCAGAAGGCTTTTCAACAAAGCGAAGAAAACGTGGTTTGTGGGGGACTGAAACGGTTATAGAACCAGTCTCAACAGTTACAAAACGGAGTTACGTGGATTACGTGTTGCGAGTCCATACTCGGTGTCAATGATGCAGGCCAATTCAGAAGGGTTCTATCTAAGGATCCGAAAGGATTGGACATCATTCGTAGGATAGATGGGTCATGTACTAAATCCAGCACTAAAACACTGGATCTCCTTATGTATACACAGTGAAGGAACTGTTTGACATGACCAAGGTAAAAGGCCAATGGATGTGCAAAGAGGATGAGAAACTTTACAAACTGCAAATTAAGAGCAAAGGTTGTTCCAGCGGCATACCTGGTGGTGCCAATACCATCCACTATCCAACCGTCCAAGCGAAAGATAGCAATGGAAGCGACTGTGTCCACACTTACCTGCTCGGCGAAACCTTATTATTTCGAAAGTAGCACGGACTTATTCGACAACAGAACAAACAGTCCTTGGGAGGATGACAATGCAGCATCAACGAGCAAAAGGAAGCATAACCCAACAGGCATTGCAAGATCAAAGATCAAAACACGGAGCAGCAACCGGTATGCCACCAGCTTTCCGCTAAGGGTATTAAAATCCCAACCGTATCTCAGTCAGAAATACACAAGGCTATCTTCAAGGAAGCTGCTCGGGTGAAGAAGTATTTTGTAAGCACGCCTTATTTGGAGAAGTGAAGCATGCACTTTGACGGCAAACACATTGAGAGCTTTGAATATCAGGCCGTGGTCCTCAAGAATGAATCTAAAGAAATTAAGTTGACTGCGCTCATATTGAAAAATGGGAAAGCTCAAACAATCGCAGAAGGACTCTATAATGTGTTAGATGAGTTCAACCAGTGGGGATAAATTCTGCCGATACAACAAGCTTGAATAACGACAAAAAGACAGGGGTTTAGTTCGACTGCCGCAAATGTTTGAAGAGAAAGGTAGCACCAAACCAAAGTTCATCAGTTGCTGGCACCATGCGCTGGATTGCGTTCGTGGTGTTGTCATGGACGATGAACTCTTTGGGTCTACTAAATCACCAAACATAAAGTACTTCCTTGTGCAGGATTTGATAAACAATTATTATCAATTGAAAGCAGCCTTCAGCAATGGTAAAACTGAGATTAAGGAAACTGGCGGCTGTAGAGACGACTTGAAGTTTCTCTTTTCATTCGTGTTTTCCGTCACATTACTGAGAGGAGTGAGATCCTTTTTGTAAAGTTTTTAGCAGATCCCAACATCTGCAATGCACGCTGGAACTCTCGTGCCATCCTAGCTCTTCTTGCGTTTATTCTGATGCCTCAAACCCGGAACAGGTAGCATAAAATCTGTTCATTTCTTACTCATGGGCTGATCATTAGTTCAGTAGTCAATTGTTCCGCAGTGAAGATTTTGAAGAGCTATCTGTAGCTATTATGGGATGTGAAATTGATACTACCAGACCATATGTGTGGATAGCCAGGCTCCAATCGGTGCGATCAATTTTACATTGTGGGCATCAAATTTTGGGAGATCCTGTAAGGAAAAGTTGGTTGACTTAAACCTCTGGATGTCAGCCTCTGTTGGGTTCCAGGAGATTGCGAGATTCCTAGTAACGAATTAGCAGATCTACTGGCCAGAGGTGACTGTTGGATAGAATACAGCCTCTGGGAGTCAGCCTCTGTTTGGTTCAGGACATTGCTAGATTCCTGGTAACGAATCAGAAGACCTACTGGCCAGAAGTGGCTATACTATACCAGATCACTACTCTCCGAAAGAAGTTTACCCGCCCAATTGCTAAATTTTTGACTTAGTGGATCATTGGATGTGAAAAATCCTTGGATCTCCAGAACAGACTTCATACCTGCTTGATCGCTGTGGTCACAAAACAGAAGATCCCAAGTTTCTGCCCTCAGTCCCAGTAGGAGATTTCATACATTTCTTGCGGTGCGTTCCATGGCTAACTGGGCCAAGATAAAAATTGGTGTTCTCACGTACCATCTTTCTCCAGCCCTTCCTTTCTAACGAACAATCACAATGGATCAGCAGATATCGATGTATAGTGTGTTCTAGTTTTTACCAGATTACACGTGTTTAAAACCTTACCTAACCTAACCTAACCTAGGTTTCCACCATGAACCCAATTGGGAAGGTTATGTCACAGCTTGCAATGGGAAGAAGACAAACTCACGAGGATGACAACATCAGTCAGGTCAGTGCTCCAGCTGAGATTGGAAGACTTTGGAAGAAATTAAAATAAGCAATCAATTATCCTCCCCCTTCCAGGAAAGGCGAATAAAGTTCCGACAATTGATGTCTCTTTTTTGGACTTGACTCCTTCCCTTCTTCAAAGGTACATCGGGAATCCTTCCCCTATTCGACAATGTGCCCTATCCTATAATAACTGTGGGCGACCTACAGTGAGATCACATAAAGGGGGTGGTGATGTACTCTCTAGATACCGCATCAACATCTAATTCCAATGAAAAGGCACCAAATGCCGAAATTCAACATTGCGAAAGAGATATTGGGACCGGCCGGGGCATAGTGGTTAGAACACGCGACTCCAGTCAACTACATTTTTCAATTATTGCAAGTCCCCTCGATGTTGTCGACAGCAACTTCGAAGTATAAGTGACGAGTTAATCGGCATGTCTAGTAAAAGCTTCTCAAACAGTGGCGTTGGCATTAGTCAATAAACAAGTAGTTGCCATTAGTTGTAAATCTAAAAATAGATAGCGTGTTAATTCACAACAACGCGACAAGCTATCCCATACCTCATTCATGGGGTGCAAAGGGAAATTAAGTTTTCTTCATACCATCACCCTTAGGGATGAGGGTATATATCATTTGATACGACCCAAAAGTGTAACACATAAAAGGAGTCACTTTAGACCCTAGGTTTCTTGGAACCAAATTCGATTCATGACTTTTTAAGTCGTTTGAGCCATGTCCGTCTGTCTGGCTGTTCGGCTGGTTCGCACGATAACTTTCGAAAGACGTAACCAAATGTTTTGAAATTGTGCACGAGTTATTATTTCCTCAAAACTACTCACGGTATTGCAAATGGGCTACATGGCCCCGCCCCTTCTGGTACCTCCCATACAAATACATCATTCCGCCCACTTTAGAAATCGTGTAATAATATCAATACACCCAACGGAATAGTACCCAAATTCTGTATTTGGTGAAGCTGTAACAGGATAAAGTTTTGGAAAAAAATTTGAAAGCCTAGCCGCGCCCCTCTTGTACCTCCCATACAAATCTACCTTTCCGCCCATTACACCAGTTTACAAATCTTTCTTTTTTGTCAGCTGCAGAGTTCTAAATAATTTTTTTCTATAGATTTCGGCCTCCTAAACACGAATATGAGATTTAAAAATTTTTCATCTGATTAGTTTTCAAGATATGAATTTTTGAATTATTTTACAAATCAGCTTATTGGAGAATAATTCGTAAACGCGTCCAACGATTTGAACATGAGTGGTCTCCAATTAAAGGTAATGTGCTCTTCTAAAACCTTTATATACAAGCTCTTGACATCGGTTGGGTAGTTCTAATGGTAGGAGCATTTAAAGTTTAATAAGCTAATTTTTTCAAAAATTCAGATCTTGAAAACTAATCAGAGGAAAAATTTTTAAATCTCATATTCGTGTTTAGGAGGCCGAAATCTATAGAAAAAAATTATTTAGAACTATGCAGCAAAATGACTGTAAACTAGTGTTATAGAGATGGAAGAATAATATCAATAAATCAAACGTGATCGTACCCAAATTTTATTTTTAGTAAAGCTATAACAGGATAAAGTTTTCAAGAAAAAAATTTTAAGTCTATCAACGCCCCATCTGGTACCTCCCATACACATCTGGTACCGCCCACTTTAGAAATCGATTAATATTATTAAAAGACCTAACGCGATGGTGCCCAAATTTGGTAAAGTTCAAGCAGGATTAAGTTTTGGAGAAAAAATCTGGAAGTCTAGACACGCCCCTTCTGGTACCTCCCATACAAATGTACCACTAGGCCCATTTTAGAAATAGGGTAATAATATCAATACACTCGACACGATCGTGCCCAAATTCTAAATTTTGTTATGTTATAATAGGAAAAGGTTTTGGAAGTCTAGACACGAACCTTATGGTACCTCGCATACAAATGTATCTTTCCGACCACTTTAGGGATGTAGTAATAATATCAATACACCCAACGCAATCGTGCCCAAATTCTGTATTTAGTAAAGCTATAACAGGATAAAGTTATGGAGAATAAATCTGCAAGCCTAGACACACCCCTTCACGTACCTCCCATACAAATGTACCACACCGTCCTCTTTAGATATCGAGTAATAATATCAATATAATAGAAAATTATTTGTTTTACTGAGGGTAAGGGTATATGTAAGTCGGTTTGCCCGACTGAAACTTTCTAACTGGTTTTAATTACAAATCGGTTAATTTCAATAACTCAAGTGGGTGATGGTATTTATTAGTCAGTTTATATGACTGAAATTTCTGTATTGGTTTTAAAGGAGTGTTGGTGACATGATGGTTCGATCACGCGATTATCATGAGGGAGATCCCGATTTGGATTCCCTCCTCCAGTCATCTGCATTTCTCTTTTATTGCCGGCCCTCTCGATGTTGTCGACAGCTACTTCATAGTATAGTGTCAGGTCAATCGGCATTTTGAGTAAAATCTTTACAAACTGCTGTGAATCGTATTAGTCTATAAAAAAGTAGGTGCTGTTTGTTGTGTAACTTAAAATCGAAAGCGTATATATTTACAATAACACGAAGCTATTCTGACTTCATTCATAGGGTGTAAAGGGAAATTAGGTTTTTTTTAGGAGGGAGTCGATGATGAAATTCAGCAGAAATTCAAGGAGCAAAACGACGGAAGCGGGTTTTGCATACAATAAAGGTATATAAAGAAGTACTTTGACTGCGACCTTTACTGGTCGTGATAGGGAAAAAGCTCTCCTAAAGCGGCACAGAGCCAATTGGTTCGAATATCGCAATTAATGTATATTACACAGTACAATATTTTACACCTCATTGATTTGGGACTTAATTTGAAGAACTGCACGTGAAAGTAGCCCCAAAAAGAGGATGTTTGGCATCATTCGTTTTGTCAAGTTACATGCCATAATAACTTAATATCGATTGGAAGTTATTAAGTATCGTATAGGGGAATTTTTCACGTTTTAGGCAATTAATGTATATTACATAATGTCTATTCATCTTTTGGATCACACTGTATGTAGAACTTACTTACATTAACGTTACCAGCGTTACCAACCGCAGTTTTTTAGTTATATCACCAGTATGCGTTAGACATTTCTCTCCCCCTCTCACCCCTTTGATGGCTGGGCCATAATGGGTTCCTATCACAGTTGCAGTTACTATTCGATTTCAAGCTCTTACTCCACCCGTTACAAACATGCGACAGATGCTGCTAGGGCTCGTATCTATTCATATGTTCATACTCCTGCGTTCGCTTATTGAAGTTAACGTTTATTATAAAATATTGTCCATTATAGTTCGTTACTTATTATTGCATATGCTCGGCGTGAATAACAGCAGCCAACAATATGAATATATTTTGCATATTTCCAATTAGTCTAAAGTGAGAAGTGTAGATGGAATGTTTGGAACCCGAAATACAAAGACCAACCGTTGAATGATGGAAAACGAACCAACCGCACAGATGGTGGTTGCTGTTATTTGCTAAATTTATGGAAATTCATAAAATATAATATTAAGAGAAAAAGTTCGGTAGGTTTTTATCATAGGGAATATATTTCAAATCAATTTTGATTTAAGATTTTGCCAAAAATCATTTGGGGTAGAGATTAAGTGGATTTAATAAGACGCTATGCTATCTAATGCTAAGAACTGTGAATATATAAATTTTTAAGAATGGTGCAAATAAAAAAAATAAAAAAAGGTATGCAATAGGGCGTGTTTTACAGTTAAATGCAAGAATTTTAGATAATTCTTAGAAACTGGCTTCGATAGCAGCCTGATGTCTTATTTAGAGCAACACCATCACATGCTTTCCCTAAACTTGTAATTCTCTTCTTATTTACTTGTAATTGAAATAAAGCCTTTCGTTCTCCAAGCCTAATGGAACTTATTTTATGTTTCCTTAACCTCTAATAACATACCCATTTTTTTTTGTTTATTAATAACATATTCTAGATTAAATTACATTATCTAATAAAGTTAATGAAGTTTTTGCGAAAAACTGTTGTTCCAGCTCTTAATAACCTTAAGCAAAATTAGATGAAATTTCAACTAATTGCAAGTGCATTTTCCTGTAAATTAACTAAACGAAAATAGACATCCCCCAACCCCCAACCAGGGATAAGCGCAAAAATGTTTGGTAATTACACAGGAACAAGTCCTCATTCATACGGGTACACATACACACACACATCCACCCAAATACAACTGTTAGAAATGTTCGTACAGGATGCTTTAGCAAAGTATTTGCAGTAACATGGTACCTAATGCAAGTATTAGGTGTGTGTGTGCGTGTGTGTTTGTATTAGAGTACTTCATCATCAAAGAGGATCCTAGCGAACGAGCCATAGATGTCAGAGTACTTTTAGCATGGTATAAACCTATGCAAATATTAGACGGGAATTAAGCAACTAAACGGAAACTAAATATCCTCTTACACACTTGAGTGGGCGTGCACATACACACATGTGATAATGGGTGTTTAGGTATCCTATAGTTATGAGTTGCATATACATAGAATAGGTATGTTTACTTCTAATGCTTTATACTGTCGTCTCATGACCGTATGTGGAGATTTTCTGTGAAAACGAAATTATGTTCAACACATTAGATTTAAATAACATACAATTTTATAATAATCAAGGATGGAAGGGGGTATGGTAGGAGGTGATGTTATAACTGTTTTAATAATATCCAAAAATAATTGTTTATTTAAACTTGTTGGTATATGAAAGTTAGGCTACTCCCATTTGAGTTTTGGGAGTGCTACATTTTGGATTGAAAGGAGTTTACGGAGAATTTTAATTATAAAGCAAAGTAAAATGGATAATATTATCGTATCACAGATATTGTGATTGATATTTGTGTTGTTATATGTTAATTTCTCTTCATTCAAAGAAAAAAACATAAAGTATCTGCTCATAAACAAAAGCATGGCCATGCTAAAATTCTGAACCAAATCAATATGAGCAGTCTCTCAGATTACACCATACCAGAGCCTGTCTTCGATCCGGGTTTTATAAGGTACATCCCGGATAGGTGGGAAGTATGTCATCCTAATTTTCACAGTCTGTTCGAAATAAAAGAAAAGAGCGGGCTGTGGAATATTTTACCTACTTACTTACTTAAATTGAGGCCTGAAGTACTAAAGAATTCCACACGCTTCGGTCTTCTGCGTGTGTTCTCCAGTTAGTCCTATCAGATGGTGGCACGTCGCCTACCGCTTGGTCTTTCCAACGGAGTTTGGGTCTCCCTGCTCTGCGTCGTCCTTCGGGTTCGCCTTCAAACACCTTTCTCGCTGGAGCATTTACATCCATTCTGGCAACATGTCCCAGCCATCGTAGTCGTTGGTTTCTGACTCTTTTAGCTACGTCGATGACGTGGTAAAACTCATACAGCTTATGGTTCATCCGATGGCGAAAATCGCCGTCGACACAGATAGGTCCATATATTTTTCGGAGTATTTTTCTTTTGAATACTCCCAGGTTTTGTATGTTCCTTGTCGTAAGTACCTATGATTCGGCAGCATACAAAAGAACGGGTAAGATTAGCACCTGGTAAAGCTATTTCTTAGTGTTCCGAGATAAGGTGGTGTTACTCAAGTTCTGCCGAAGTCCGTAGAAACATCTATTGGCGAGCACTATTCTCCGCTTGATTTCTTGGCTGACATTATCTTTCTTATTGACTGAAGATCCGAGGTAGGTAAATTCATTTACTACTTCAAAACAATAATTTTAAACGTTGACGCTGCGTCCCCATCGAGAGGACTTCTTTATTATCATTACTTTTGTTTTTTCTTCGTTGACCGCTAAACCCATTTTTGTCGACTCTTTTTCTAGTGATGAGAAAACTGCAGTAACATCCCGCAGATTTCGGCCAATGATGTCTATATCATCGGCATAGGTTAGTGGCATGTGGCTCTTGTGGAATATTGTGCCAGACATGTTGACACCAGCCTTTCTCATCACCTTCTCCATAACTATATTAAATAGTGTACAGGACAGGCTATCACCCTGCCTAAAACCTCTTTCTGTGTTGAATGGTTCAGAGTGCTCCTTACCAATCTTAACCGAGGATTTGGTGTTTTCCAAGGTACATCTGCAAAGTCGAATTAGCTTTGCAGGAATACCAAACTCAGATATGGCCTCATAAAGCCTGTTCCTTATCGGAGAGTCGAAGGCAGCTTTGTAGTCGACAAAGAGGTGGTAAGTGTCGATGTGCTTTTCATGAGTTTTTTTTCAGGATTTGTCGGAGAGTGAATATTTGATCCGTCGTAGATTTGTCAGGTCTAAAGCCACACTGATATGGTCCAATTAGTTTTTCTACAATTGGCTTTAGACGTTCACATAATATGCTTGAAGGGACCTTGTACGCAATTGGTAATAGGCTTATTCCACGGTAGTTCTTACATTCACTACGATCTCCTTTTTTGTATATGGGACATAACTGACATAACAGTGGAATCTTTTCGGAGGAGTTAAATTTGCAACTATCAATCAGACTACTAGACCACTATAGCATAGTTCAGGCCAAAATATCGGCCATTAGAATAGCCGTAGAGAAAATTCAGTATCGTGGGATATTGGGCGGCAATATTCATATTCTTAATGATAGTAAAGCTGCTATCAGATCCCTGGAGAATGCGTACACAAGGCATATAACTAATTTTGACAAAAAATTTGGCATACCACTACATGATGGCAAATATTGTACAGGTAATGAATATAACCTTTTTAGGTGATTTGGGTTCAAAAATGTTCCGCACCAAACGCGATATCTAAAAAAGTCAGATTTTTGTTTTTATATTTTCAATTGTTATATGTAATAAATTTTATGTTTAAAGTATGTGATGATTTACAAAATGGCAAAATGTCTTGCATAATTTTAATTGCACGCTCTGTGCAGATGTTGCTCCGCTAAACTTTCTGAATAGCTGATGGTTTTTTGACCCAATGTCTGAGAAAACATTCATTTGCTTTTGAAAAGCCGGGCAATGACTTTTGTAGTATGGCGAAATTATTTTTGTTAAAAGTATGATCAGAAAACCGAGGTTTGATGACGTTGTTCGTGACAAACGTCAAAAAGAACTGGGATGCGACCTCTATATCTGGTTACTATCAGCTAATATAGTTAAGATTTCAAGTGAAAAAATTTATGTATTGATGCGAGTTGGCAACTCTGTAATTGAAATCACTTTGACAGATTTGAGAAGAAATAAAACAACAAAGCAAAACGTCAAAAACAGCTGATGGGATAACGTAACCTTTGTAGGAAAACCTTGAATGGCCATATGATCTGAATAAAAGTAATTGCGTTTGGTGCGGAAACTTTTTTGCAATTTCCAAACAAAAATTAAATAGTTGGAGTTCATACTTTTTTATGCTCTGTTCGACTATGCTACATTCGACGGTTAGCGTTATATGGGTTTCAGAACATGGAGATATATATGGTAACCAAAGGGCTGATACGTTGGCAATGGCCGCCACAACCGTGAACTCGGGCGAAGTTTACAGTCTCATTGGGATCCTTCTCACAAGAGGAAAACAGCTTATGGCGGTGAAACTGAAACTCATTGCCAGAACCAAACTTTCGGTCTCATATCTGGTCTACAATGGATATACAGAGGACACGATTTGTTCTGATCCTGTCTAGAGTCCACCTGAGGAACATCATAGCTGTAATAGCAGGTCACTGGCCGGTTGGTAAACACGCTAAGAGGTTGAAACTACACTACAACGACTTTTGTAGAAGCTGCCATTATGAGGAAGAAGAGGAGACCACGGAGCATCTTCTAAGTCACTGCCCTCCTTTTGGTGACCTGAGAAATGAAAAGCTTGGTAATCGTACACTTCTGGACAATACCTATCTATCAGTAGGCGATTAGCGGAAAATTTGTGTTTTCATCAGAGCAACGAATTGGCTTGATAGCGACGTTGACCGAACGGAGTAGGAATATTTGTTGCGAAAATTTCAAAATGGTATCACAACGGGACTCATACTAGAACCCAAGTGAGGTGGTTTGAAAGTGGTTTGAAAGTGCAATAAACGTAAAATGTTCGATTCAATATCACTGGGCATGCGGTCAAATAAAAATTATTTTAGTCGGGCAACCCGACTTACATATACCATCACCCTCAGTAAAACAAAAAAAATCTATTATATTGATATTATTACTCGATTTCTAAAGTGGGCGGGAGGTACCATTAGGGGCGTGTCTATACTTCCAGAATTTTTCTCCAAAACTTTATCCTGTTATGGCTGTACTAAATATAGAATTTGGGCAGGATCGCGTTGCGTGTTTTGATATTATTACTCCATCTCTAAAGTGGGCGGAAAGGTACATTTGTATGGGAGGTACCAGAAGGGGCGTGTCTAGACTTCCAGATTTTTTCTCCAAAACGATATCCTGTTATAACTTAACATAATTCAGAATTTGGGCACGATCGTGTCGAACATATTGATATTATTACTCCATCTCCAAAGTGGGCGGAGTGATACCTTTGTATGGCAGGTACCTGAAGGGGCGTGTCTAGACTTCTAGATTTTTTCTCTAAAACTTTGTCCTACCTGAACTTTACTAAATACAGAATTTGGTCACGATCGCGTAAGATATATTACTAATATTAATCGATTTCTAAAGTGGACGGTACCAGATGTGTAGTGGAGGTACCAGATGGGGCGTGGCTAGACTTCCAGTTTTTTTTTCTCCAAAAACTGTATCCGGCTATAGCATTACTTAATAAAGAATTTGGGTACGATCGCGTTGGATTTATTGATATTATTACTCCATCTTTAAAGTGGGCGGAAAGGTACATTTGTATGGGAGCTACCAAAAGGGGCTTGGGTAGACTTCCAATTTTTTTCTCAAAACTTTATCCTTTAATATCTTTACTAAGTACAGAATGTGGGTACGATCCCGTTGGTTTTATTGATATTATAACTCGATGTATAAAGTGGGCGGAATGATGTATTCGTATGGGAGGTACCAGAAGGGGCGGGGCCATGTAGCCCATTTGCAATACCGTAAGTAGTTTTGGGGAAATATTCACTCGTGCAAAATTTCAATACATTTGGTTGCGTCTTTCGAAAGGTATCGTGCGAACCAGCCGGACAGCCAGCAGACGGACAGACAGACAGACGGACATGGCTCAAACGACTTAAAAAGTCATGAATCGAATTTGGTTCAAAGAACCCTGGAGTCTAAAGTTACTCCTTCTATGTGTTACACTTTTGGTTCGTATCAAATGATATATACCCTCATCCCTAAGGGTGATGGTATAAAAACTAAAATTGTCATTAAGTTCCTTGTTCTAAATTCCGCTACTAAAGAAAATGTATTTAATCAAGACCTTGTGGCTTTTACAACACAGTGCCCGGCCAGTAATTCTGTTTGTTTTTTTTTTAATCATTCCAAACCACCTTTCTTCCCTAGATAATACAAATATGTATCTATAACATATGTTGGCCAGTATACACAACTCTATGCATACAGTAATATCCTCCTCCCCAACCGCATGCCGAGAGATATATTCATATAACCTACAACTTTTGTGCCAACCAGAAAGCTTCAAAGGGATTTGTCTTAGATTCCAAAAAATGTTCCACAAAAAACAAACAAACGAAACTGTGGTTACACTGCTCTCTAAGCTCATGACTCTACTGGTGTGGAGGAATGGCAAGGCACCATAGGTGATGGCTTTGGTGTTGCTAGCGGTGCTAGTGGTTTCTTTGATACAACACTTGGAAAATCTAATTCTCCCCGCTGCTACACAACCAATCCTATGCCACCACAGTTTCTGTGTTATCTGCAACATTGTGTTATTTTAATTTAAAACAAGAGCAAGAGAAAAAAAACAAGTTTCGCACTTGCAACGCACAATTAAAACCTCAAAATTTAGCATAAAACAAAAGTTTTAAGTTGAACACAGCAAAAGGGGGCTCCATTTTTGGAGAAACTATTCTAATGAAAGGACACATTGTTCGTGGAAGTGTGCTGTTGCTTTAGTTTGCATCACCTTAGGGGCATTTAACGAAAATTTGGCAGATATGCAGGATGTGGAGGAGCAAGAAAACGGCGAGTGGTCGGAGCGTTTGAAACAGAAGTTGTCTCTATTATTTCATTAATACCTTAAATTTATTGCAAATAATAAGGGGAATTTAATTTAATGTACACCCATACCTCTATATACGGCCTAGATACGTTCCCAAAATGTTGGCCGTAAAGCGAGGCAATAAATTCTTATTCTTATTTTTTACTTATTATTACTCAAGAACAGAAAAATGTGCAAGAAAACTACGTCTACTCACGATCAGCATAAACAACACTCGCTGCGTTTGTGAGTGAATGCTTTTGTTAGTCTCTCACTCTTCGTAGTAAAACAGTGAATCCCCTATTTGCTTTTAGCCGCATAGCAAGGTAATGTGCAACGTAAAGCGAAGGTGTTTCAGAATTGGAAAAGGCCGTTATAGCGAAATGCCGTAAAAAGAGGTATGAGTGTATTATAGTTCCTTACTTTGAACAGTACAAATTGTTAATATGTAATTGTAGTGGTTATTAGGAAACAGTGGAAAAAGTCTAGGACACGGTAATAACACGGTACAACACATACTTTCCGGAAAAACTCGACAAATTTGAATTTTTTCAGGAAAATTTTGCATTGTATCGCTTGATTTGATGAAAATCGAAAATTGCTGTTTTGTATGGAATTTTGTGTGCAATTATTATGAATGGCTTTTCGAGTGCAAAAATAAAAAATTTTGTTGAAATATTCGGAAAATACCGCAAATATTTTATATTTTTTCTACACAATTTTGCTTATTATCGTATGTTTTCATAATTTTGGATGTAAATGTAAAAAATTTGGGAATTTTGTTCCAAAATGACTATTCGAATGGAAAAATTCTTTGTGGATACTCAGAAAATTCCGAAAAAAAAACTTGAAGTTTTGAAGATTTGATGATTTCAGACAGGGTAAAGGTGGAAAATTCGTTGTGATGTTTGGAAAATTTCAGTTTATTGTGAAATCTATATACATAAAAATGGTGTGAAGATGTATAGTAATTCATCAATTAAGAACGACTGGACCGATTTGTTTTCATTTGTTCGTAATTGCCAGGAGGAAGTTTATAAGAAAGACAGTTTTGAGAAAATCCTACGGAAAAGTCGGGAAATTTGGAAAAATTGTTGTTATGTATGGAATTTTGTGTGCAATTGTTACAGATATACTTTTCGATTAGAAAAAGAAAATTTTTGTTGAAAAAAAAAGCTCGGAAAATTCCGGAAAAACGGATTTTTTTCTACAAAATTTTGCATTGTATCGCTCGATTTGATAAAAATCGCAAATTGAAAGTTCATTTAATTGTTCCGTAGTGACATTTCGAATGGAAAAATAGTAAATTTTGGTTGAAAAATTACGGAAAAATGCCAAAAATTTGAATTTTTCGCCGAAATTTAACATTTTCGTATGATTGATAATTTTGGACGAAGTTAATGTGAAAAATTTCGGATAATAGAAAAATTCTTAGTGAAAAACTCGGAAAATTCTGAAAAAACTCGAAAAAGTTGGATTTTTACAAAATTTGCATTAAATCGCTTGATTTAATAATTTCAGTCGACATTCATCATGATGCTTGGAAAATCTCGGATTAATGTTCAAATATATTATGTTAAAAGATTAAACGCGAAATGATCGAACAATTTTAAAATCATCTGCATGAACATAACGCATAGGTCCGATTGTTTAAAAACCTCTGGATGCCATGAAAGACAATTCAATGCTTCCACTATAAGTGAAGTCGCAGTGGTGATTGTTTGGAAAAAAAGAATGTGGAATCACGCGATATTATTCTGAAGCGTCGGGATGGTGAACAACTGAGGCAAGCGTACGAGACTCATCGGCCATATGATGCACTTCAATAGAAGAAGAAAGGAATAAAATGGTTTGCTCAATGAATTTTTATGCTTATCGAATAATGATTCGGCAAGATGTTGACAATCATCTGTTAAGCTATCGAAATACAAGGACGAGATGGCTGACGACATTATGCACAGAGTTTGTAACTTCTAATCAAAATTAACTTCTGCGTGCTCATGTGCGGCAGTCAACTATCGAAATTTGGAATCGAACGCCAAATCGTTCGATGCACGATGCATTCAATCGCGAATTGCAACGAGATCAAGATTTTGATCGAAATGAGCTGACTGAAATAGTCCAAACAAATGTGCCGCCGTTGAAGGCCGACCAAACAAACGTGTACGATTCGCTGATGAAGGTTGTGGACGATGGAACGGGAGGCATTTACTTTATCGATGCTTCCGGTGAGACTGGCAAGACATTTGTCATTTCTTTGATTCTGATAACAATTCGGTCAATATCGCAAATTGCGTTAGCTGTTGCATCCTCTGGTATTGCTCCCACATTGTTGAAGGCGGTCGCTCTGCACTTTCCGCTTTAAAGCTGCCATTGAATCTTCTCACGGTTGACAGAATGCAAAATCATCATTTGGGATGAATGCACAATGGAGCATAAACGAGCTTTGGAGGCAGTTGGCCGAACGATAAAGGATTTACGAGGTGATTCGAGACGATTTGGGGGGGCTATGATATTGCTGCTTGGAGATTTTCGTCAAGCGAATTCAACTGCCCACTCGATTGGCTTTTGCAATGACAATCAATAAATCGCAAGGCCAATCGTTGAAAGTTTGTGGGATCAATCTCGAATTTCCCTGAATTTCACAAGGTCAGCTGTACGTTACCTGTTCTCATGTTAGCAAACCGTCTTCATTGTTTGCTTTTACGCCGGAAAACAAACCGAAGATCACTGTTTATCAGATCGCTCTTTCGATTAAATTAAAAAAAATCACAGTAAAACTTGTACTATCTGTGTTCTGCTGGAGCTTATATGACGAAGTTTTACGAAGTTTTTTAGATTTGAAGCTAGTAAGTATCGTATGGGGGAATTTGTCACGTTTTAGGATCTTTTGTGGGAAACGTCTTCACGGATTGACCGAATGTTCCTAATGGTCAATTCATGAGGTCGTTTTCAACTGTTCTCATACGAAATATATAAAAATGAAATTAAGTTCTTTTGAAGTTGATATGAAGCTACACCATTTAATTGATCTTCTTAAACTTTTGGCAGTATTTGACAGCGTGTAGTTGATATCATGGCCAAGCTAAGAGTAATTTATTAAAAATTCTCAGGAAACGGCTTTAAATGTGTTCCTGAGCTTTCCACCCCTGGACTTGTACGTCAAGGCTATTGCAAAACGAAGGGCTATCAGACTGAGGGAAGCTGTGCGATTGGCATCAATCCACACATGGTCATGCGAATGTTCTCTGGCCTTTGGGTAATGGCGTTCCTTTTCATCTGCCACCTCTTACTGATTTTTTAAGAAACTTAAAGATTTACGTAATAGATTTCCGACGTTAAAATACCTGAAAGATGAAAAGATGGATGGAAAAAGACCAACAAATATATGCAGCTAAGCGTCTTTTTCAGGCTACATAATGAATGTAATGTTTTCAGGCTGAGGTACTGGCCATTCAGAAAGCCGCGTAGGCGATTATAGGATGGGTATTCGATACTAGCAGATGAATAACCAACTGTGTGGATAACCTAGCTACAATATAAGCTATCAATTCTATCTTGTGATCAGCTCCTTGGAGGCTAAGGTTATATTAGGGAAAGGTTATATAGAGGACCCACAGTATCTTCTGAGTCGGAGTAGGCAATTTAATATGGTGAGGTTGCCTTCCATGGATAACTGAGCCTTTTGATTGAATGTGGAGTTGCATAGCCTTAACAAGGGTGTACCTAATACTGCAGATAAGTTGGTACGTTGGAAAATAGTATACATAAGATACATAGCAGGCTAAGAGCATCGAACCGACTGAAATTATCAATACTAAATAGATTCAGCAGTAGTTCGTTGAATTGCTAAATTGAGAGCGATAACGGCAGAGCGTACATGCTAAGATCCTAATATGCTTGAGCTTGGTAAATTTAGTAGAGTAGTGTTCTGAGACGTTTATGCAAGTGATTGCCACAGATGATATTGGTATACGTAATATTCGGATGAACTGTGTCCATTGGATTTGGATCTTAGGATTTGTCCACTTTTGCAAGATAAATAAAATGACCAAATTTAAATATCCAACGATCGTCCGTTTGGAAGTTATGAAAGAAATAAAAATTATCCAAAAATAGGTAATTTTGTATGGGAGGTACCAGAAGGGGTGGGGCTATTTTGCCCATTTACAATCCCATAAGTTCGTTTTGAAAAATATTAATACTGGTAAATTTTCATACCGATCCGTTAAGGTTTACTCGAGTTATCCTGCTGATCAGCCATCCAGCCAGCCAGCCAGCCAGCCAGACAGACGGACATAGCTCAATCGTCTTAAAAAGTCCTGAAACGAATTTGGTCTTTAGATACTTAGGGTCTAACTCGTCTCCTTCAATGCGTTACACTTTTTTTCGTATCAAATGATATATACCCTCATCCCTAAGGGTGATAAGGGGTATAAAAAGTAATAGGACTAACAGACGCCTCAAAAAAAAAAAAAAAACATGGCCGCCACATACTGTAAAAATCGAGCCGCTCCAAATGAAAACCCATTTAGATGGGTCGCATGTTCAAACCATCATGACACGGTCGGTCTATTGCATAAGGCTTAATGTTAATAAATGCTCATACAATATTAATATAATCAACCAATTTGGATCTATTACAGGCAGTGAGTTCTCTTCGTATCCCAAAAGTTCATGAAGTGCCGTTTTCGATGACCATATTGTGCAATATGTGTAATGTACATAAGACATAAGTTTTGAATCGATACTCCTCGAAGGCAAGTACCTATCTGTATGGCTTTACAAAATTTTCATAATGATAGAAGACGTAGTAATAGGTCTAAAGTCTTTGAGATTTGTATGTGATGTCTTAATTGCTTTGGAAACAGAAACCACTTATGTAGCTGACAGTATATCAGAGCCGGTAGACTTTAATGGTTCGAAGCAACTGGCATAAGCAATGTCATGGTAGACCAGAAAATATCTATAACATTTCTAAATTGTACATCTCGCAAACGCTATTCACTTAACATAACCGCAGTATTTCAATCACTCCCAGGGTGATCTTCAGTTTTTTTTTTCGGTAAAAACTTACTTATACAATTGTATGCGTCACTACACATATAAGTAACCCATCTGTGAATATCATGTTTCTAAGTATGTCACGTGCCATTCTTACTTGGGACACGGGTTGATGGATATAGGCATCCTTTGTAGAAAACACATACCGAAGAAAACAAAAAGGGTTTTTATTCACCCCTGTTCCCAAATCGGATTGTAAGCGATCCCAAGCCTTAATTGGTTAGTATGTTTGTTTATGGGGTGCACATTAAAGGTGATAGGTCACATTGAGAACAACATAACTTCAGTGTTTATGCGAATAAGATAACAAAGCATTTGAGTTGCTATTAATTACCCAGCAATTCGCGAAGCAATTTGAATTTATTCAAAATTCAGTAGAGCTTAATTGTTTGCATTATTGTTACAACAAACTTATTCATATTGGGCCATGAGTCATGACCAAAATGTATTTATGTTGATAGTTTCGATATAAGTAAATAAGTAAAATAATACTCATTATTTGTCATGCTCATGATCATGAATATTTGCTGTAACTGTTTTAGTAACACTAGTCTTGTTTTCCCAAAAACTTCTAAAAATTTAGGCAACGTTTTGTGATTTAACAAGGTATCGTTTGTGTCTTATATTCTGTTATAAATTTAAAGTCCACGTTAATAAATGTAAGATGATTTTAAATAGTAAAAAACACAAATATTTCTCCATCTGCTTCTTAATGCCTTCTACAAGACGCCGCATTTACGAAATCTTCCTTTCAAAAAAACTTGCTAAAC
This sequence comes from Muscina levida, assembly GCA_964034835.1. Classification (NCBI taxonomy): domain Eukaryota; kingdom Metazoa; phylum Arthropoda; class Insecta; order Diptera; family Muscidae; genus Muscina; species Muscina levida. The sequence continues at coordinate 44,844,333 of OZ035880.1, read as the reverse complement.
TCCTTTTTGTTCCCAAGAAACTACTTTTTGTGTAAATAAACTAGAATTTAAGAAAATCTAAAAAAAATTGAAATTGACAACAACATTTTACAAATGCACCCCAAAAAAACTGCGCTCATAGACATTAATAGATTAATATTTACCAACTATAGGCAAACAACAAAACTCCACTCTAAAGGGTGAACGAGGTGAGGTTCACATCATAATAACATCACTGGAATCTGCTAGCAAACACCACCACCATAAGGACTCTGATCAACATAGTGATGGTTGATCTTTGCTACGATCATCATGCAGCAGTGGCAACATTAGACAATAGATACTCGTTTTAGTTTAGCCTATTGTTACCTTCGTTGAATGATGTGACAACAAAAGGTTAAGAATAATGAAAAAAAAAAGAGTTTTAAAATTAGAAGAAATCACACAACCGAATGGACCAAATGCAAATTAAAAACTGGTTGAAAATAATTGCGGATATTTCATGGAGAAAACGTTAGAAAAAATTTGTAGGTTTTTTTTGCTGTGCAGTATGATCATTTAGTTGAGACAACAACGCGAACGAGTTAACATTCAAACGGTTTCGGTGGAAAAAAAGGCGCGCGAGTTGCAACAAGTTTCGATTTAGTAACGAATTTTAGGCAAAATAAAACGTTTAATATCTGTATTAGTAAACACGTTGTAATATTACCTGCTGTGAATGCGATACATGATGAGATTTTTAATGAGTATAAAGAAAAACCTATAAGTTTAAATTAAAATTAAACAAAATTGGCCAGGAATCATAATGCCACAACTAAACTAAGTGATATTATGTGTTTATAAACTGCAACTAAGCAATACATGTTTTTGACTACATTTGCTGCAATACGTGTAAATATTTTACCAGCAATTCATCCAACAATTACATTCTACTTAAATATGGGCGTACCGAAATAATGGTAAGTCATTGTTTTAAAAAAGGTCAACAAATGATAAAAGTTAAATTAAAGTTAAAAGTGGCTGGAGTATAGCTCCAGTTTTCCTTAGTTTCACATAAATCGAAAATATTTTCAAAATTTTGGGAAGATTCTTTAAGAAATTATTGGAAAAATAACAGCTTTCGCGAAACTTAATAATTTGTAATCTAAGTAAGGGCCCGATCGGGATATTATGGAACTTGATGTAAGAAATAAATGACAGAAATTTGAATAAGATCAGACAACTATTTCCTGTGCCCCGAATTGGTTAAAGGTCAGGTTATTAGTAAATCCTATGTCTTTTCTAACGTTCGATTAAGGAATTATATTTTTTTCTCGCAAATATTTTAATTCATTACTAATTTAATTCATACTGTACCAACAACACATACCAAATATCAGCTTTATACCTCTTTTAGTTCAGATACAGCCTCTTAAAGTTTCAAGTTGTACACCACGTCCACTGATCGCCCATTATTTGTTACATCACGAATTTTGCTGCAAAATGCATTCGCGTTAATTTTCAGGGTGATTTCAGAAACAGTCCTTCAGATATTGCGGTTCAAAAAATGAAAATTAAAATTTCAAAAAAGATCGGTAAATCCGTTTTAGGGTCTATACGGTACTAAAAAGTGCAAATAAGCAAACACAAACTCATTTTAATATATATAGATTTTACCTTTGACCATTTTACACGGCATAAAGTTGTTAGATTTTGCTCAAATTTTGACCATAGCCATTTTATAACAAATAACACAATATACCGCTCAGGCATTACTGAAAATCCATGCACCCTCCTGCTATGCCCTTCAATTTTATAGGCGGAGACTTCTCGAGCCGGAGCACTTTCATCCATTCTTACAACGTGTCCGAGGAAGCGCATTTGATCTATTTAAACGCGTTTAGCTAAATCGATGTCTTTGTACAGCTGATACAGCTAATGATTCATTTGAAGTCGGTACTAACCGTTAACAATGATGGGTTCAAATATTCAGTGAATTATTTTTATCTCGAAAATTCTCAGAAAAGATTGATCCGCCTGCGTCATTATTCAGGATTCTACGCTGTAGAGCAAGACAGGTAGGATCAGTGTTTGGTACAGTTGGACCTTCGTTAGTCAAGAGAGTGCTTTAGCATTTAATAGCTTGCCCAATGTATAGTAGCAGTGGTTTGCGATGATACTCGTCTTTTTATTTCCAGGCTGACATTGTAATTTTTGTTTATGGCGGAGCCAAGGTAGATAAAATCATCTACCAAATCATCATCGTTGAAACAAAAAACTTAGTTGTGTCATCATTAATCACCAGACCCACATCTGCCGACTGCTTCTTAATGCTTAAAAAGGCCGCAGTAACATCCCGCAATTCTCGGCCAATGATATCTATATCATCGGCATACACGAGCAGATTGTAACTATTGTTAAAGATGGTACCAACACTGTTTACTGCAGCCATCCGCATGATCATCTCTATTATGATCTTAAAGAAATCGCATGACAGAATATCGCCTTATCTAAAGCCTTTGATAGAAAATTTTAGGTTTTTGCCTATTTTCGCTGAACTGAGTGTCAGTCAGAGTTATCCCGCAATGTCGTATCAGCTTCGCGGGGACATCAAAGTCAGCCATAGCATCTAATAGTTTCTGTCGTATAGGACTGTCGAATGCAGTTTTGTAGTCGAAAAATAGATGGTAGGTGTCGATCTGCATATTTGTGACTTCTCCAGGATTTGTCGTAGTGTGATTATCTGGTCGGTCGTGGATTAACCTTGTCTAAAGCCACGCTGATAAAGCCCAATCAGATTCGATAAAATGGGCTTTAGTCTTTCACATAATGGCTCCACGAAAAGGCCCCCAATGAAATAACGCCCAAACGAGAAATGAAGTATTACCCAATTTTTTTTCATACATTTTTGGGTGTTATTTCATTTGCGATGTTATTTCATTCACTGTTTTGGGTGTTATTTCCAATTTGTTGGGGTTAATTTCATTGTGGGTTATTTCCTGTGCGTTATTTCATTGGGGGCTTTTCGTGGAGCCCACATAATACACTAGACAGGGCCTTGCATGCGATGGGTAAAAGGCTGGTCCAGCGGCTCCACGAAGAGCCCCCCAATAAAATAACCCCCAATGAAAAAACCCAAAAAAATTGAAAATAACTCCCAAAAACTTAAAAAAAAAACTTAATTTCCCTTTACATCCCATGAATGAGGTATGGGATAGCTTCTCGCGTAGTTGTGAATTAACACGCTTTCTATTTTTAAATTCACAACTAACTACACCTATTTGTTTACCGACGAATGCGAACGTCACTGTTTGAGAAGCTCTTACTAGACACGCCGATTGATTCGACACTTAATACTGCGAAGTTGCTGTCACCAACATTCGAGAAGAGCCGACAATGAAAGAAATTTTTTTTTTTAAGTTGACTGGAGCCTTTTCGAACCTGCGATCTCGCGTATGGTAGTCGCGTGTTCTAACCATTATGCCACGGCTGGTCCCAACAAACAAAACTATCTGCTTTTATTAAATTCTTCCTTCAGAAGAACTCTTACAAATTTACAAAAAATTTCCATTCTTAGATATCATTCTCAAAACGGAAATATGCTTGGTGCATTTTGTTAATTTTCTATCAGTCAATATGAACACAAATGCAAATATCTGTAAACATTCAAAAGATATTGTAATATATTTAAATGCTAAAAATTTTCTTGTAAAAGGCCTATTTGTTATAATTATAACCCCTTAAAACCAACAGCTTTAAACATGAAATAACCCCCGAATAAAAAATGATAAAACACCCAAATTATACACGATATGAAACAAGCCCCGAATTTAAAAAATTGGTTGTGTGTTATTTCATTGGAGATTATTTCATAATTTGAAAACCCCAAATGGGGAATGAAATAATTCCCGAAGAAAAATTAAAAACGGCCCAAAAAAATTGGGAGCTATTTTATATGAAATAACACCCAAAAATGTATAAACAAAAATTGAGAATATTTCATTTCTCGTTTGGGCGTTATTTCATTGGGGGGCTTTTCGTTGAGCCGTTCCATCGATACACACACTTGGATCACCTAGCATAAGCACAGGACATAGAACATTCGGATTCCAATCATCGGACTGCATTCCTTGAGCCAAATCGTGTTTATGAGTTGGTGCATACATGTTGCCAGCTCATCGCCACCGGCTTCAAAAAGCTCTGCAGGCAGTCCAGCAACTTTGTTATTTTTAAGCCCTACAATTGCCGTGCTGATCTCGTTTTGGCTCGGCGGTTTACAGTCTACTCCGTAGTCAATGACTGACGTGATTTCGTCACTTATTCTGTCTTCGGAAACGAGCAGAGAACGTAAGTGTTACTCCATATTAAAAGCACACTTTGAATGTCCGATTTCCATCTCCGTCCTTGTAGGTTGGGATCCCTGTCCCAGTACCTTTGGTTTTTACCTTTTGGTAGAAGTTTCGGGCTTCACCTCTATTCCTGTAATTTTCGTTATCCTGGATCTCTCTTTTATTCAATAGACGCTTTTACCGCCATATTCATTCCTAAGATATACATATATGCTTAAGTGGTATGCTAAATTTGACTGAATTAAGTTTATCTACAAAATACATTTTGACGCACCCCAAAAAGGGTCAAAATTGCCATATATTTTGTAAGTGTACTGAATAAAGTAAAATTTTGCAATAGGTAAGGGATTATTGAACGTTGATTTAACAAAAAAATTATAGATATTGTGCTGCCCCCACTGGTGGCCTCCTCGCGAAGTATTTTTCCACTAATTTTTTAATAATATATTTTATACTAGCTGACCCGGTAAGGTGACGCCTTCATATAAGCTCCAAGGTAAAAGTAAAACACAATGTGTTTTATTTGAGTGTAATCGAAATCAGTGAAGAGCGATCTGATGAACAATGTAAAAAAAAGAAGATGATGTGCCGCAGGGAAAAGCAGGGAAATTCGAGACTGATCCCGAAAACTTCCAAAGATTGGCCTTGCGGCCTTTATTGATTGTTATCGCAAAAGCTAATCGAATGGGGAGTTGAATTTGGATGGGAAGATCGATTAGAATAATAGGAATTCGTGGGATATGGACTTACTCTCCTTTGAATTTGTCCTTGATAAATGTCGCTTTAATCACATTGATCATCGGTTTCTTGACCGGCAACCACGTACCGTTGCACAATTTCGGATGATTCAGATTCCGAAAAATGCTTATGATCGTTCCCACCTTCAGCTGTAAATTATGCGGCTGAATTCCTGGCACATCGAGGGAGTTCAAAAATCTGTCGGATACTTGATCGCTTCATTCTCGTTGGTCACGCTATTAACGGATTTTTTGAATGCAGTTCTCCATCGATTCTACTTTGATTAATAACATTCGAGCTACCGACGTCCTTATTCTTCGCTGTTAGTATAGCCCGTTCACTTATTTAATCTAGATTTTTATAATTTTGTGCAATGCCGGGAAAACTCCTTTGACGATGTAAACTCGCAAACAATTCCCGGAAACGCCTTCAATCCAGTTGAAACATCAACAGGAATTTTACAATTTCCAAGCGCCAGTAGCTGCCTTGAAAATTCAGTAGCCGATGGGTCGTTTTGCAACTTCATGCCGCCATAAAGACGATCGTCTCATCGTTCGGTCAACTACCTCCAAAGCTCGTTTATGCTACATCGTGCATTCATCCTAGATGATGATTTTGCATTCTCGCATCAATTTCACTGCAAGTTGGCTTGTCAACCGTGAGAAGATTAAACGGCAGCTTCGAAGCAGAACGTGCTGTTCGACCGCCTTTTAACAATGTGGGAGCAATACCAGAGGATGTAACAGCTAACGAAATTTGCGATCTTGACCGAATTGTTGCCAGAATCAAAGAAATGACGAATGTCTTGCCTGTCTCACCGGGTGCATCGAGAAACCAATTGCTTCCCGTTCCATCGTCAACAATCTTCATCAACGAATCGTACACGTTCGTTTGCTCGGCATTCAACGGCTTCACATTAATTCGGACTCTTTCAGTCAGCTCATCTCTATCAAAGTCTTGATCTCGTTGCAACTCGCGATTGAATGCATCGTGCATCGAACGATTTAGTGCTGGTGTTCCCAATTTCGACAGTAAACTGCCGCACATGAGCACGCACATGTCTTCGATCAGATGTTAATTTCAAGATCGAAATTCGAACTTAAATGGAGAATGAAAAAGAAGTGATGACTTGTAAACACACCTTTTGTTCTATTGACCATTTTTAAATTGAGGTGATAGCCATCCTCTCCACGACAGAACATCAACGAGTATTGAAGTGCATCATATGACCGATGAGTCATGCCTCAATTGTCTACCATGCCGACGCTTGAGAACAATATCTCGTGATTCCACATTCTTCCCAACAATCATCACTGCGACTTCATTTATAGTGGGAGCATTGAATTGTCCTGCATGGCAACCAGAGGGGCTTTTGACTGCTCTGATAATGATTTGTGGTCATCGGAATGCATTGTATTCAATGCGGTTTTGAACAATCGCTTTTGAATGTTATTCTCAAGCAGAAGATTTTGAAATTGTTCGATCATTTTGTCGACAGAAATCATTAAATCAAGCCAAGAATTATCATTATCCGAAATATAACAGATAAACATCGTCCAAAATTATCAATCATACGTTAAAATTCAAAATTTCGTCTAAAAAAATATAAATTTTCCGTTATTTTTCGACAAAATTATTTTATTTTTTCCATTCGTAAAGCCACTACGGAACAATTGCACACAAAATTTTAAACTAAAATACAATTATCGATTTTTATCAAATCAAGCGATACAATGCAAAATTTTGTAGAAAAAATCCAAGTTTTTCCGGAATTTTCCGAGTTTTCCACTAAAAATATTTCTATTTTTCCATTCGAAAAGTCATTATACCATCACCCTTAGGGATGAGGGTATATATCATTTGATACGAAAAAAAGTGTAACGCATTTAAGGAGACGAGTTAGACCCCAAGTATCTTAAGACCAAATTCGTTTCAGAACTTTTTAAGAAGAATGAGCTATGTCCGTCTGTCTGGCTGGCTGGCTGGCTGGCTGGCAGGCTGGCTGGCTGGCTGGTTGGCTGGCTGGCTGGCTGGCTGGCTGGCTGGCTGGATGGCTGGTCAGCAGGATAACTCGAGTAAACCTTAACGGATCGGTATGAAAATTTACCAGTATCAATATTTTTCAAAACGAACTTATGGGATTGTAAATGGGCTAAATAGCCCCACCCCCTCTGGTACCTCCCATACAAAATTACCTATTTTTGGAAAATTAATATTTCTTCCATAACTTCCAAACGGACAACCGGAGGATGTTTGAATTTGGTCAGTTTATTTATCTAGCAAAAGTAGACAAACCCTAAGAAAACCGAAACCTGTGCCCCACCCATTCTGGTACCTTCCATACAAATGACCGAAATGACCCATATAGTTTTTCATACATATCTTTTTTGCAAGTAAACTTAGATCACTCAAATTTTGCGAATGATGTTTGCTTATAAATATTAGACTCAGGTATGAATATGGACTATATCGGTTCACGCCTTCTGGTACCTCCCATACAAAATGACCTATTTTTGGAAATAATATATTTCTCCAATAACTTCAAAACAGTCACTTGGGGGGTTAGTAACATTGGTCGATAAATTAATGTTGTGACAGGAGGCGAAACCTCAGAGAGCCTAACTATTTGACACACCCCTTCTGGTACCTCCCATACAAATGACCGTATTGACCCTTATAGTTTTACATACATATCTTTTTTGTAAGTAAACTGAGATCACTCAAATTTTGCGTATGATGTTTGCTTATGAAAATTAGACTCAGGTATGAATATGGACTATATCAGTATACGCCTTCTTGTACCTCCCATACAAAATTACCTATTCTTGGAAAATTAATATTTCTCCTATAACTTCCAAACGGACTCTTGGGGGGTAATGAAAATTGGTCGATTAATTTATGTTATTATAAGATTCAAAACCCTAGAAAACCTAACTATTTGACACACCCCTTCTGGTACCTCCCATACAAATGACCGAACTCACCCCCATAGTATTGCAAACATATCTTTTTTCTAAGTACACTGAATTCAGTCAAATTATGAGTAATTTGTACGCTTATGAAAATATGAATCAGGAGTGAATATGGAGTATATCGGGTCACCCTTCTGGTACCTCCCATACAAAATTAACTATTTTTGGAAAATTAATAATTTTCCCATAACTTCCAAACGGACATTTGTGGGGTAATGAAAATTAGTCGGTTAATTTATATTGTGATAGGAGGCGAAACCTCAGAAAACCTAACTATTTGACACACCCCTTCTGGTACCTCCCACACAAGGGACCGAACTCACCCCTATAGTCTTACATACATTTTTTTTTTTGTAAGTGCACTGAATTCAGTCAAATTATTCGTAAGTTGTACGTATGAAAATTTGAGTTAGGAATGAATAAGGACTGCATCGGTTCACCTATTGTGGTACCCCCTATCAAAATTAAATTTTTTTGAAAAATTAATATTTCTCACATAAATTCCAAACCGGCACCTATACCCCCTACACAAATAAGTAAAGTTTTGGACGATTTTGCACCACAAGCAGGGGAAAAAATATACATAAGTAATTTTATTTTAATTAAAAATCTATTCATTTCAATAACGCAAGACTTCAACAATATCTTATATTGGGTGATGGTATTTATCAGTCAGTTTACCTGACTGAAATTTCTGTACTGGTTTTAGAATAATTATGCGAAATTTTTCACAGTTCCATCGCATTCGTCGATAAACAAGTAGGTGCCGTTAGTTGTGAATCTAAAAATGGAAAGCGTGTTAATTCACAACAACGCGAGAAGCTATCCCATACCTCATTCATGGGGTGCAAAGGGAAATTAAGTTTTTTTAAGTTAAGAGCTATGTCCGTCTGTCTGGCTGGATAGCTGGTCAGCAGGATAACTCGAGTAAACCTTAACGGATCGGTATGAAAATTTACCAGTATTAATATTTTTTGAAACGAACTTATGGGATTGTAAATGGGTAGAATAGACCCACCCCTTCTGGTACCTCCCATACAAAATTACCTATTTTTGGATAATTAATATTTCTTCCATAAATGTCAAACAGACCATCGGAGGATATCTAATTTTGGTCAGATTATTTATCTTGCAATAGTAGACAAACCCGGAGAAAGCCGAAACCTTTGCCACACCCCTTCTGGTACCTCCCATACAAATGAACGAATTGACCCTTATAGTTTTACATACATATCTTTTTTGTAAGTAAACTGAGATCACTCAAATTTTGCGTATGATGTTCGCTTTAAAAATTGAACTCAGGTATGAATATGGACTATATCGGTTCACGACTTCTGGTACCTCCCATACAAAATGACCTATTTTTGGAAAATTAATATTTCTCCCATAACTTCTAAAAGGACACTTGGGGGTTATGAAAATTGGTCGATAAATTAATGTTGTGATAGAAGGCGAAACCTCAGAGAGCCTAACTATTTGACACATCCCTTCTGGTACCTCCCATACAAATGACCGAATTGACCCTTATAGTTTTACATACATATCTTTTTTGTAAGTAAACTGAGATCACTCAAATTTTGGCGTATGATGTGCGCTTATGAAAATTAGACTCAGGAATGAACATGGACTATATCGATTCACGCCTTCCGGTACCTCCCATACAAAATTACCTATTTTTGGAAAGTTAATATTTCTCCCATAACTTCTAAAAGGACACTTGGGGGTTATGAAAATTGGTCGATAAATTAATGTTTTGATAGGAGGCGAAACCTCAGAGAGCCTAACTATTTGACACATCCCTTCTGGTACCTTCCATACAAATGACCGAATTGACCCTTATAGTTTTACATACATATCTTTTTTGTAAGTAAACTGAGATCACTCAAATTTTGCGTATGATGTGCGCTTATGAAAATTAGACTCAGGAATGAACATGGACTATATCGATTCCAGCCTTCCGGTACCTCCCATACAAAATTACCTATTTTTGGAACATTAATATTTCCCCATAACTTCCAAACCGGCACCTGTGGAACAGTCAGATTTAGTCAGTTAATTTATCTTGTAATAGGAGGCATAACCTCAAAAAACCTAACTATTTGACACACCCCTTCTGGTACCTACCATACAAATGACCGAATTTACCCACATAGGGTTACATATATATCTTTTTTACAAGTACACTGAATTCAGTCAGAATTTGCGTAAGTTGTAAGCTCATGAAAATTTGACTCTTTATTGAAAATGGACTTTATCGGTTGACCCCTTCTGGTACCTCCCATACAAATTTACCTATTTTTGGAAATTGATCGTTAATTTACAAAAAGAAAACTTCGGACACTTTGAGCTGCCCCTAACGGTAGCTCGTAAACAAATAAGTCAAACTCTTACGGTTTTGCTACATGTCTTTAGGCCATTGGTATTATGTTCCGAAAGTCTTAGCTACAACCGTTTACGCTCCAAAGCAAGCATATACCTAATAATACATAAGTAACTTTAATTACAAATCAGTTAATTTCAACAACTCAAGACTTACACAATATCTTATAGTGGGTGATGGTATTTATCAGACTGAAATTTGTGTACTGGTTATATATATAGATTTCATTTTAAGGTAACAAGCTTATATTTTACATTGCCACATTTGGGTTGCAGTAATTTTAACATAATGCTGACTATAGTTTTACAGTCACCTACCAATCACCTACCTATCAATCTCTTATGTCTAGACTATTGATTGCGCTAATTACTATAAAAAAAAATAAAACTCACATTGACCTCGTGTATAGCAAAATTTGTACCTCATTTGTAACAAATTAAATATCAAATCAATTCACATATTCCAACACACATCATCCAACATGTTTATCTAGGAGTATAGAGCACTCTCCTCTAATTTGTTTCTTTATGCTGCGCGTTTCCTTTGGCCCATTAAGCGGAAATATTGTTAAAGCGTTAACCCAGAATAAAAACCGCGCAAAGAACGCGGTACAGGGAGACTATACACACCAAAACAAGGAAAGGTTGGAGGGGGTTTACAAAAAGGTTACAAGGTTAAACTTTAAAACGTCCTTCGCTAATATCTTTCTTTTTTTCCAGCTGATGTTAGCGTTTTTTATACCGCTGGTTTTTTGCGATATTTTGTTTTGTTCGCGCTGTACCCAAACAAATATTTTATAACCTCATAAGGACAACTGTATAAGCGTGTGTGTGTGTGTGTGTGTGAGTGCGCCAGGATGTTTTGCTAAATTTGTAGAGTAGAAAGCAGTGAAAAAAAAAAATAGAAAAAATTCACGTTAGCAGCAACATCGTCGGCGACACAAAAAAATTGTTCAAATCGCATACACCAAAACAAAAAAGCACCAAAACGGACGAGGTTCAAATATCGCACTGTCCCGTTTAATTTTTTGCCTTGCTTTTCGTTCGTGTTGCTTTTGGTTTTGCTTGCATCAACTTTTTCAAATCCTTATCACAGGACATTTTGTCTGGGTTAATATTTACTGCAGCCATTTGTTGATGTTGTTGTCTTTGGGTGATTTCTATATCAACGTTTAGAAGTTCAGAGACCAAACCAAAGCAAAAGTCTCTAGAATCGACAATGTTTTTTTTTTTTTTTGCATAGAGTATGTGTTTAAAAAAGCAATGGAACATAAAGTGCAAGGGTAAAATAGAATATTCAAGTTATATAATAAAAAGTATAAAATAAATGACACACACATACATGATTGCAAATAAAATCAATAGAGGAAATATTGATAAAGTTTTCTGTTCGTGCTGAGGTGGAGTAAATTTAATATGGTTGAAGTGAAACATTTTTAGTGGGTAAAATTAACAAAACAAGTAAAGTAAAGTAAGAAATTTATACTGGTAAAAATTACATTTAAAACACCTACTTTCAATGCAGTGCCTACAGTCGGCGATAAGTTTTTGTTGGCACAAAAAAAGTCTGCACAACAATGCTAAAGTATATTCTTGTATGAATCGTGCCGTCGCAATTACATATGTTTGTTATATTGTATGGCGCAGTATATAACATCAGATAATTAAAATATATTTGAAATGTAAATAGCTAAGTGGTGAGGAATGTTACATAAGTAACATATATTTGACTTAAACCTACAAATGTACCCATTACATTACATTGGAAGCACATACCATATAATATCATGCTTTTCTGGTTGAGAATTTTATGCAATAATAAAAGAATCGATTTGGTAATAGAGTTCGGAATCGACTATGACTATGTCGATGTTCATATTATACTCGCCATAAACGATAATGGGCCATAAATATATTTTCTCTTGAAGACTCCCAGAATAGATTGACACGCTTGTATCATTACCAGGGCAACCGGAAATATGCAAATGCATGTTTTTTTAGAACGAGATATTAGCAAATGGGTAAGGTAATTTATATGTTTCATATTTTTACATGTGTATTGACACCTATTTGTTAGAGCAAATTTTTGCATATTTTACCCATAAAGTCATATTTTAGGATATTTTAGTTTTAAGGGCATATATTTAAAAATATATTCCATTTTAAAACATATTTTATATTTTTTAGAGCATGTTTTTAAAAAAAATTTTCTTTTTTAGCATATTTTTAATATTTAACAATAATTTTTCGAAGCTAATAACAAGAAAATCTTCGCAAGCAGCATATAAGAATACACGGACTACTACCAACGACTGCATGGACAATATACGAGCAAAACTAAAAAAATTAATTAATAAAGATCTCAATAGATGAAACTGTAGATGCCATAGACAGAAATGAGGCTAACGTTATTGTATGCGTATTAAGTTATGACAAGGGAATTGCAAATGAGAAATTTTTACTGCATACAGAAGCTTTAAAAATGACTAATTCCTTGACAATTTTTCGACTTTGTGACGACGTTATCAAACATCTGGACGTCAACTTCGGTCTTTGTGACAGATGCAGATCCATACATGGTAAAGGCTGTAAAAGCTATAGTCGCATTTTATCCCAAAGTGACGCATGTGACTTGCATTACTCATGGTATCTATCGATTGTGTGAATGTATTTGATGTTGACGTGAATAAAGCTATTACTAATGTCAAGAAGGAATTTCTGGAAGCGAAGAGTGTAACTTTTTAAACAAATGTTTGCAGACCTTGCATTATATCCAGAACCTATTACTGCACGTCTGAGAATATGGCTTGAATTAGTAAATTACTATACCAACAAATATGAAGGCATTTTAAAGATCCTTAGTACATTAAATTGTAAAAAAAAGGAGCAAATTTGTGTGACCTTAATTTTTAGCGCATTTTTTTTGTTGATTTTAAGAGCATATTTTATGATGTTAAGAGCATATTTTTAGGGCATATCGCATAAAAGACTATTTTTAGTATATATTTCTGGTTGCCCTGGTTTTTACCCATGATTGAGTTCTGTAGAACAAGAAAAGTTGAATGCGAGTCTGGAAGAATTGGATCTTTGTTGTCGAGAGAGGGCTAATCTTTGAATTGCTTGCTTAGCTCATAGTAGCAGCGTTTTGAGATCAATACTCCTCTCTGGATTTCCAAGTTGACAGTATTATTTTTGTTTACGGCGGAGTCAAAGTATGCAAAGTTATATTTGTCAACGTCCACGCAGCGTCCCATCCGAGTAGACTTTTTGTTCATTGAACCATGAAATAACAGAAGTGGTTTTGGTGATATATGGCGGCAAAATATATCACCAGAGCCACTTCTGCTGAAAGCTTATCAATGCTTGAAAAGGCTGTAGTCTTCGTCTAATGATATCTATTTAATCGGCATACATGAGCAGCAGGTGACTTTTATTAAAGATAATACCAGTCGTGTTTACTGCAGCCTTCCTTATCATTTATATTATGATGTTAAATACATAACATGACTGACAATCGCCTTGCCTATAGCCTTGCTGAGTAGAAAATGGCCTTATTTCACTGAAGGCTCCGTGTCGGTCAGGGATTCGCAGGGATTCCGAACTAAGCCAAAGCATCTAATCGTCGTCTAAAGCCACACTGATAAGGTAAAATGAGATTCGCTACAATAGGCTTTAGTCTTACACATAACACACTACACAGGACCTTGCATGCGATGAATAAAAGGCTGATCCCGCGATAGTTGGTACATACACTCTGTCGGCCATCATTCGGCTCCCGCAGCTTTATTGTTTTAAGCCGTGTATTTGCCCTGATGATCTCGATTTGGCTCAATGGTGGGCAATCTACTCTGTCTTTTGGAAAGAGCATAGTACGAAAATGTTTCCTCCATATTTGCAGCACACTCTGTGTGTTCATGATCAGATTTCCATCTCTGTTATTACTGGTAAGGATCCCTGTTCCAAAACCTTTGCTTTTTACCTTTTGGTAGCACATTCGGACTTCACCTCTATCTCTGTAATTTTCGATATCCTTAAGAATAGAACGTCTCGCCTCTCTTACCTTATCGTTATATCGTTCCGTCACCCCACACGTTGGCTGCAGTTTTGCCTTGTATACAGACATTACGTAACATTCCTCACCGTACATGGTCCCAGGTCTAGTCTCTTACGAAGGCACTTGAAGAGGCAACTCATCTCCCACCTCCTTTTATTATATTGTTCCGTCACCGTACCGGTTTCCTTTGGCAGTAGTTTTTCCTTGTATGCAGCATTAATTACTTAGACATTACGGCTTGTCTGAGCATCGTTTTTAGGAGCGTTTGATTGCAGAAATTAGAGTTGGTTGGTTGGAGTAGGCATTGGCTATCTCGGTGGTATGCAGTAGGCACTACTTAATCGCGTTTGTACCTTGACTGCAACTAGGTGGTTTTCCGAGTCAATATTTGTACTGCGCATCACAAACAAGTCCATAATGCTTAAGACATGCCTTTCATCGATTACCATGTGATCGTTCTGGTTTCTGGTTAGTTGATCAGAGGATATCTATCTTGCGGGTATTTTTACGCTGGTTACACTGACTACAATGTTCCATGCCGACGCGATGCTGAATCCGCTATCGGAAGTGTTGTTGTGTAAACTTAATTTGCCGACTGCAGAACGAAGAACATTTTCCTTCCCTATTTTAGCATGGGTTGTACAGTGGCCATATATATCCTCCAGGCGTTGATATAATGTAATCCTTATTGTCCTTGGCTTTTTTTCCGTCGTGGCGTGTATAGAATCAGCGTGATGTAAAAATACTTCGCATTGATGTGGATAGTGGCTATTCGGTCACTTACTGACCATATATCAAAGTCTCTTGCTTGCTAAGAATCCCCATCAAAATTCTTGTTTTTCTGCATGGTAGCTGTAAAAGAAGTCACAGTTTTTCGACGTATGTATCCCTGCCCCGTCTATCGCATTTCCTGCATGGCTGTGAAGTATGCTTGAAGATACCATCTCTGTAGATAGTTTAAACAGTACAGGTGCTTAGCCTTAAATCTTTATAACGTCCACCAGCCATACGAACATGGGTCAATCGTCTTAAAAAGTCGTGAAACGATTTTCTGCTTAAAATAATTCGATTTCTTTTTATGCGTTACACTTTTTTTTATATATACCCGCAAATGATATATACCCTTATCCATAAGGATTTGATATTTATGTAATTTTAGTTAAGGGTTTCCACAGTATTGCTCTTGTTTTAAATTGTGGATCCCTGCTAAATATGAATATCTTTTCACCATTTGGTTTAAGATCGTTTTTGTACAAGAGTTATATAAAATGAATTATTAAAAGGCTGGCAGGGCGCATAGCTATTTCGATAGGCGCCAAACTACCTCATCAGCACCTTTTTGCTGTAATTTCTCTACTATTATCACAAACTTTAGATATTAAAAGCTGCACGAAAGAGTCGAGAAGCCAAAACACACCGGTGCGAAAAAAGCATCAACGAAGACCACATGTCAGAATCTTTTAAAATTCTATAAAAACGTCTAGAAAATATTTAAATAATACACTATACTTGTCTGACCAATACAATATTTCAATTTAAAATTGATCTTATATATCACCGTTGCAATCCCACGCACATTTAATACATACACAATTATAATTAATTGTAATAACTATTTTACTATTTTTAAATATTTCACAATCGTACATCTTCATTAATTTCTATCATTTGCCCAACCACTGACATTAACATAAATTCATTAAAAATTTCTAAAACACACACGCACACAATCAAATCTTCCAGTTGATAGTCAACTTTTGCAATTATTTATAACTTAATTCCTTGGAATAAAAGTTTCCTTATTAAAATATGAAAATTCATACTTTACTATGTAATTATACAGGCACACACATACTCCCTGTATTTACAAGGCGAAATCATAAAATTTTATGTTGATCCTTAGAAAATCCTCACATCCATCAATGGCTTAACAAACTATACCAACCAGCAACAACGCAACTATGCACCATGAGCCAAACCCTATACACTATATAATCAGGGCTGGGGGAGGAGAGGGCTGCAGCTTTGTGCCATCTCCCAACTCCTTTAAAATTTCGACTTATGGAAAATAAAACCACATTTACCAAAACAAACCAAAAATATCCCATACCCCTGCCTCAACCAACGTTATATACATTTTCTATTGGCTTAAGAAGGATTGCACGAGAAGAGGAGATGTGCATACGAAATGCAATTTTCCAGCAGATTCACAAAAACTCTAGGAGATTCACATAAAAACCGAATGCACTGAATTTGTTGTCTAAAAAACAAAAAGCCGGAGAGGCAAATGTTTTTGTTTTAGCAAACGAGGGAACAAGTCATGGGCTGCAAGCAAACCTTTCGCCATTTCCATTGCCGCTGCCTTCATGCACAAAACAAAAATGGAAGATGCACAAACAGGAAATGGAACCCACGCACGATTTGCAAGCGAATATACACGTTGTAGATTGACGACGGGTATGTGCAACCTGTGGGTTGCATTTTGTGTTAGAAATAGTTGATGGAAACTGGGATGAGGTTTAAGAATTCTTAGTTAGTAACTAAAAAATAACTTGGTGTAATCATTTAAAACAGAAATTGATTAAATAAATTTTTATTTTTACGTTATAATAAGTTATTTTTACGTGAAAATCATTGAACTTTCAGCTAACATTTTCTTAACCAAATAACGATTGGTGTTAAGTTGTTAAGAAATCGGTGTACGTTTACATTTAGTCCCCATACACAAAGATGGTAGACGAATTAGTTTCTATCATTTTCACAGTGAAGTTGATACGAGTTTGCGGGATGACGCTGACTTACTCGAAGTCTTTAGTACAAATAGGTAAAAATCTAACAGAGCCATTTTCTATACAGCGAGGTTTTAGACAGGGCGATAGTCCCTGATCTTGAACATCATAACAGAGATGATCATGCGGAAAGCTGCAGTAAGCCCAACTGCCACCATCTTTAACAAAAGTCACATTCTGCACGCATACACAGAATATATAGATATAATAGGCCGCGGATTGCGGGATGTGACTGCGGTCTTTTCATGTTTTGAGAAGTCGTCAGAAGAAGGTGTAGTGATAATTGAGGACAAAGCCAAGTTATTTGTTTCAACGAACAAACATGTTGCTCGCGTATGCCTATGATATATTTATCATTGGCTGTGGCCTGTGGGACATTACTGCGACCTTTTTATGCATTGAGAAGTAGTCGGAAGAAGTTGGCCTGGTGATAAATGAGAACACACCCAAATTATTTGTTTCAACGAACAAATAGTCTACTCATCTGTGACGCTGCACGAACGTTGACAACTATAACTTTAAAGTGGTAGATGATTTAGTTTGTCTTGGCTCCGCCTTAACCAAAAATAATAATGTCATCCTAGAAATCAAAAGATGAGTATTGATCGCAAACCGCATCTACTATGCGCTGAGCAATACAGCGTAGAATCCTGGGTAATGACACATGTGAATCAATATATTCTGGCAGTTATTGAGAGAAATCTACTTCGCAATATATTTGGACCCATTGTACCGTGACGAAATTAATAATTCGTCCGTTCATAATAATATAATAAACATAGAATATGATTTTTAGAATAAGCACAAAGGTTTTTTTAAATTGCGGCGTTCAGTGCAAACTATTACTTCATAATTTACATTTGGTTTATGTCAACCATAATATAAGGAGACGACGTTTTTCAACAACGATCGTCGGTGACTACTCCAAGACGAAGTTTATTGCCAAGTCATGCAATGTTATCCAATCTCCTGGATCCTTTGTGATTGTACGAAGACAAATATCTTTGTTAAACGGACAATAAGTATGTACAACCAGGCATAGGCCTGTACAAACTGACCTTGAGTCTGTAAATCGGACAATAGGTCTGTACAATCGGGCAATAGGTCTGTAAAATCGAACAATACGTCTGTACAATCGTGCAAAAGACCTGTACAATCGTACCTTGAGTATGTACAATCGGACAATAAAGCTGTACAATCGGACCTACTAGTCTGTACAATCGGGCTATAGGCCAGTACAATCGGACCTTGAGTTTGTTTAATATGACAATATGTCTTTACAATCGCTGCAAAAGGCCTGTACAATCGGACCTACGACTCTGTACAATCGGGCTATAAGCCTGTCTAATCGGACCTTGAGTCTGTACAATCAAAACTACGAGTCTGTAAAATCGGGCAATAGGCCTGTACAGTCAGACCTACGAATCTGTACAATCGGGCTATAAGCATGTACAATCGGTCGTAGAGTCTGTACAATCGGACCTACGAGTCTGTACAATCGGGCTATAAGTCTTTTCTGTGAGTCCTCGACGTACAACGAATTACCGCGACCCGTCCTGTTTCCAATCACCGAATTTCCGCCGTGTCAAACCAGTCCTATTTCCCGTCACCGTATAAGTACCGCTTCTCCGTACAAAGGACAAAAACCGCAGGCACCGCAACACATTACACCAAACACCATCAACGATACGAGGCCACATACCAAACATAATCCCCAGACATCTTACCCGTCATCAACCAACTTAAGAATATCAGTCTAGCGATTGCAGTTAGTTTAAGGATCCGGAGTGTTTTTGTTCTATTTAATTTTTGTGGATAATAAACTAAGGAAATAAAAATATAATATCTTGCCCTAGTCAGGGAAAATCCACTCTTTTAGTTCGTAAGTTTTTGAGGGTTCTTGCGAAGACCTTGGGGCCGACTGAGCTACCTCAGCCTAAGATAAAGCACCGTTATACTACCCACCCCTTCTGATACTCCCATACCAATGACCGAATCGACCCTGCTAAATTTCTTTTTTCTAAGTACACTGAATTCAATTATATTTTGAGCAAGTTGGCCGTATTTGAAAATTTGAGCCTGGAATGAATATGCCCAGCAAAATATTTTGTTGCAAAGAAACAATTACAGAATAGCTTTTACTGATAAGTAACAAGTTCCACTTTCGGTTGCACAATATATTATTTTTGTTTGAAATTGTCCCAAAACCAACATGTTCTCCTGGAACCTGTTATGAAATGAATTGCTACATAACTCAATTACATATGCTGTTTTTTTGAAATTGTATTGGTTTTCAATTGTTTGCTAGTTCGAAATATATTTTATGTTGTACATAATCGGTTATATGGAACCAGAAACAGAATAGAAAGTCGATTAAAAAAGAAACGATTCTAGTACCAATACCATTCGCAACAAGTTCTGAAAAATTTTCCTGGGTGGACTATATAGTCTGACCCCTTCTAGTAATATGATCGCCTTATAAACCGTATTAAGTAAAACTGCAGTAGGTTAAAGTTTTGGAAAAAAAACTGGAAGTCTAGCCACGCCCCTTCTGATACCACCCATACAAATGCACCACTCCGGCCACTTTAGAAATTGAGTAATAATATCAATACAACCAACGCGATCGTGGCCAAATTCTGTATTTTGTAAAACTATAACAGGATAGTTTCCAAGAAATATTTAAAGTTTAGCCACGCCTCTTTTGGTACCTTCCATACAAATATACCACTCTGTCCACTTTGATCATCTAGTAATAATATTATCCCAACCAACGCGATCGTGCCTAAACTCTGTATTTTGTCAAGCTATAACAGAATAAAGTTTTTGAGAAAAATTGGAAGTCCAGCCACACCCCTTCTAGTACCGCCCATACAAATGTACCATTCCGCCCACTTTAGAGATGGAGTAATAATATCAATACAGCCAACGCGTATTTAGTGAAACTGTGGCAGGATAAAGTTTTGGAGAAATAACTGGAAGTCTAGCCACGCCCCTTCTGGTTCCTCCAATACAAATGTACCACTCCGCCATTTTAGAAATTGAGTGATAATATCAATACACCCAATGTGTTCTTTTAAAATCGGTTAATTTCAATAACTCAAGAATTGAATGATGTCTACATAGGGTGAGGGTATTTATCAGCCAGATTACCTGACTTAAAACTCTGTACTGGTTGTTGTTGCAACTTCTCTGTGTCGACACACATTAGTTTGCTCTTCAAGCTCCTTGATAGCTACGTGCATTTTTTCGTGCTCCTTCTCGTAAGCTATATTATAAATAGTTCGTATTTTAATCATGATCTAATGTCGAATTACACAGTACAACAGCTCATTGATTTGGGACTTAATTCTGAGAATTGCAAGTAAAAGTAGCCCCAAAAATAGTGTTTTCTGCATTATTTGTTTTGTCAAGTTGGATGCATTAGTAATTTAAAATCGTGTGTTGTACTGTGTAAACATATCCACTTAGCGTTGACAATGTGATTCCAAAGATTAAGAATTATAATTTATCTGACAAAATTGCGATCTAACTTTTTAAGAAACCCATCAATGAACTCGATGGTTAAAGTAGAAGAGCGAGACACTAATTTAGATAGATCTCGAGAAACCGGAAATTAACATTTGGCGACATCTACAGAAGTAATTGCAAAAATCAGCAGCTTATGAAAGAAGCAGTACCTTATTTAGCATATCATTTCGGAACTACACCCTTTCGAGAGACTGAAATTTTCCTTTCAATTGATGATTTTGATAGCTAGAAGTTTTACGACTAATATTCCTCCAGTGTGCCTCGATTAGTTCTTCTCTGTTCTAATACAAAAAGTGCAATTTTTGGGTGTGGCCCATCTTTACAACTACAACTACAAATGCATCAACTCAAAGCCGAATCCATGCAACGCTGTATGCATTAGTTTTTATTAGTTACTACTACACTACAACACTATGTGCATCTACAACATTTGACGGGGACCATGGCATAGCATAGATACATCGAGAGAAAGAGATAAATTGCCACAAGATACTGAACCGAAATAGACAGATAGATAGATTGGATGTACTCCAGCTATATGCACCGTAGAATATATACAACACATTCATGTCCGTTGCATGCTTCACAGATAATAGATGCAACTACACATCAGCGTGGATGTAGCATAGAAAGACGGACAGGCCTGGAGACTGATAGGAACAGGGAGTTATATTGGTATCTGAAACTAAATGCATTTGAAAATGCAAGCCTTCGTTGCAAAAAAAAAACTAACACGAAAAATAATTGGAAATGTGAGCCTTTATATGTATCTAGGCATATACATCTACCTCGAACAGGGGAATGCTGCCTGCACAAAGAATATACTATGCTCGTGTGTGTGTGTCACCTATTGACTGTTATGTATATATACTTTGATTTGTATTAGTGTTAGTTGAGAGTTAGGTAACCTCTCCCGGTCAGAGTTTACTTTCCTATATATCCTCCTAAAAATTGTGCTTGCATACATATATAGGAAAGTTACTACATAGGTACATACAACATTGGCTAACACTAACAACAACCACAGCAACAGCAACATC
The DNA here is from genome assembly GCA_964034835.1 of Muscina levida. Classification (NCBI taxonomy): domain Eukaryota; kingdom Metazoa; phylum Arthropoda; class Insecta; order Diptera; family Muscidae; genus Muscina; species Muscina levida. The sequence continues at coordinate 44,822,523 of OZ035880.1, read as the reverse complement.
AGCCCTGTCAGTTGGTTCTAGTGTCGAGATATATGGGCTATTACCAACAACTATAACACACGCCCCGTGTATGTAAAACTAGAGTTTTGGAGCCAACAACAAAATGTACACGACGACGACGACAACAACGCCATCAAACAATATCCTGGACTGTACTTGGTATGCTCCTATTTTGAGTAGTTGCACAAAAACAAAATAAAGGACATTATTTTGTAGTTGTAGCAACACACACACACACACACACATGGACACGATTCACTCACACATTTGCTGCTGCCTGCTAAAGTTTCTGTATATTTTTGTTGCTTGAATGCTAACAAAAAAGGACCAAAACAAAACGAGATGCAAAACATTCGACACTAGAACAAAACCTAATGCGCTAGAAAGAGAGACAATATTAGAAGAACTCGGCTCGGTGTGTGTGTGTGGGCCTCTTTCGCTGTGAGTATGCTTGTGCGAACTTGTGGAGCATCGACCGCAGCTGCACAACCAACGACCACAAAATGCTCCCCCAAAACAAGTTCTCTTCACTCTTAGCCTCCACAGCACAAATTCTACTACTCAGAGTACTCTGAGTGTTTGCTGGCATTGAGCACACACAATGCCAACACCAATACATAGGCAAAGCATGGCCAACGTCTGCGAGTCCTTACTGCTGCAGTGTCTGCGTGTGTGCCTGGTTCTTCTGTTACCTCTTCTTCATGGACATCATCATCATCTTCGAACTGGCTGGTGTTGCTGCTGCTCCTTTTGTTCTTTTGCTGTACGACTGACTGAGTGAGTGAGTGAGTGAATCTCTACTAAATCACACCATAGTTAAAGCCCCCGCCGGCGGTATATTAAGGATTTGTATGGCATATACTACAACACACTCCTTGCAAACGTAGATGGAGAGTGCGAAGGGGTTGAGCAAGCACAACAAAAGAAACGAATGAGTATGCAAAACATAAGTGAGAAAACTCAACGTGTATACGTGCGTATGTGTGTGCGTGTGTGTGGTTGCAAGTGCGAAAAGAAATTAAGAATTAAAAGAAGGTATGCAAAAAGAAGAAAGTGAAAAAAAGCACAACAACGCCAGAGAAACGTGTTAAAATCATGTAAAAGGAGATAACAGGCTTACACAAGTGTTATCTACAAGATAACTACTCTTGGTGGTCAGTCGGTCTGTCGGTCCGTCATGTGTGTTGTGTTGGAGTGCATAGTTCTTGAGAAACGAAATGAACGGAGTGTACAAGAAATGCTCAACCCAAGATGATGTCTCTTGCGGCACAATGAAGTGTAAGATATCAAGTTTCTCTGATATTGATGTATTTTGTTCAGTTGTTGTTTATTGGCGAATTTTATAAATTTCAGTTAAAATGCTTTGGTTGTTCAACAAAAACTTTATTTGTACATGTGGCTAAGGTACATAATTATCTAACATATCCTTAATCTGTCATCCAGCTACTTCATATTTACTGTACTCTTCAAAATCGATTTATTAAGACAGTAACATCTTTGGTTCTCGTATTCATTTACGATGGTTCTGCATACCGTATTGATTTGCTATTTGCCACTTACCTACCTAACTGCAATCTAAAATTTGGTAATTTAAAGCAAACTTAATTTTACGAAGACTATATCTTTACTATTATCGCAGAAGTTGATATGTCCAATTTTCATAATTTTACAGAAAGTCGATTCAAAGTTTTAAAACCTTATAAACCACATGCATTTATCAGATTTTTATAGCTCCAATTATATCCTATAAGAATTTTTTCCTAAACGTCATAAAGGAAAAATCAAATAAAAGAAATCATTAAAAAAAACGGACATCTCAACATTTCCCACAATGGTACAGATATTAAATTCAAAAAAATTTAGAGACTCATCATTCTTTGGGTTACCTCCTTTTTGTGATACACAGAAAACACATTTGGTCATATAACCATAATAATAAAGATTTTTATGGTCAATTATTTGCAGCAATATTAAAGGATGTTTATTATCGAAGAACCTTGAATTACAAAGGATTTTTACAAAAAGTAACAAACATGAATAGTCTGTGCAACAAAATATTATTAAAAAATAATTTCGAAAATTATATCTGAAACAAATATTCTTTTTTACCCATTTCCATTTCGAAAATATGATTTTCACTTTTTTTGCAAATAAAATAATTATTTTCAAACTAAATAGTACATCATACACATTTAAGGTAACAGCACTTACGACTGGTTCATCCGTCGAAGAAAACCTTTCAGGCTAGAGCATTTTCGTGCCACATGTCCCAGCCAGCGCTTGACTACTTTGATGTTTTTATACAGGTCATAGATCTCATAGTTCACGATGATGGGATCAAATATATTGTGAAGTATTTTTTTCTCAAAGACAACCCGAATAGATTGATCCGCTTCTGTGTTGCAGAGCAAGACAGGTCCGGTAGAGTTTGACATTTCGATCGCTTGGTTAGCGCATAGTAGCAGCAATTTGCGATGAGTTGTCGTCTCATAATTAATAGGCTGATATTATAATTTATGTTTACGGCCCAGTCAATGTACGCGAAATCACCTACCACTTCAAAGTTATAGTTGTCAACGTTCACGCAAAGTCCCAAACGAGTACAATCTTTGTTCGTTGAAACAAATAACTTGGCTTTGTCCACATTTAGATTAAAGTGGTATGAAGTTCGGAGGAGGAATATCGGCGAGTACAAACCTGACTCTGCAGTCCTTACATATTGGTATGCCTGGAACGCAGTCTCCACACAATCTTCAGCACAGCCCAATGCCTGCTCGCACTCCACACAAATGGGCCACCATTTTTCTCGCCTTACTGCTGTAGAATCCAACCCGCCTAATCCTTGAACCTAAACACTATCCTTCCTTACCATTATATTATATTGGCCTCCCCTTTTGATTATTTATTTATATAAAAGGCTTTGGTGACTGACTGATCATTCCCCTTGCCAAAGGGCTAAAGCTAGAACCTTAAAATTTGGAATGTAGGCTTCCATACCATTCGAAATGGCTGTTACTCATAAACCATTATAGGCACGAAGTCAAGATTTGATACATATGTTGGTCGTACACGAAAAATTATATTTGTTTATGCAATGTGGGCGGTGCTACGTCCCTTATTGAAAAATCGTTATATTGGCCAAATAATTGGATTGTAATGAAATTTTCACTGTAAGGCACTAACCTCTATCATAGGCTACATGAAAACATTAATGGGGCGTGGCACCGCCCACACAAAACGAATTTCCATTCGATCATATCTCACGAGCCTTTAAAGGTACGAAGGTGTGTTTGGCCACACATGCTACTGGTATAAGAATGATTACTTCTCGCTGGAAAAGGGGTGGTGCCACGTACCTCTTGAAAAAATCGGTAAATCGGCCAAATAAATCAACCGATTGCAATGAAATGTTCACTGTGTTATTGTTTGTAGGGCCTCTCCATAGGGCCTCTCCATTGTAGGGCCTCTCGCCCACACAAACCGAAATGGCTATCGGTCATACCTCACAAGCTATTAGAATTATGAAGATGAGATTTGCTACATATGTTACTGATACAAGGAGGTTTACGTCTCGCTGGGAAATGCGAGTTTCCACTCCTCTTTTGAAAAAATCATTATATCGGTCCTTTAATGGACCGATTGTTATACAATTATCACAATATCTATCATACCACATACTGATCACTCACCCCAAACGGCTAATGCTAGACTATTGAAATTTGACATGAACGTTCCTTCGGGTAAAAAGGCCAAAAATAATTTTAGGAAGACTGAGAGACAAAAATTTTAACCCCGCTCAGATCAATCCTCCAAAGGTATAATAGAAAAAACTGGAGTGAATACACGATACGAAAGCAATTTGCGATATTCGTAGTTTTATTGAGAAACAATGTAAAAGTTGTACGATCGGCCAGACCAAATAGCAAAATTTAAAACACAAATATCGAGGAGAATATTTATCTTGTGGAGTTGTTGTGCAGTACAAAGGAATTTTTCGTAATCCTTACTTTTAGAGAATAAAACGGGCCGAAAGGTACAATTACATTAAGTAGTTGTGCGATAAGAAAACGATTTTTGAAATTACCTGTGTATGGGTGTATGTTGCTCTTGCAAATAATTTGACAGAAAGGATAGATTTTTCTAAATTTGCATATTTATAGTATACACAACAAATAGCGATGGCGTAATTGGAACCAACATCCAAAACAGACAACTAAAGCTAAATAAAATTAAATTTATAATGTATGCATTTTAACTGTATTGCTTCTAGTCTCAAGAAGATTTATTGTAAGGAACGACGGAGCAGCGCGGGGAAAGCTTGTACACCTATATACGTCTTTTAATATACAGACAGCATCAGGAATTTGTATACCGTCTTAACAATTGCTCTTTTTCCAATTATCGAGAGATTGCTTATTCACAATTCTGCCATCTTCCTGCTATGGACTAAGTTCCCCATTCGACTGGCTACATCCTTCGTGTTTCATCATATCAGAAACGGTTTTGGTCTAAACTTCTCCGAACATTACTCACGCCAATATCATCTGCAGTAATTACTACTTTTAAACGTCTTTGGATCATACTACTCTGAATATTTGTCGATTTTTATTACCATACCAGTTCCGAAGACATGGGCGAAGCCATGCACCATACACTTCAAGTCGATCATTACAATGACTCTGTAGTTTAACGAAGGCAAAGTGCCTTGGGCAAACGTGGCTTCAAGTAGCACCAATTTTACTCCCTGGTTGGAAATCGAACAAGCATTCACCCATACTATCTCTTTACACCGCCGCAGGGCTGGCAAAGCTGTACACCGGCTCTGTCCTTTCTCTAAGATATGTGATACTCCCGAAGTCCTCCGGAGAGGAGAAATCACTTAATATAAAAATATTTTTTTTTGACGCGGATAACATTTACAGAGTTAAATCGAAAATACAAATGTTTTTGTCTCTTGCCGACTATAAATTCATCGATTGGACTTCCTTCTATTGGATAGAGGCACCATCTCTGTAAGTCATGGTCCATATAACGTTTGCGGGGATCGTCCATATTTGGGAGTTCTTGTCTTTTCTTCATGTTTTCAACAGTTTTTTATTTAAGATAGCCCTAATTATAGGGGCTTCCAAAACCCAAAAATGCGCCTTTCGTTTGAGCTTCAATAGCTTCTGATACCTACTTCGTAAGACGAATCGGTGGTAGCATGCCATTTAGGTTGCTCAACTTTCTACCTTCCCACATTTGCTAAAGACAATGCCTATGAAATTGCATCATTACCAACAAAAAGTGCATGACGAACATTGTTATAATTATTGCTTCCTGTCAAAACTTGAAGTAACAGAGGAAATTTGTTTGTTCTCTTAAGTTTACATTTGTAATAACATTTATTTCTATTATTATTTGTAATATTTAGCGATTGTATCATTCGAGAGCTTAAAAAGGGCAGATTATAGAATCATTGTAAAAAAAAATTGAGAGCCACAAAAGGTGCTTACATCTTACAATTACAGCCATATTTATGAACACCTATTCTTTGCATATACTCGTCGATAGTGAAATTTATGAGACATGCGGATTTTTTTTGTTAGTCATAACCATTTCCTGGCAATTCCTTTGAGGAATAGATAGTTATAAAATATGTCTTAATTCTTCCACTTTAATTTATCCGCTAAAGGCAATGGACATCATTGTTACACATGGCAATTACATATTAGTCCATAAAAATTATATATTTTGAGTCGACAAAACCCGTAATTGTCTCTCATTTCTTCACTGCAAAATTAAAAATATTCTCTCGCTCTCATATCATAACAATTCTCACACATACCAACTCATCGAGCAGCCATATTTTTTGTTGTGTACAAAAAAAGTTATCGCCACACATTTCTTTTTTAGTCGACGAAAAACGAAAAAGAACAGAGACGACAATTACAAGTTCACATCTATTTCGCACATGCAAAAAGGTAAGGCTGCCCTGTGCCACCCTGGCAGTCGAGAACCCACACAATGTCACATACAAAAGCACATGCCACCCAGCCTCCGCAATTCACCCCACAGCAATGACCTTTGTTTTGTGTTGCCATTGTAGTTACATGTACGAGTATTATATAGATAGGACAGGAGAGTATTTGTGTGTGTGTTCAGAGAGAGAGAGAGAGTAAAATATTTTGGCAAAGGCTCTCTGTACTCTACAAGAGTAAATAATTCTCTTTCCAATAATTTGGAGCTCAAGGAAGTAGCAGGATGTGAGTGCAATGGGTGGTTAGTGTGTGGGTATGTTAAGCGTATAAGAAAGATGCAATTGCATGTGGAGTGACGAACAAAGTCTTTAGGAAACGACTTGATTGCACTTGCAGAATATGTGGCACAATCGAAGTCGTATTTTCGTGTCATGTAATATACCAGAAAATGTTGTTGGGTTTAGATCTGGTCTTAACAACTTATATAGCCATACAAGGATATCCGAATTAAGTAAAAAGTTATTATTTATTTATTTATAATGGTAAAATATTGAATTCGGGGATGAATTCCAAGAATTTTCTTAATTATTTATTCATTATTTTTTCTTAAACAAGCTAAAAACACAGGGTTCACTACTAAATGTAAGCTTACTTGTTGTTCTTTTTAAAATTTTTTAGAGGAATCTCAATATTAATACTTCGTAAAAATGATATTTAACCAAATTGATTGTTTTTTTTTTAGGAGTAAAGAAATTTTGATAGGGTATGTGTTTGACATTTGTATACGCTCACCCTTAGATATATATCATTAATACTAGAAAAAGTGTAAAACATTTATGGAGACAAGTTATGCCAGGTTTAGGTTTAGGATCTGAAACCCGAAAACTATGCCACACTCCTTCTGGTACCATCCATATAAATGATGGAATTGACCCCTCATAGGTTTACGTACATATTTTTTTTTTGAAAGTACACTGAATTTAGTTATATATATCGTAAGATGTACTCTTATGAAAATTTGACTCAGCAATACAAAATGACCTTTTATGGAAAATTAATATTTCTCCCACAACTTCGAAAAACTTGAGGATATTTGAATTTGGTCCGTTTACTTACCCACTCCCCTTCTAGATCGAGTTCACTCTCATAGAACATTGAATTCAGTTATATATTCCTTGACTTGATACCCGAATGAATTTGGACCACTTCTCATACATCCCATACAAAATGACATATTTGTAGAAGATTAATATTTCTTCTACAACTTCCAAACGGACACCTAGAAGATATTTAAATACGGCCAGTTCAATTATCTTGTAATAGTAGACAAATATCACAATGCAACAATCAATTTGGGGAAGAGAAATTTCAAGTTAGGGGGAAGGTGGTACGTAGTATAGTAAAACCGCTAAAGGCCGTTCCTTATGACCTTTTATATTTTTTTCTTATCTTGATGTTTGTTCGCTTAGAAGAACCATTGAATATTTCTTATTTCATTCTTCCGCAGAATTGTAGCTAAGGCTTTTATGAATAATTTCTAAATGAAGACTAATTTTTAGTATGGAATCTTCTAAAAAAAAAAACCTTTTTTCATGAATTTTTCCCAATAACTCAAAATTTCTTGTCGTATTTAGGCTGTGGCATCTATGATAAGTAGAAAACTAGTCAGTGCTGATGATACTGAATGACGACCCTAAGCCAAGTACTATACTATACATATGTAGCGTGTTTGCATATGGTACTCGCTACATATTTATGTACAACGTATGAGTAATATTAATTTCATTTTGATTTTATGTTAATCATACGCATATCTTTCCAATATTGTGCATTTATGCTTTACACAGTGCAATAGCCAATCAGGGGGGTGAGAAATTCCTAGTCAGGGTGAAGGTACTAGGCCATTATAGTAAAAGCCCCAAAGGAGTTTTCTGATTTTAACGCTATGCACAAAACAATGGACCGGATACGGATGAGAAAGAAATGAGCAATTTTTACAGCTGGGATGTAGAAAACACCCATTTGGATGTGGACTTATAGTTGGTAAGGGACTTGGCCCTATCCGCATCAAAGCGAAAAATGTTGACATCACACTGATTAAAGTACACGCCCCGACGAAACAAAAATATTTAAAAAAAAACTTTATTTCCCTTTGTGATCCAAGAATTAGGTATGGGGTAGCGGACACTTCGGCAAGAAACATCAAAGTTAGTGAAGCCAGAGTTCCTCACAAAGATATCCACAAGGCAATCTAGATATCCTCGGATCAAAAGATAAGAAACCACTTGGTAATCGATGGAAGGCAAGTCTCAAGCGTCATGAACGTGCATGAGTGTTGCAAATATAGACTCGATTCACTGCCTAGTTGCAACCAAGGTATACACGATAGTAAGCAGTGCCAAAAACGCTCGTTACCAAACGCAAAAAATGCTAGGCATCGAAAGGCTACATACCACCGATATAGCCAACGCCTCTTGCGGTCATGTTTTGAACTCTCAGGCAATATGTTTTGCACTCTACGACCCCTACCACAACGACCGTACATTGGAATACATCCCACGCTAAGACTTGCCCTGGTCCGAAGAAAAACGAAAAAGAGAGAGAAAGTGAAGATAATGAAATGTACAGCGAAATATGCGAAGCCAGAAAATTTACCAGAAGTTGCTATGTAAATTTATTGAAACTGGCGAACCCACCTGTAGCGACAGATATGGAAATCTGCTCACTGACACGCTCAGTATGGAGGGAACATTTTCGTACTCTGTTCGTTCCCGAAAGCATCGCAAAAGTCCTTCGCTGGGCCAAAACAAGTTTCGTGCAGCAATTATACGCTTAAAAATAGCAAAGCTGTTGGTGGCGATAGACTGCCTGCAGAACTTTCTAAGCGTTCCTGTGCTCTTGTTCTGTTTGCACCAAATACCGCCTTTTGCCGACCACATGCAGTTTCGTGTCGAGTGTGTTATGTGAAAGATTAAAGTCCTTCTTATCGAAACTGATTGGACCATATTAGTGAGTATTTATAGCTGATGCGCGATGAAACTTACACAGTACAACATTTTTTAGCTCATTGATTTGGGACTCAATTCTGAGAAGTGCACGTGAAAGTAGCCCCAATAAGAAGAAGATCTTCATCATTCGTTTTGTCACGTTACATGCCATAATAATTTATTATCGATTTGAAGTTAGTAAGTATCGTATAGAGGAATTTGTCATGGCATGTAACTTGACAAAACGAATGATGAAGAACTTCTTCTTTTTGGGGCTACTTTCACGTGCAGTTCTCAGAATTGAGTCCCAAAATCATGTGTTGTACTGTGTTATGAACACAAAGTCTTCAGTGAAGATAGATAAAAAGCTAACGGTTATTATTATTTACAAACCGCTGCTACTATAAGTTATTTCTCGACGAACAAAAATCCAACTCTACCAGACACTGATCTTACCTGCTATGCTCCTCAACGAAAAATCAATAACACAGCAGGATCAATCTGTTTTGAGAGTCTTCAAGAGGACAATGCTCCGAGAAAAGTCAAGTACTTCTTTAAATATTTTCACACAACAATGTATTCAACATTAAAACTTAGAGCTCGACAACATCTCCGTATTTGCATTTCATTATCAACGCATTTAACACATTCCCCCCGCACCTAACATTTATCTGTCATATTTTCGCCTGCATTTTCATAATATTCCTAAAGTTTTTGTTATCCTTTCGTTCCACATCAAATGCTTGTTTACTTTGCGTTCTCATAACACGGTTTGGCATGTTCGACAAATATCGATACCTGAAAATAGAAACCATACAACAACTGCGAGTTATGTTATGTTTCCCCAAAGCATCCTTCACCCCAACTTAATACCTGGTGGTACGGTTGAGTTGAAATATACCCCCTTTTCCCCCCCTCATCATGAATGGTTTTGTTGTACGGTTACAGTTTTATTGACCGATGTTTGATTTATGGGCGTTGTTCTGTTTTATGCCGTCGCCCCCGCCTTCCTCGCGTAACAGAACAGAACAGCGACAACAGCAACAACAACAACAGTGCCTTTGTGCAATGCGAATAAAAATAATGCAGAGGGGAATTTCTAACCTTTTTGCAAATCTAACATAATACTAATAAAACTACAACAAATGTATTAGAAAACGAAACAAAAAGTGGAAACACTAAAAAGTGCATAAAGCGCAATGCATTTCCATATTCGCAATCCGAAGCGATGAACAACTGCAAATGGACATAAAAACATCGAGTTTTGAAATCTCCACCTGAACGAGTGTGAGTCCATTTACAATCGTTGGGTTTTGTTATTGATGGCAAATTGCTTAATTGACCATTTGAGGTTATTAACATGATAATTGTTTTACTCACACCAATGAGTTGAATTTGAAAAGAACAATATATAACTGTTGCCGAGACAAGCAGGGAAATAACGTTAACTTAATATGATTTAAATCGATGCCATTTGGTGTGGGAAGGGAGTAATAAGCAGGTTAATGACAGAGATGTTCGAAGAGGAGCTACAAAGATTTCCATTTATACAGCTGCAGATGAAAATTAAGAATGCGAGGCATAGTGGTTAGAACACGCGACTACCATGCGGGTGATCCGTGGTTCGATTCCCGGCACCAGTCATCTACAATTTTCTTTTATTGCCGGTCCCCTCGATTGCGTCGACAGCAACATCGCAGTATAAGTGTCGAGCCAATCGGCATGTATAGTAAAAGCTTCTCAAACAGTGACTTTCGCATTCGTCGTTTAAGAAGTAGGTGACATTAGTTGTGATTCCAAAATAGAAGGCATGTTAATTCACAATAACGTGAGACACTTTCTTATACCTCATTCATGGGGTGTAAAGGGAAATTAAGACTAAGTAAAAGAGTTTCTAGTACCTTAAATAGAATTCGTAGTCCGGACAGTGGCATTGGATTTATAATTCCCTTTATCATTTTGTAAGTTCAGGAATCAAGATTTTTCGTTGCCTCTTTCAAAGAAAACTTTTAAAGAATATAAAAAAGCGGACAGTGCTACTCCATTTTAACTACGTCGATGTCCTTATACAGCCCATAGAAATCATGATTTCAGTAATTGTACTTCAGAGATATCCGGGACGGATTCATTTGTGTCTTTTATTACCCGTAGGACGCCACTGAGAGTGGTTTCTAATCAACAATAGTCATATACCACTTCAAATTTATAATTGCCAACGTTAAAGCTGTTGTAAGAAATGTATCGAACTAGCTGACCCGGCAAACGTTGTTCTGTCATACAACTTCGGACCCGGCAAGCTTTGTCTCGCTCCTAAGGTAACGAATTCATATTAGCTCCTGGGGTATAGTAAAACACAATTAGTTTAAGTTTTAATGTGATTTATTTTAATTTAATCGAAATTAGTGAAGAGCAGTGAAGACCGATATGATTAACAATGCTTTTCGATTTGCCAATACGCCAACAGACAACGTACGGCTGATCTTATGAAAACCAGGGAAATTCGAGATTGATTCCACAAACTTTCATTGCTGGTTTTGCGATTTATTGATTGTCATCGCAAAAGCCAATAGAATGGGGAGTTGAATTTGCTTATATTTGGAAGGCAAGATCGGTTAGAATGAAGAAATTCGAGGGATAAGGATTTCCTCTCCTTGGAATTTTCTCCTGACACATCTAAAAAATTAAAAAATTCTGTCGGATAGTTGGTCGCCTCATTCTCGTTGGTCACACTGTCAAGCTATCTACGACCGTATTCTTCGCTGCTAGTATGGCCCGTTCACTTATCCAATCTGGAAAACTTTAGTGATGTGTCCCTCCTTTGGATCGTCATCAATCCAGTTGATACATCAACAGGAATTTGGGCATTACCAAGTGCCAGTAGTTGTCTTGAAAATTCAGTAACACGAAGACGACGATTTCAGGCATGCGTTAATTTAATAAGTAGCAGTTGATTTTGAGATGACGGGAAGCGTTTGACGAAAATACCATAGGCACACCAAATCATCTCGAATCACTTCGTAAATCCTTAATCGTTCGGTCAACTGCCTCCAAAACTCGTTTATGTGCCATTACTGCACGTTGGCTTGTCAACCGGGAGAAGATTAATCAGCAGCTTCAAAGCGGAAAGTGCAGGTCGACCGCGTTTCAACAATGTTGCAGAAATACCAGCGAATGCAACAGCTAACGGAATTTTCTCCAAAAAAATTAAAAAATTTTCCCAAAAAGGCTATATTTCACTCAACACTAATTTTGCACTTTCTTTAACTGTTTTACATTTATATTATAAATTATAATAAAAATAATTTTATATTATAATATAAATGTATTTGATTCTGGTCGCACTCTATACTACAGAGTTAATGAAACTAATTTATAGTATTTTTATATCATCACCCTTAGGGATGAGGGTATACATCATTTGATACGACCAGAAAGTGTAACACATACATAGAAGGAGTCACTTCAGACCCTAGGTTTCTTTAAACCAAATTCGATTCATGACTTTTGAGCTGTCCAGCAGGTGCGCACGATAATTTTCGAAAGACGCAACCAAAACTACTTACGGTATTGCAAATGGGCTACAAGGCCCTATCCCTTCTGGTACCTTCCATACAAATACATCATTTCGCCCACTCTAGAAATCGAGTAATTATATCAATACACCCAACGGGATCGTACCCAAATTCTGTACTAAGTAAAGCTATAACAGTATAACGTTTTGGAAAAAAAATTGGAAGTCTACCAACGCCCCATCTGGTACCTCCCACACACATCTGGTACCGCCCACTTTAGAAATCGATTAATATTATTATTACAACTACCGCGATCGTGACCAAATTCTGTATTTAGTAAAGTTCAAGCAGGATAAAGTTTTGGGGAAAAAATCTGGAAGTCTAGACACGCCTATTCTGGTACCTCCCATACAAATGTACCTTTCCGCCCACTATAGTGATATTCCATCATCAATACACTTGACACGATCGTGCCCAAATTCTGTATTTAGTAAATCTATAACAGGATAAAGTTTTGGATAAAAGATCTGGATGTCTAGACACGCCCCTTCTGGTACCTCCCATACAAATGTACCACGCCGCCCACTTTAGAGATGGAGTAATAATATCAATATTCTCGACACGATCGTGCCCAAATTCTGTATTTAGTAAATCTATAACAGGATAAAGTTTTGGAGAAAAAATTGGAAGTCTAGCGGCGCCCCTTATGGGACCTCCCATACAAATGTACCTTTCCGCCCTCTTCAGAGATGGAGTAATAATATCAATACAACCAACGATATCGTGCCCAAACTCTGTATTTAGTAGAGCTATAACAGGGTTAAGTTTTGGAGGATAAACCTAGAAGTCTAGACACGCCCCTTCCAGTACCTCCCATACAAATTTACCACTCCACCCACTTTAGAAATCGAGTAATAATATCAATATAATAGCAATTTTTTTTTATTTTACTGAGGGTGATGGTATATGTAAGTCGGGTCGCCCGACTGAAATTTTTTTACTGGTTTTACATATCCCTTTAAAATATTATTTGTTTTTTAAATTAGAGTTGTAACGGTTGAGATGAATGCAGTAGCGTCGCAGGCATAAATTTGGTACATTCTGGAAAAAATATTTGTTTTTCGTGTAAATTAGAGTGAAAATGGATATGTTGGGCGTAAAAGCGCAGCAGGCAAAAATTATTTTTAAAAATAATTTTTTTTTTTTTTGGTATATCCCGGAAAAAAATATTTTTTTTGTAAATTAGAGTGGAAATGGATATGTTTGGTTTAGTAGCGCCGCAGGCAAAAATATTTTTTTTTCGTATATCACGGAAATTCGAAAGGCTCTAACTTGGTCCAGGAGACCCGTAGGAACCTAAAAATAACATCGTTGGATTCGTCTCGAAAATCTTTCATTTGAGAACCCGCACCTGGGGGGTCATCATAGAACCGCCAGGGGCCCCTTTTTTGACCCCCCGGGCCCAATGGGCCTGAGCGCCAACTTTGACCTACCATTCCGATGTTTGGGGACCCAGACGAAGACAATGGCATATATTTTTTTTTTAATCGGGCTCCCGCCCCATATTCTGCACTTCAGCCAATTTAAATTTTCAGGATCCTTGAATCCTTTCATAAATTTTAACCAAATTTAAGAGATTAGTGTCATTTAAAGAGACTGTGGCATGTGCAAATATTTTTCACCTATGATAACTCCTTCTATTTTTAGCCGCTCTTTGTATGAAACGGCAACCACTATGTAGCGTGACGTTAATATATTTCGCCTTAATACGGATTGTGGGCTATTGAGTCACTTATAAGGTTATAACCTTGGGGACCAGATGTTAAAGTCAGTTGTCAACTATGTACCCTCATCCAAGTTCATATGATTCGGCTTGGCAGCTGTTCTTTCATCGTGTGCATCCATGTCTCAGCAATCGCATTTCCAGCATGTCGGCAATGTTACCCATATATTTGTAGGGAGCATTCGCCAATTGGATAGACTCCACATCTCTGTAGAGAGTTTAGACATTTCAGGTGTTTATCCTTAAATCATGGTCCTTACTGTGTGTGTGTGTGTGTGTGGAGACCTCATAATTTGTCTTGTTTTTTCTTGTGTATACTACATTCTTTTTGTTGAAGGAGAGTGTCTTAAAACACCACCGGGCCTGATCTAAGAGAGCCTTAGTGTTAAGCTTCAGTTATCTACTCCCTAAGACGCATTTATATTACTAAACATTGCGTCTTCTTACACTGAACGAATGTGCAGTGGCATTGCTTGGGGACCTCGGCAGAGTGTTATTATTACCCAGTGAATAGCGATCAGAAAACTCAAATTAGAAAAATCCCCCTTAAAAAAACTTAATTTCCCTTTGCACCCCATGAATGAGGTGTGGGATAGCTTCTCGCGTTGTTGTGAATTAACACGCTTTCTATTTTTAGATTCACAACTAACGGCACCTACTTATTTATCGACGAATGCGAACGTCACTGTTTTTGAATCGACGCTTAATACTGCGAAGTTGCTGTCAAACAACATTCGAGGGGAGCCGACAATGAAAGAAAATTTTATTTATTTTTTTCTTTTAAGATGATTGGAGCCAGGTTTGAACCTGCGATCTCCCGCATGGTAGTCGCGTGTTCTAACCACTATGCCACGGCCGGTCCCGGAAAAATCCCCCTGGTTTGTGATATTTTCACCATAAAAGCACATTACTATAAGCAATGTTCATGGAGCACTACATCAGGAGTACTCAATAGTCATCACAGAAGATTGGCCTTATTCCTATGACAAACCCATAGTAAATTTATTCTCATTATACATCCAAACTTCATACATTTCCGGGTCCGAAATATTCGGTATTATGGTATTTTTTTAGACATTATTTTTGGCTGGGTAATCATCGAAACTTTAGTATTACATTTGGTATTTATTTATATTACACAAATTTTTTTAATATATCCCAATAGTCAAATGCAATTATATTGAAATACATAAATATTATTCAAATATTGTAAAATACACAGTACAATTAAATATTCCACAATTTAAATAGAAAATTGCAAATTGCACAAATATTGCCATCACTCCGTCCATCCATAGAATGTGCCTAAATGTGAAAAAGGCAGATGAAAAATGCATTGGGCATGGGATTTAAACGTGCTCTCCTAACGGATGTCTGAACAAAGGCAATTTTTGCATGTCAAAGCAAAACTAAAAATGCATTCAATGTGGTGTGTTGGTGTAACCACCCACCCCACCTTGCAACACACCGGACGCCCTATAGTTGCAGCAACCATTTTGAAAAATTTTCAAAATTTTTTAGGCGTACACAACATGAACAGCAATAACAATTTTAGACGAGAACGAGCAACAACAAAAACTTTATCCTTTGGCAGCCATTGATAATGGCTGCCAGGATGTCAGCTGAAACTACGTGAGAGTTTGTTTCAATGCACAGAACACACACACATACACGTATAGATACAACACCATCAGGCCAGAAACAACAATTTATTGCACTCCTCCGTTATCCTTTAACAAGTGCAGTTGCCTGTAGTTGTTCCGTTGTTAGCGCTGAGTGTGAATGTTTTCATGCCTGGGTGTGTGTGTGTGTGTAAGTATTGTTGCCTTTGTGCCGATGCTGTGTTGTTGTTGCTGCACAAAAATGCAATTCATTTCATGTGCAGCGTGTGTGCTTTGTTTTGTATACGTTAGTGCACAAAATCCATTTTCTAAAAATGCATTTTGCAATTGCATACATTTGTCCTTTTTTTTTATCCCTGTCCGGTTGGTCATTCATGTCTCGCATGAGTCCTGTAGGTGCACATTTTCCCAATGTTCGTTAGTTGCATGCTTGTACTGTTGTTGTTATTGGTGCTTTTTTGTGTGTGTTTGCGTTTCGTTCGTTGTTCTTGTTTTCATTTCAAAACTCTATTCAAATGAAACGTGAGCAAAGAGTGGCATTTTCCAATTTATATGCAGATACACACATTCGGATGGATCATAGACTAAATATAACTATAACACAAAAAAGGAGGCTAACAATTGAAAAAAAAAAACAAAAAACCAAAAATATAAAAGAAGTAATCTTGCAAAATTTAGATATGCGCCATCGATGAGAGTTTAGGGAATTCTAAAGGACCAACACTAAATTGCATCCTGCCGTTCGTGTGGAAATTGCTTTTGAAGCATGCATCATAGCAAGTCAATGAGAAAAAACAAAGAAGGTAATTATGAGTTTAATAGGCAGTTTTTAAATGATCAGAAACGAAATAAAAGGTAACAAAAGGCCAGAATGGTCTAGAACATTACCAGCACTATCTAAAATGTACATTCAATTGGGAAAAATATTTCTAACCAGACACTAGGTGCCTTAGATACTAGTTCATATTTTGAATTCAAAGAGTTTTCTTCAAATTCCGCATGAAACATTAATAGGATCTTTATATAAAAAGTCGTATTTAATTTAGCGGTTACCGTATGTAATTTTCTCGATATAGCAACGGTAACTGATAAAGTTATCTCGACAAAAATTTCACATGATTATAGCTGAGGTGTAATCCTTTTGTTTGAAACTTAACTTGGCTTACGGGACTTGATTTGTGAGAAATATGTAATTGGTTCAGATTTGATATTTGGCTATGTTCACAGCTTACTTTTGGTATTGGCAGGAAAATTTGGTGCTGTTGTTTTGTCTGATATGGAATTTAGTAATTAGGTTAGGTTTATTTGGCAGCCACCTTAGGAATAGCTTATTTGGGTCCTAGTACAGGTCCCGTTGTGATACCATTTTAAATTCTCGCACCAAAATTTAACACATTATTTGTTCAACATCGCTATAAGCCATTTCCTTGCACTGGCAGATCGCCTACTTTAGACAGTTATTGTCCATAAGTGTCTGATGACCAAGCTTCTCATATCTCAGGTCACCAAACCCAGAGCAGATAATGATCCGTGATCTCCTCTTCTTCCTCATGGTTGGAGATTCTACAAAAATCGTATGAAGTTCCTCAGATGGATTCCAGACAGGTTCAGCGCTAATTGTGTCCTCTATACATCTATGGTAGGTAAATCTGCTTGGTCGCTGTGCAATTGGATTCTTTTACCCATCTTGCCTTAGGTTCAATAAGGTTCAGTTTTCCCACTATTGGCTGTTTCCCAATGTTAGTCAATATTCTCGCACATTTTGAAAAGTGGCTCACACGTTCTTCAGGCATCTTATAGCCGCTTGACTACCAGTACATAAACTTAGTATGTAGTTTAATAGCAACAGATTGGGTGCCTCGTAGATTCAGATATGAATCGGCGAATTGGTGTGTCAAATTTTCAGGTTGGGATCAATGGTTCGTATCCATAATTCAGAAGCGTGAGAGATTCCGACTTGGGCCACTGATTTGGATATAAAATTAAACGGAATGTCAAATTGGAATCGACGGTTCAAATTCCAACCTCTGTATCATCAGTTTTGAGTCGCTGATTTGGACACTTATTGATCATTTGGAAGCATCAAAAATTCATGTTCGGTATTCATATATGGATCGGTGATTCGGAAATAACTCAAACTTGCATTAGGTTCAACAAGGTTCAGCTTCCTAGTAATTAGCTGTTTCCCCCTTGTTAGAAGGACGCCAATAAAATTCCCGGAATTTTCAATAGTGGCGGCCTTTGCCAATGCATCGGCCATCTCCTCCAGAGAGCATCAGTATTCTCGACAATTTCACGTTCGCCAGGTATCTAATAGCCGCTTTACTATCAGTAAGTAAACTTAGTTTAATTGCAGCAGATTGGGTGACACTAAGAATCAGCTGTGAATCGGTAAATTGGAAACGTATCGAAGATTCTAAAGTGGTGCATTTACAGGTTGGGATCGAAGGTCCGTATCCATGATCCAGTAGCGTCGGAGTTTCTGTGATTGGAAAATGTAGCGAATTGAAAGTTTCAGGTTCAGATCGGAGGTTAAAATTCATATTCATGTATCATGCTTGAGCCGCTGATTTAGAAACTTATTGAATTTTCCATCATATAGATAGAAGAATATTTAGCAGGATCGGTCATTCGGAAACACCTCGTTGATTTGGAATCGTCGGAGGTTAAGATTCGGACCCAGTTTCATATTTGAGTCGGTGGGTTGGAATCATTTTATTCATTCGGGAGTGTAGAAGATTCGAGATTCAAAGATTGTCAATAATTGCAAGTAAATCGACCAAACCAAGAGAACGAAGCCTTACCTAGCATGTCAGACCATAGCCTGGAAATCACTGGCGAATACCTTTGGGTATGAGACCGAAGTCCTAATAACAAAGGAGAATGCATATCAGGCCGCATAATATGAAGATCTTTGGATTTTGTTAACAATGACGATTACTTTCTTCAATAACTTTATTCGAGAATTTGCTATAAGAAAAAAAGATTGGATCGGGTGTAAGACGACAACTTGGTTACAAACTTCATTGCGATAGCATGAAAATCGAACCCGACACTATTCCTTAGAACTCTTTACCGACCAGGTGCCTCTATTTAACTGGCGGATGTCCTCGAAGAGTATAAGGCTGACATTACTGCTATACAGGAAATCCGGTGGACTGGATATGGATGCTCGCGGATGAGGATGTTTGACGTGTACTACAGCTGCCACGCGGATAAGCATGAGTTTGGTTGTGGATTTGTGGTCGGCAAGAGACTACGACACCTGGTCTCTAGGTTTACTCCTGTCAGTGAACGAATCGCCACCATAAGAGTTAAGGCAAAATTTTTCTATACCACGCTGATATGTGCTCATGCTCCGACGGAGGAGAAAGTGACGAGGTCAAAGACGAATTCTACGCCCAACTTGAAGAAACATATGACAGTAGCCCGGGTCATGATGTTAAAATTGTGCTGGGAGATTTTAATGCCAAAATAGGCCGGTAGAATGTCTTTAGCCCAACAGTCAGAAAATTTAGTCTGCATACTGACACATCGCCAAACGGAATCAGACTGATTGATTTCTCTGCGGCAAGGAACACGGTAATTAGCAGCACACGATTTGACCACAAAAACATTCACAAAGCAACGTCCCGATATCTCCCGATCAAGTAACGAGAAACCAAATTGATCACGTGGTAATCGATGGAAGGCACGCGTCAAGTGTCCTAGACGTACGAGTGATCAGAGGTGCGAACATCAACTCGGATCACCACCTTACTGCAGTGAAGGTGCGTACTAGGCTAAGCAGAGCGAAAACCCTGCGTAACCAGGCACAGAGAAAGCTGGACATCGCTAAACTGCAGACCGCGGAGATAGCCAACGCCTATTATGACCAACTCACTCAACTACTTCTTGATGCTCCAACTCCCGAAAATACTAGCGCGCAATGGCAATATATTGCCCACTCGATGGAAAGGACTGCCCGGTCCGTACTGGAGTATGTGAAGCTCTTTAACGACAATGCCTGGTACGATGACGAATGCCGCGATGCCACTCGGAAACAAGATGCTGCATACAGCGCCAAACTGCAGACAAAGGCAGCGCGAGCTGTTCATGAAAAGAACAGGGAGAAGAGGCGGGTGGCGACCCGACTCTTTAGGCGAAAAAAAACGAGAGCTTAAGGAGCGGAATAAAGTGTGTATTGAAGATAACAGGAACATAGATGAAGCCCGAAATTCTATCATAGGATAAATAGTAAGATACATGGAACAGGTCTTCCCTCCTTTAAAGACAAGGATGGTCATCTCGTTACTGACTCCGAGAGCGTACTGAGAATATATAAAGATCACTTCTGCAGCCTATTGATGTCTGAAAGCTCGGCTGATGAAGACTGTGTACCAATCCGAGATGATAACATCGAGTGTCCACCTCCGAGCCAAGCTGACATAACAACTGCCATATCCCGCCTAAAGAACAACAAGGCCGCTGGGGCTGATGGCCTTCCAGCTGAGTTGTTTAAGGTGGGTGGAGATGAGCTTGTTTTAAGCATGCAATATTTGGCTTCAGAAGAGCATGCCAGAGGATTGTAATCTCAGTGTGCTATGTCCAATCTACAAAAAAGGTGACCGTTGTGAGTGTAAAAACTACCGTGGAATTAGCCTCTTACCGATTGCGTATAAGGTCCTGTCTAGCATACTGTGTGAATTGTGGAAAACCTGATTGGACCTTATCAGTGCGGCTTTAGACCAGGCAAATCCACGATGGATCAGATATTTATACTACGGCAGATTCTTGAGAAAATCCATGAGAAGCAAATCGACACTTACCCCTTCATTATCGATTACAACGCTGCCTTCGAAAACCACTCTACTACTACTACTCTTACGAAAACCAAATCCTCTGTTCAGATTGGCAAGGATCTATCTGCACCATTCGATACGACGAGAGGTCTTAGACAGGGTGACGGTTTGTCATGTATGCTGTTCAACATATTGTTGGATAAGGTGTTAAGGAAAACAGCGGTTAACATGTCTGGCACCATATTTAATAATAGCCACATGCTGCTCGCATATGCCGATGATATCGACAATATCGGTCGAACGATGCGTGAGGTAACAGCTGTTTTCTCATCAGTTGAAAGGGAGTCAGCGAAAATGGGTTTGGCAGTGAATGAGGACAAGACGAAGGTAATGGTATCATCGAACAAAGTGTCCACCCGTTGGGGACGCAGCGTGAACGTTGAAAACTATTGCTTTGAGGTAGTGGATGAATTTATCTACCTCGGATCCGCCATGAACAAAAAAAAAACAGTGTCAGCCTCGAAATAATACGGAGAATAGTGCTTGCCAACAGGTGTTTCTTTGGACTACGCGAGCACTTCATAAACACCACCCTATCTCGAACCACCAAAGTCCAGCTGTACCAGGTACTAATTTTACCGGTCCTGTTGTATGCCTCCGAATCTTGGGTGCTTACACAGGCAGACGCAGCTCATCTGGCGGTGTTTGAGAGAAAAATACTCCGCAAAATATATGGACACATTTGCGTAAACGGCGAGTTTAGGATTCGAATGAGCCAAGAGCTGTACGAGTTATACCACGACCTTGATGTTGTCAAGCGAATCAATGTGCAACGATTACGCTGGCTAGGCCATGTCGTGAGAATGGATGAGGAAACTCCAGCGCGAAAGGTATTCTATCAAGACCTCGAAGGACGGCGCAAAAGAGGGAGACCGCGACTACGTTGGAAGGACCAGGTAGAGGAATCACTGATGCTGCTTGGTAGAACTGACTGGAGGCGGTGCGCACAAGATCGAAGCGAATGGAAATCTCTAATCTTTCATCCTCTGACTAAGGCACTAAGATATAAATATGTATATATGTTGTCAAGTTGTTTTAAAGGCTAATAATAATAGCTATTGTTCTATATGGGATACAATTTTCTGATGGCGTTTATATCAGCTGTCGGAGCAATAGTTCTGTTGGTGTGGCATGTGTCTAAATAAACATATTATTATTATTAGTGAGGACAAGAATGCGGTCATTAACAGCGGCAATATAGCATGTTCAAGTGGGTTTGAAACCATCATGTGGTCATTCCTTCAAGGTGACGCTAGATTTATAACACACACAGGATTCTGTCCAGATTGAGCTATTGTTTACTGGAAAATGCAAAACATATTTGTATATACCACCTGCTTGTACTGAGCTTTCAACGGATTTATTCATTTAATTTTTTTTCCTTACATCTAAGTTACCAGTTTCTAATACAAAACTGGCAAAGATACCAACATACTTTTGACATTTACTGCATTTTGTACTCAAATGTAACAGGAATATTTTTAGTCACAAAAAATGTGTTAGCAGCTATATGGAATCACAAAAAATCATGTTCATATTTCTACAGCGAAATAGTATAAATTTCATAAAGCAACACAGCCAACAACAACAATAACAACGCGTATAATAAAAATATAAATAAATTGCTAAATATGGAATGTGTGTTTATAATAAAAACGCATACACCTGAGGGTATTTGATTTGTTTTTAATGGATTTTTATTTGAATATATTTGCATAAAATTTGGCATGTGTTGATTTGCTTGCCCATTTCTGTTGTTGATGTAAATGTCTACTTAAATATTCATTCCGAGGCTCGAATTTTGCAGTAATGAAAAAAAAAGTAATTGCAACCTCAACTGATTGAATTTAGTCAAAATGGTAAAACTTTAATATGTTGAGCCGTAGAGACAGAAATTATCATCAAATATGCATATTCATAAAGGGAAATATCTGAAAGTAAAACGGACATTACAAACGAATCACTGTTAAGTAACATGACATTTAAAGTGTTAAGTCATTACGCTAGATTATATTTTAAAGTTTCAAAAATGAGTTGTAGGTTATATGACAAGTTCTTCTCTTCGCCGGACGTTGCTTGCAAGTCCATTGCCTTTTGAATTAATTCTTCTAGATTGAAATTCTTAACAAACTCCTTTCAAATACAAAACTGTACTTTCATCTATAATTCCAATTCCTCGTTATTCACGAAGTTATGCATCTCAAACCAGCAGCAGGCAGCTCCCTCCGGACCCCACAATCGTCATCATCATCATATGCAGTCATCAACAGTCTATGCACGATGCATGAGCAAATCTCCTGCGCAAATGCATGCAATATGAATGCAGCAGCAGCAGCAGCATCAGGAACTAGCACACGGGCCCGGTGCCAGGGCAGCAGTTGTTCGCACCAGCAACAACATCATCAGGATAAAACTAAAAACAAACAACATTTCAAAAACAAAACAAAATCGTCTTATGCACGAAAACAAAACAAAAAAGATGAAAAACAAACAGAAATCAAACAAATTCAAGAAACAAAAACTCACCAACCAATGCAGTCTGTCTAGCTGCCTGACTGACTGACACACGGAGCAGTAACGAAATTCCTTTCACAACCAAAGCAGCAGCAACAACAAACACAAAATAAATGACACTCTGACAAAAAGGATACACATGCAACCGTTGTCGTCATACATGCATATGAATCCTGCTACATTCAGCCATGGATTTGCATCCTCACATCAAGCGATGCAAATCTACTATAAAGAAAAACTTGGTTTCTACTCCGGAGCAAAAAAACGCATCGAAAGACATTACGCTGCTGTAGGTTGGAGGTTGGTTGGCTTGGTGCAGTTGGGTTGAGGGAAGACCGAAAGGATTGTCAAGCAATTGGGGACGCCACCAAGTGGTAGTCGAAGTAGTGCATCAACACAACTCTATACCGGGGAGAATTGCAAAAAAAATGGTTCTACACCACTCGTACTACTACTAGTACATTCGTAGAATATGCATATTTGCTGATGTGCACAAACGCACACACATACAACCGTACACACGCAAATAGTTCAAGCATTGTAACGAGGGATATGGTGGACGTAGCAAAAGTTGTAATTAAGGTTTTCTGCTAAAAATCCAAAATATTGGAATAAAGTGCGTATGATCAATATAACTTAATATTAATATTACTCATACGTTGTATATACATATGCAGCGAGTACCATATGTAAACTCGCTACATTTGTGCAGTATAGTACTTGGGCCAGGGTCGTCATACAATATCATCAGCATTGACCAGATTTCTGAGACAGCCTATATGTGGCCAAAAATTTGGAGTTATTGGAGAAAATTGCGAAAAAAAGGCGATAAATTAAGTTGTTTGTACCCTAACCCTACGGGTAGGAGGGTATATATCATTTGATACTACCCAAAAGTGTAACACACAGAAGGAGTCACTTTAGACCCTAGATTTTTTTGAACCAATTTCGATTCATGACTTTCTAAGTCATTTAAGCCATGTCCGTCTGTCTGTCTCGCGATCCGGCTGGTTCGCACGATAACTTTCAAAAGACGCCACCAAATGTTTTAAATTTTTGCACGAGTTAATATTTCCCAAACACTACTTACGATATTGCAAATGGGATACATGGCCCCGTCGCTTCTTGTACCACCGATACCAATTCATCATTCCCCCACTTAAGAAATCGAGTAATAATATCAATACACCCAATGGCATCGTACCCAAATTCTGTATTTAATCCAGTTATAACAGAATAAAGTTTTGGAAACAAAACTAGAAGTCTAGCCACGCCCCTTCTGTTATCTCCCACAGAAATGTACCATTCACTTTAGAGATGGAGTAATAATATCAATACACTCGACACGATCGTGCCCAAATTCTGTATTTTTTGGAGAGAAAAACTGGAAGTATAGCCGCACCCCTTCTGGTAACTTCCATACATATATACCACTCCGCCCACTTTAGAAATCAATAAATTCAATGCGATCGTACCCAAATAATTTAGTTAGTAAAGCTATAGCAGGATGGAGTTTTTGAGAAAAAAAGTAAAGTCTAGCCACGCCCCATCCGGGACCTCCGATACCAATCTGGTACCGTCCACTTTAGAAATCGGTGAATATTATTAATAGACCCAACTCGATCGTTTTCAAATTCCGTATTTAGTAAAGCTCAATCAGGAAAAAGTTTTTGAGAAAAAAATTTGCAAGTCTGGACGCGCCCCTTCTGGTACCTCCTATACAAATATATCACTCCGCCAACTTTAGAAATCGAGTAATAATACATAAAATATCCAACGCGATCGTACCCAAATTCTTTTTTCAGTAATGCTTTATGGAGTTTTGGAGAAAAAACTGAAAGTCTAGCCACGCCCCATCCGGGACCTCCGATACTAATCTGGTACCGTCCACTTTAGAAATCGGTGAATATTATTAGATAGATAGAGTTTTTTAGAAAAAACTGTAAGTCTAGCCGTGCCCCTTCTGGTACCTCCCATACAACCCGCACAACTCCGCCCACTTTAGAAATCGAGTAATAAAATCAATATAACAGAAAATTTTATGTTTTGCTAAGGGCGAGGGTATATGTAAGTCGGGTTTCCCGACTGAAACTTTCTTACTGGTTTTTCGTTATCATTAATTAAAACGTTTTTATCTTCCAACGGGGCATTCGACAAGTCAGCATTCAGTAGAATTATTTTGTGGTGATGCGAATTGTTTCTATTCGGTCGGTCACAGGATTGAACTTCGAAACAAGATGTCTAAGTCTCTAGCCAATTTGTCGAGGGCATCCGCCAACTGTTGCAATTTTTATCTATTTTTTATAAAGCTTTTGTACTACCATAAGCTTGCCTTTCCCTCTATGCTAATAACAGTTTCTTAAACTTTCCCAACGACCCTTCCAAACTTCCAAGTCAAAAAACTTGAAATATCAACAAAAGTCCTATAATTGCATATACATTTGTTGTAGACACAAGACTCACACACACACACACACCCACACTGTTGCAAGCAGTTATACAAACAGAAAGTTGCAACAGAAGCGGCAACAAACGACTCCAAATACAGTCATCATCATCCACATCATCGTCACCTTCTTGTTGTTTCAACAACTTAAAAAGACTCTGCTTTACGTCCAATGGTCTGAGTCGGGGAGTAATCATTGGTGCGCGTCGCCATCTCCACCAGTGTCGTTGACGTTGAGTTGTCGTCCCCTGCCTCAAGTATATTTTAGCACACTTTGCATCATCTAAAGCGAATCTTGTAGCAATAAAACCAACTTTGACTCAGATGCATATTAAACATAAGCATTGGCTGTTGGATAGAGAAAAGCAAAAGAGACTGTATCAGGAAGGGGCATACGCACCACATTATATGTCTTTGAATGCTAACTCACATTTCTTGCATGAGAGGGGAGAAACAAACTGGCATTGCACAGAATCAAAGCACTACCACTGCAACAGACTGCAAGCAGTACACGGTTCATGCCCCCCCCCCCCCCCCCCCCCCCCACCACAATAAAGGATGATGATTTTTCTTACTCAAATTCGCCATCCTATCTACGGGACTATGATGATAACGACTATGACTACGACGACGACGATGATGATGGTGACGGTGACGATAATCATCATCGGTAGCAACAGCACAGGATGCATTGAAATTGTGTTTTGTTGCTATGACAAAGCATAGAGTTGCATAAGTTCTGGCGTTATGTATATCAACGTATGTATGTTATATGCACAAATGCGTACACATACGTACATATGCACATTTACATTTGCATATTCTCTGTACTTCATATAGAGAGAGAGAGTCATTTGCATATGAATATCTATGCAGGCACATTTGTCCGTCCTTTCGTTTAATATCCCCTTGTACATATTTATATGCGAAAACTGTTAGATGTTTATTGCTGCACAATGTGTCCTATGCATGTACATTGCATATACAGACAGAGGAATATGTTCGTGCGTGTGCGTGTGTGTGTGTGCATATATGGAAGATAATGAAATGGAAAAATATCTAAATGCTTTCGCATGTGATGTCCACTTGCTGAGTTTAACCTGCAAGTCTTTTTCCAGACATCCGGTGGAATGAGTTTAGTAATTATATGTCTTTATAATCTGAATTTGGTATGATTGGACGACCAATTTTTTTTTCACTTTAAAATTTCAGTAAGGAAGAAAATAAAAAATTGCAAAAAATTTAAAGAATTTTGTTTTATGTTATATTACAACCCATTTGGACCGACAGTGGCATAGTGGTTAGACTACCATGCGGGAGATCCTGGATTCGATTCCCGCCTCCAGTCATTTACATTTTTCTTTTATTGTCGGTCACCTCGATGTTGTCGACATTAACATCGCAGTATAAGTGTCGAGTCAATCGGCATGTGTAGTATAAGCTTCTTAAGCAGTGACGTTCGCATTCGTCGATAAACAGTAGGTGCCGTTTGTTGTAAATCTAAAATAGAAAGCGTGTTAATTCACAACAACGCGAGAAGCTATCTCATACTTCATTCATGGAGTGTAAAGAGAAATTAAGTTCTTTTTTTAAGCTTGCAACCAATAAGTTTTAGAACGGCCTTTTATAAATACATAAAGTATAAATGTTCGTATTAAATTAGATTTCTAAGATAACCTCTGCCAGAGATCCAAATCTCATCATATTTGACAGTAAACATTTGCTAACTAAAACAGTATAACGGCTTTATTTACCCTTATACATAGGTCTTATTATTAAGCAGCTATTACTAGACCAGCCGATTAAACCAAAATCCTGTCTACAATATCGAGGGGACCACCGATGAATAAGATATATATGGCAGAAATAGGGCTTGAACCTAGGACAACTGTCTGATAATCACATGTATAACCACCCTGCCTCTATCAGCCCCTTAAAGTGTACTTAGCTTTTAAAACACAGGACTTATAAAAAGTAGTCAGTCTCTTCCAACCGTAATGATTGAGATATAAGATAATAACATAGTGGGAAAGTTTGTCAGGACTTGCACAAAAAACCAAGAAGGACTGCAGACCTTACATCAGCCGTAATGAGAAGTAATATTCTATTCACTTCAAAAAGATATCGAGTAGCAGGCCAAGTACCATTACAAAATTTCCTAAACAACAGATATTCACTTCAATCTTTTGCGTTCCATAGATAGTTCGTCACACCAAGTTTAGATAAAAGCTCCTTCAGCTGGTCCATTCAACGAAGTTACTGCCGAAAACTTTTCGAGGTGGAACAATTTGATTCATTCGTACTACATGTCCAAGCCGCTGCATTCGGTGTATTTGGACACGCTTAACTACGTTGATGTTAATAAACAGTACATGGTTCATAAGACGACGCTACTCGACGTTAACAATGATGGCTGCAAATATTTTCGAAATATTTTTCCTTCTAAGTCTTTCAAGATCAATTCATTGGCTTAAGCCTTAACTTAAACTTAATTTCCCTTTGCACCCCATGAATGAGGTATGGGATAGCTTCTCGCGTTGTTGTGAATTAACACGCTTTCTATTTTTAGATTCACAACTAACGGCACCTACTTGTTTATCGACGAATGCGAACGTCACTGTTTGAGAAGCTCTTACTAGACACGACGATTGAATCGACGCTTAACACTGCGAATTTGCTGTCAACAACATTCGAGGGGAGCCGACAATGAAAGAACATTTTATTTCTTTTTTTTCTTTTTTTTTTAAGATGACTGGAGCCAGGTTTGAACCTGCGATCTCCCGCATGGCAGTCGAGTGTTGTAACCACTATGCCACGGCTTAAGTCATCACTAAAAATTTTGAATATGAGAGAAAGACAGGTGGGACCAGTTTCTGGTACAGTTGGACTATCGACCTTTAAAGGAGGACTTTGTTATAAATGCGCTTCCTTAGTGCCAAGTACCAAAGATTTTCTATTTCATTTTTTTGTCTACATCGCGACGCGTCGGAGTCAGGGAAACCTCTTCATACCTCTTCAAAGCTATAGCTTTCAAAGATCACGATATACATATTCTTTGTTAAAATAAATAACTATCGCATGTCCTCTTTTATCATCAGCCTCACTTCGGCGGACAACTTTAAAATTCCTAAAAGGGCTGCAGTAATATGCCGCCTGAATCGCTTGGTCGTCTCCTATAAACAGGATCTTCGGATCTTCGAATGCAGCATTATTGTCGATATAGAGAGTTGATCTGTAATTATTGTGCATTTTCCAGGATATGTCGTAGTGTACACATTTGGTCGGTAAAGGATTTACTAAGAATTAAACAACACAATCCAATTAGGTTCGTTATGATGGGCCTTAGTTCTTCACACAGAACGTGGTATGCGAAGGGTAAAAGACTGTGAGGTGTTATTTGCCGTACTCACCATGATTTGGCTCACAGATTGACATTCGACTTCTCCATCGATGATTGGTGTGATTTGCTGTCTTCGGGAAATACTACAGTATGAAAACATTACCCCCATTATTGCAGAACACTCTACGTTTTCGTAACCAAATTTTCATCTTTGCCCTTACAATAGAGGATTTCCTGCCAAAACATTTATATTTATACCCTCACCCTACGGGTAGGAGGGTATATATATTTTGATATGACCCAGAAGTGTAATACATAGAAGGAGTCACTTTAGACCCTATGTTTCTTTGAACCAAATGCGAATCAAGACTTTCTAAGTCGTTTGAGCCATGTCCATCTGCCTGTCTGTCTGGCTGTCCGGCTGGTGTCGAATGGTCGAAGAAAGCGCAATATGCTGCCACTGTGTATCAGGAACATCGGAATTAGAGGCGTTTGTAAGCAGTAAAAAAGAGATCTAGTTGGAAAAGGTTTTGGCTATCTCAGGATTGTGCAGAATTGGCTGAGTTTGTAGTTGTAGCACGCAGCACACCACGAAATCTATTGGATTTTTTTGTCTTTTAATCAGAGGTATCGATCTTTACGTGGAAATGAAGTTGCACTCACTATCAACATAGGTTAGGTTATGTTAATTCGGCAGCCACGTTCAACACAGCTCACTTGGATTCTAGTATGAGTCCCGTTGTGAAACCATTTTAAAATGTTCGCACCAAATATTCCTATTCGGTTCGGTCAACGTCGCTGGACATGTATTGTCTAGAAGTGCCCGATGACCAAGCTTTTCATACCATTGCAGCTTCTACAAAAATCGTTGTAGGACAGATTCACTGCAATTTTCTTTGCTTCAATGTCCGGCGGTTACCAGTTTAGATTCGTAAACAGTGCCTTAGTTGAAGTAGTTCTAAGTACCAATGTTATCATGATTGCCATCAGCCTCATAATGAGTTCGAATTTCAGCCTTTGAGACGCTCTATCAGCGCCGGCCACCAGACAGCCGTTTCGAAGAGCAAGATGGGCTTAATAACTGAGTCGTATAAGCAGTTGATATTTTTGGGGCTAATTCCCCAATTGAGGCCGATTGCCCTTCTGCAGCAGTATAGGACCGTTGCCATTTTGCTAATCCTGTTCAGAGTGTTCAGATTCCAATTCTGATTACTGTCCAATATTAGCCTAAGGTATTTGGCACTATCAGAGAGCGTAAGTGCAACTCCATTTAATCTGCGTTAGGCAAATTGAGAGATTTTGTATCTCCGTGTGAATAGCACCAGTCATGCCACCATTTTAAAAGAAATTTCAGCGCAGATTCCAGAAGCTCAGAGATTAGTTAAGGATCCTTTCCGGTGACTATAAGTGAGACGTCATCCACATATGCGTCCTCAGGAGTGTACTGATGTTGAGATTTCATAGTAGTGGAGAGAGTACTCCTCCTTGTGGAGTACTGCGAACTGCCACCTCCGAAATATTTGACACGTCCAGACTGGATCCAATGCGCCTAAATTTTAGCAGTTTATCAACTAAGGCGATTACCACTGTGTCAATCTCTAGTTGTTCCATTGAGTCAATTACAGATTCAGGTTTGACATTATTAAAAGCTCCCTCAATATCCAGGAAGGTTATCGAATGTAAAGCAGTTTCTGTGGATTTGCCCTTCGTGTAGACATGCTGAGCCTTGGACAGGACTTCCGGTTTAGGAGATGATCTAATGTATGCATCAATTATTCTCTCCATAGTCTTTAGTAAGAAGGAAGATATGCTAATTGGTCTAAAATCATTGGCTTTAGCGTTGAATGCCTTAGCCCCTTTAGTGATACATACAATTATGTAGAATGTCCTTCTCGTTGGAATTTTTGACAGCTTCAGACAGGCTATGAAGATTGTTAGAAGCCAGGGCGTCAATACTTCGATGTTCTTTTGTAGATCCGCGGGTTTGTAGAATCGGTTTGTCGGAAATATCAAAGTTATTGCTGACCAAGTTTTCCATTAGCTGGTAATAACTTTTCCGACAACTTGAGAAGTGTTGTTGCATCAGCACTTCCAGAGTTTCGAGTCTGTTAGTGGTTCATGTACCATCTGGACTTTGTATGTACGATGATATTGTTGGATTCAAAGATAAGATCTTACGTAGCCGACTAGTTTCCAAAGAGCTTTCTACATAACTGCAGAATTTTCTCCATGACTGCCTTTTGGCCTTTCTGATCAAGTTCTTGAAAATGTTAACTGAAGCCTAATATGGGCTTCAGTCGCCATCTCTTTTCGCCTTGTGGAATAGTTTCCTGCATTCCTTGCTTTTTGCCGTAATATCTGCATTCCACCAGTGTGGCTTAACTTTGCCTTCCCTGTCAGTTCTGCGCAGGATTTTTCCTTTGCCTCAGCTAAGACTTTAGTTAATATTTCAACCGTGGAGTCCAGTGTAGACTTATTATCGATAGAGGCCGGACACCTGGGTAAATTGCTCTCCTGAACCTTCTTAAAGATGAACCAATTGGTATTTCTTCTATTAGTATTACTATTTCCGGAACTCACTTTGAACGAAAGGTCAAAGACGATATATAGATGGACAGAAAACGAGCAATCTGTCGATACTCTCTAATTACTGACCATGTTCGAGTATTTATCGTAACATCTAGAACTTCTTTTCTGTAAGCGAGAATAAAAGTGGGTTCGTTACCCCTGTCAACTACTGTTAGTTTGTTCTTAATAACAAAGTGAAAAAGCGACTCACCTCACCCCTTAGGTTGATGTCTTAGCTATCCCAGATAGTAAGGTGCGCATTGGCATCCGCACAAAGGATTAGAGGAATGTTCCAATTGTTCAAATAGGACGTTACCTTTCTTACGATGGGGCCAGGTGGTCGCAGCATGGTCGTGTGCCATGTAACAACTCATAATCCAAATTGCCTGAGCATTGCTCTCGATTGCCGCCGTACAGCTGTCCTTATCGCTAAAATCAATTAGAATAGACGCTTTAAGGGTGTTCTAGACCATAATCACTATCAGCATAACATAAGTAAAAGTGAGAAGCGTCAACTGCACTTATATGTTCCAGAACAATTATAATGTCATGGCTAGGCCAGCAAAAGAATGCAACTTTAGTGTCATCGCCTTTGTATTTCGCCGCGGAGTGTACTAAAATCAGCGTAATGTAAAAATATATAATATACACTTACAGGGTTAAACCGCGAGACTAGATATCGATATCTCTTGCCGATTTCTGCATGGCACCTCTAAAATATGTCACAGTTCTTTTGCCGTGTGCAGCCCTGCTCCGTTCATCGCATTTTTAGCATGGCGGTGATGTCAGCCTTTTATTTGTGGAGAACTTCGGCCAATTTAGATAAAGGCACCATATTTGTAGAGGGTTTGGTCATTCTAAATCATGTTCGTTAACATTAAAGAGGCTGTTGTCTAATCTTGTTTTTGTCTTTTCATTAGAATTGATAGCTCTAAAGTGCATTCATGGTAGCATGCCATACAGGTTACTCAACACTGTTATACTCCTTAAGATAACGTATTTTAAAGGCTCCAAGCCTCACATAAGTGCAGAAAGAACTCATACAAAATTTCAAAGCTCTCACTAAATAGTATTCTAGATAAATGCTTTTCACTTTTCACAACTTTTCAACAATCCGAACTTTCGACAGTACTCCAAATATTTGTTGATCACTAATGATTTTTTATAGAAAAAGTTACAAATCCTATATTTACAATTAGATTCGGTCAACATATTAGGAAGATCTGTTTAGAGGTGTTTCCCTGTACAAAGCACATACAACAAATGACGATTATATAGTATCATAACAAGATACCAGATAATCGTATGTTTAGGAAATATTTTGAGACAAGTACGAATCAACAACATATGACTATTATCTAGTATCTTAACTAGTCCAAATTAAGATACAATCATCATTTGTTGTTGATTCAGATTTGTCTTGCATTAAATGTAACTTTTATGCTGATCTTTCTTCATTAACTATAGACACCGGAGAATCGTTTTTTTTTTCAATATGGATATTATACAAATTGTTTACCCTTATGACTTTACAAATTTTAAATTAATTTGTGCATTTCTATTTAACCATTTGAAGATTTTACGTTTACCAGTGCCTACAATGATTGTATTTGTTTCATGTTCTGCATACTCTGGATCAAATTGCTACAACAACAAATGAAATAAACTGAAAGAATTGAAACCGGGTTTTTTTGCGGTGTTTTTGTTTTGTTCATTCGCCCATTCCTTTCAAGTGATGAGAAACGCGCGCACAAAACATCAATGCAACAAGAAAAAGTGCAAGTTCTCTAAAATAAAACACTGAAAAAATTGCAACATTGCCTAGCAAAACAAGGACAAAAAGAAACTTTCACCAAACACAAGCATTCGCTTTTGTTATGTTTTCTTTGCATTTGTGCCAACTTGCAACGCAGTAGGCTTGCAACATTATCCATTCGTGGCGGCAACGAGTTTGGGTGGAGGTCGCAACGTTATGATGAAAAAGTCTTGAGCCTTTGCGGTACAAATAGACAAATACAAAACTAAACTCATTCTAGGGCCGCGTGGGTAGGTGGGTGGAAGTTGAGCCAGCCGTCATCTGCTCTTCTGCCACAATATGTTGCAACCATGCATCCTTTGCACGACTTTACCGGCGCAGTGGGTTGAGGTGGTAAGATGCGAATGTAGTTGCAGAACTCGAATGGCGTGGTTTTTTTCGTTGCAAATTTTTCGTTAGAGCCGTGACGTTCTTTTGTTTGGTTGAGTATTGAAAACAATTTTTCATATGTGCAGGACGTTGGTGCCAGTTCCCCACCCCCCTCCATCGCTTGCAACAAATGGCTAGATGCAGTTATATAGTCTCTATGGCGTATTTTGGCCATGCTGCAATTTTTATTTGGTTTTGTTTTGTAGAGCGACCGGTTTTATGTTGCAATTTCAAATTGAAGTGGTTTTTTCGAAGAACCCATCATGGGAGGGGAGTAGTAGGCGACAGTCCACTGGCGGAAAGAAATGGCTCCTCGGTGTTTTTTTTTTGTGTCCGCAAGAAAATGACATATCAAGAAAGGGAACGCGTAAAAAATTATGGCGCGTCAGTTTTTTGTTAATCCGCCTCTACTTTTGCTGCCTTGCAAAGGAAAAAAAAACAACGAGCGCTTTCTACCCTCCAGTAGACGTGTCATTAAGATTCTGAGCGATATTTTTCAGACGCCGAAAAAAATCTTTAAGGAAGTATTGGATAGGTGGTGGTAGCTAGACTGGCAACAGTCAAAGTTAATCAATTCATAGGATTTCGACCGTAAGACTTAAAGGATAAATGCTTTTTCATTCAATCAAGTCGGGGTGCTTAGTGCCTCCAACTCCAATTTTCTAGATAGCCTGATCTTGTGAACATTTCATGTGACAGGGTTGTGCCGTCCCTTCAAGTTCGATGAGAAATTTTTAATTGTCTTTATCCACCTTTTGGCATATCTTTCAAATCAGATACAGCATGTTTGTTATTAACGATAGCTGTCAGGTTGGCGTAAATATATTCTCTGGTGTTTCTCCCTTAGAGTCCTTTAATTTAGCACAGCGAGAGTGAAAGCAAATTAAAAGCTTAATATCGCAGGATATGGAGACTTTATTAATTACACTGGTGTTTGTATAATAATAAATCTTAGGAAAAGTTTTATACATATATAGTGACTAGAAACACAACCATGTCGCAAATCGGTACACGAATATAATTTACATATGAC
Organism: Muscina levida; assembly: GCA_964034835.1. NCBI lineage: Eukaryota > Metazoa > Arthropoda > Insecta > Diptera > Muscidae > Muscina > Muscina levida. Next base: position 44,787,732 of record OZ035880.1, on the reverse strand, counting down.
TTCTAGAGGGGTATTTAGTCAAATCGAGCAACATATTTAAATCTGATACGATTTCTCTCAATTTTAGAACAGATTGTCTCTGACCAAAAATGCAAAGAAGTAACAAATTTCATGAGGATCGCAAGCAAAATGCGGCTTTTAAAGCTGTTAGAATATAAATCGGTTGAATCGAAACCGATATGGGTGGCTTTTAACAAATGTACTTCTGGGCCAATTACAATGCCATTTGCCACATTTCGTAAAGATCAGTCGAAAAATATGACCTCTAGAGGAATATTTAGTCATAAACGGGGAACATATATATGGGGACTATATCTAAATCTGAACCGATTTCTCTTATTTTTAGTATAGATTGTCTCTGGCCCAAAAGACGAAGATGTGGCAAATTTCATTGAGATTGAAGCAAAATTTCGATCTGTACCTAGGGAACTAAAGCAAAAAAAAAAACCAAAAGTCTGTAAACTACCACTTTTCCCGCCCTTTTCTTTTAGGCGTGACACTTCCATTTTTACAGCACATAATCTTTGAAGTCTCAAGATTTATCAGTTAAAGTTTCAAATTGATTTCCGATGTAGTTCAAAAGTTATGATTTTTGGAACATGTTTTCCCAAAATGAGCCACAGTGCACCGCCTCCGCCCACTGACACAAAGACAAAATTCCATCTGAATATTCATACTCATGTTGCCGAGCACTATATGTGTATCAAATTTTTATATCCCTTGCTCCAAAAATATGTTTTGCCACGCCCACTGCACTATGGTCCAACGTACCACTTTTCTTGGCCAAAACTATGTGAATGCAAAAAAGATATTAATTGTGGGTTGAAATAGCGAAACTAGGCTATTTTTTATATCTACAATAAATAAGCTGTACAATTTAGATTTTTAAATCCGAATAGTGTGTACAAAGTTCAATTTTTTCATCTAAAAAAAAAATACCTGCGTAAGAAGGGTCAGTCTGGACTTTTTTCGAGAACCAAACAGGTTTCGTTTCCAATGTCATGACAAGCCAAAAGGGCCAAACTGCTTTGTCAATCGTTAAATCATTCTTTACTCTAAACTAATAAAGATAAATTATGTAATTGAGTATATTTAGAGGCATTACATAGCGTCCAACATGTAATTTTCCTAAATATTTTTTATTGCAAATTTTCAAGGACATTAAATGAAAATTTTTTAAAAGTTGAGATTTTCTTCATTCATCTTATATCCATATCACCAATGTGGGACTGGGATGAGTAATAAAATAATTAGATTTTTTAAACTTGAAAAATACTTTTAAAATTAATGTTCTTAAAAAAGGAAACGACACCTGCAGAGAGAAAAAAGTGGGTATGCAGTTTTACTTTACATAATCACTAAAAAAGGATTTATATTCCAGTTTATTGTTCCATCACAATAAAATGTTTTTAAAAGTAAAAGGTTAAGGTCAATCGGCATGTCTAGTAAGAGCTTCTCAAACAGTGACGTTCGCATTGTATTGCTTTTTATTATTAAAAATATGTATACAATTACCATTTCTAGAACCAAACATTTGTTTTGGAAACAGCAGATTTACCCGCAACACAATCGATACATAAAAAATATTGTTTAAATTCAGTGTGTAGTGATAATGCTTCCCAAGCCGAAATTGCTGCTGCCAGAACACACAAACTTTGCTTGAATTAAGTTGAAATGCCTATGTCTACTTTGCTGCCGAATTAATATACAAAGACGGAATTTTTAAGATAGCTGATGGCAGATATTTACTTTAAAATCTTCATGTATACTTTTTTCTGCAACATAATTTAACAAAAACTACTTTTCACCTCCTTTTTTCTCTTTTCTCAACCAAATATTAAAAAGATATTTTTTCTGCAAACAGAGGTTGCCTAAAGAAAAAATTTTTTTCTCAAAAAGTGCAAAAAAGGGAAATGTTCAAAACTATTCTCTGTAATTTCGGATTTTTTTTTTGTTTAACAATTTTAAACAATCTTTTAAAAGCTTATATGAATTTAAAAAAGTTGAAATTTTTTTTTTATATTTGTCAGAATAAACATGTGCAATATTTAGCTACAAGATATTTTCCTTTTTAAACTTTTTTTATATTATCAACATACTTAGGGTCACCTTCGTTATCCATAAAAATGGTTTCACTAGACACGTGATTATTGTTCTTAGACGCAACTTAACGTATACACGAAAAAAGAGCCCACGGAATTCTGTTTACCAAATCTCTGAGAGTGTCAACTTTGATGGTTTGTAACATAACGGTAAACAGCCGTTCTTTAAAACAAAATATGTTTTTTGTTGTCTCTGAGTTTTTCTATAAAATTATCATAAAAATAATTTATTTAACGATCCTAATAAAATTGAGTTTTCGTCCGCAAATTCATATTCGTGTTGCCGAGTAATATCTGTGTATAAAATTTAAGCTTCCTAGCTCTAAAAATATGTTTTGCCACGCCCACCCCGCCAACTGGTCCAAAATTAAAATTTCGTCCGCAAATTCATATTCGTGCTGGCGAGTACTATCTGTGTATCAAAATGTATCTCCCTAGCAAATTCATGTTCGTGTTGCCGAGTAATATCTGTGTATAAAATTTTAGCTTCCTAGCTCTAAAAATATGTTTTGCCACGCCCGCTGGTCCAAAATTTAAATTTCGTCCGCATATTTAAATTCGTGCTGCCGAGTACTATCTGTGTATCAAATTGTATCTCGCTAGCTTTAAAAATATGTTTTGCCACGCCCACTCCGCCCATTGGTCCAAAATTTAAATTTCGTCCGCAAATTCATATTCGTGCTGGCGAGTACTATCTGTGTATCAAAATGTATCTCCCTAGCAAATTCATGTTCGTGTTGCCGAGTAATATCTGTGTATAAAATTTTAGCTTCCTAGCTCTAAAAATATGTTTTGCCACGCCCGCTGGTCCAAAATTTAAATTTCGTCCGCATATTTAAATTCGTGCTGCCGAGTACTATCTGTGTATCAAATTGTATCTCCCTAGCTCTAAAAATATGTTTTGCCACGCCCACTCCGCCCATTGGTCCAAAATTTAAATTTCGTCCGCAAATTCATATTCGTGCTGACGAGTACTATCTGTGTATAAAATTTTTTCTTCCTAGCTCTAAAAATAAGTTTTGCCACGCCCACTCCGCCCACTGGTCCAAAATTTAAATTTTGTCCGCATATTCATATTCGTGTTGACGAGTACTATCTGTGTGTCAAATTTTATCTTCCAAGCTCCAAAAAGCAGTTTTACAACGCCCACTCCGCCCATAGGGTCAAATATATAAAAATATATAGCCTACGGTAATTTCCATACAGTATACTAACTGCCTTCCAAATTTCATTGAAATCGGTTCAACGGTTTAGGCGTGATTGAGCCACAAACAAACAGACAAACATTCACATTTAAATTATTAATAGGATGGTAAATTTAAGCAATTGGCGGACGTCTGGGACAATTAGGGGGTTGACATAATCGTCATAATCGACTGTGACATATGTGTTTATGAAGGAATAAATATGCTCTTGGTTCAGAAGTCGGAAACATCCACAGTAACATCCCTGATATCGAATTGAGGTGGGTTATCTTCGCAATGTCGACTATAGAAATCTTGTGATTCTTACCATTTACGGGTAATGGTTGATCATAACAAACAAATGTTCAGATGTCACCGAAGACGAATATGCGACTATAGTTGAAGCGAATACCGTTGAATATAGATTACAGCCAAAGTACGCACGAATTCACACAGTTTCAGAAACACTCGTAATCCAAACACCACATTTCTGCCTCCCACGGAGATAGCCAATGCCTATTTCAACTACATTTTTCAATTACTGCTAAGGAACGCCATATATTCAGATGTTCATGACAAACAGAAGCAGCATATTGCGAATTCTTTGACCAGTGGAGTGGGTCGTACTGGTTTATGAAAAACCATGTTGAGTTGTTGAGCAGCCTAAATAGCATTTTACCACCAATGCACCTTAGCGAGTAGGTAACAGAAGTTACTGAAGCTCAAGAAAACGGCACTCTAACTGGCTTTGGTCAGAAGTTTGAGCTAAAACTTTACTACTTTATTACCTTAGAGTGCCAGATGGTTTCTATAGTAAACACACGAGGGTTGCCATGTATAACGTATACACTATGAAACACAAATCTAGAAGACAGTTTTCATACAATCTGCAATTTTGCATATTAAGAAGAGTACATACTAGCAAAATGTGTTAGATAGAGAAGTGTTCTATTAGCCACTTTTCATGTCGACTTAAACCATAATTTTGTTAGAGGTTAAAAATTTTATTTAAAATTGATGTGTCAATCAATGACAAATTATAAACTGTCTGTGTGTTTCATATGGGTATTTCCAAAGAAGTGTCAACCATGGTCGAAAAATTAAAAGTTAGCAAATATTTTTTTTCTGACTTGTATTAGTAAAGACGAATACTTAAATTTTATTAAATTAAAATGCATGCAAGACATATCTGCGCTGAGGGAACGATATAATGGGAATAGAAGATAGATGAAACGCCTTGTTAGAAGAAAAAATATCCTATGATAGAAACGAGAGAGCCAGAATATCGAAAAAAAAACAGGGATAGAGGTGAAGCCCGAACGTTATACGTAAAGCTAAGGTTTTAGAACAGGGATTCCCAGTTGCTATGCAGAGGCGGAAATCTGGTCACGGACACTCAGAGTGTGCTGCAAATATGGAGGGAACACATTCGGTCTCTACTCGTTTCCGAAGGCAGCATAAGTGACGAAATCACACCAATCAATGTGAAGAAGTAGATTGTCCACCACCGAGCCCAAACGAGATCAGCACGGCAATTGCACGGCATAAAAATAACAAAGCTGCGGCAGCCGATGGACTGCCAGCAGAGCTTTTTAAGACCGCCGGCGATGAGCTGGCAACTTGCATGCATCAGCTCATAAACACGATTTGGCTAAAGGAATGCATGACCGATAATTGGAATCTGAGTGTTTTATGTCCTGTAATTAAGAAACGCGATCCAAGTGTGTGTACCAACTATTGCGGGATAAGCATAAGCCAGCATACATTCAATATTGCATAAACATTTGACTGTCAAAAAAATTTGTTCGCGTTGGATCCCACACAATTTGTCAATCGCTCAAAAAAAGGCTCGTTTCGTTTAGTCGAAAGAAATGCTCCAAAACAACGATCGCGGTGCTTCGAAACACGTCTATGACATCGTGACAGGTGATGAATCCTGGATTTATGCGTATGAGCTCGAAAGTAAACAGCAGTCAACTGTATGGGTGTTTCCAGATGAGCAAAATCCAACAAAACTTGTTCGAGCCCGAAGCACTTCCAAGCAAATGGTCGACTGTTTTTTCGAAAAAACTGGACATGTCGGTACCACTAGAACAGCTCAGAACAGTAAATTCTTAGTGTTGCACAACAATTTGTTTGCCAGTTGTCTTCCAAGAAATCAGGAAGACGGATCATTCTTCACCACGACAGTGCGAGCTCTCACACTAGGCTCAAACAACTGCATATTTGAGCACACACAACATCGATTTGATGGATCATCCGCCGAATGTCTTCTTTTTATTCAAGTACGTAAAAAACAAACTGAGAGGTCAACGTTTTTCGATGTAGTCAAGCGCGTTCAAATAGACCGAATGCGGTGGCTAGGATATTATACGAATAGATGAAAATGCTTCAGCTCGAAAAGTCTTTGACAATAAAATCGATGGGGGGCGCGACCAAAATTTTTTTGGATGGACCATGACGAACAATCTACTGAGCGAAAAAGACCAAAGATCTTTGAATTATATTCTACGTGCGGCATGCGGCTGCTGATAGATGAATGTCTTTTGCTGTTGCCAAATTAGAAAAACAATAAGTTCTCAAACTACCGCTGAAAACGGTGTGGCAGGCAAACCGACACCCTAAAAAAGGGTAGTTGTGTGGGAAGTGTTATCAGTTTTTGTCTGATCTCGGTCATCGTGAAACTTCACTTCCTCTCTGAGGATAGAAGCTTGCATATCAAATATCATCTCGATAACTAATCGCTGCGACAGATAGACAGAGGTAGTTTGAATAGGAGGTGTTAGTCGTTTTTGTGTTATCTTGCTCATCTGAGAACCTTAACTTCCGCTTAGTGGATAGAAGCTTACATTTCAGCTTGTAAATCTCAGCCTGATATCTCTCAAACTACGGTTGTAATCGCGGGAACAGACAGACAGACGGACATAAAACCCTTCCTATGGGTTTTACAAATAGAAGAACAAAACCAGTAAGAATGTTTCAGTCGGGCAACCCGACTAACATATACCATCACCCTCAGTAGAACAAAAAAAATCTATTATATTGATATTATTACTCGATTTCTAAAGTGGGCGGAGTGATACATTTGTATGGGAGGTACCAAAAGGGGCGTGTCTAGACTTCCAAAAATTTTCTCCAAAACTTTATACTGTTATAACTTAACAAAATGCAGAATTTGGGCACGATCGTGTCGAATGTATTGATATTATTACTCCATCTCTAAAGTGGGCGGAGTGATACATTTGTATGGGAGGTACCAGAAGAGGCGTGTCTAAACTTATAGATTTATTTTATAAAACTTTATCCTGCCTGAACTTTACTAAATACAGTATATGGGCATGATCGCGTTAGGTGTATTAATAATATTAATCGATTTCTAAAGTGGGCGGCACCAGATGTGTATTGGAGGTACCAGATGGGGCGTGGCTAGACTTCCAGTTTTTTTTTCTCCAAAAACTGTATCCGACTATAGCATTACTAAATAAAGAATTTGGGTAATATTACTCCATCTCTAAAGTGGGCGGAATTGTACATTTGTATGGGTGGTACCAGAAGGGACGTGGCTAGACTTCAAATTTTGTTTTCAAAACTTTATCCTGTAATATCTTTACTATGTACAGAATTTGGGTACGATCCCGTTGGTTGTATTAATATTATTATTTGATTTCTAAAGTGGGCGGAATGATGTATTTGTATGGGAGGTACCAGAAGGGGCGGGGCCATGTAGGCAATTTGCAATACCGTAAGTAGTTTTGGGGAAATATTAACTCGTGCAAAATTTCAAAACATTTGGTTGCGTCTTTCGAAAGTTATCGTGCGAACCAGCTGGACAGCGAGACAGACGGACAGCCAGACAGACGGACATGGCTCAAGCGACTTAAAAAGTCATGAATCGAGTTTGGTTCAAAGAAACCTAGGGTCTAAAGTCACTCCTTCTATGTGTTACACTTTTAGGTCGAATCAAATGATATATACCCTCATCCCTAAGGGTGATAGTATAAATACCCATCTTGCGCCACCCTTTCGACTTCTAAGAACTGTCTATTGTTATAAAATTATTTCCTTGCGTTTCCTTTATCCCCCGTCTATGTTATACCCCATTGCAACCATTACTAAAAGATAGGAGCTCACAAGAAGGCCTTCTGTGGCATGTGTTGCAAACTTTTTATATTTGCCTGATTGCGTTGCCAGGAGTTACAATCTCAGTATAAGCCCTTTTTTAGAGTCGCGCATTATTTTCTTCGAACATCCAGCCGATGCTCTGTATCTTTTTTTTCCTTTCATCTCTCAGAAAACAAGAGATTTATATGCAATTTTTCTTTATTGTTATGGCCTGCATCGCCAACAGTACCAGCAGCCATTGGCCCATTTGTGGACAAGGGGAGAGAGCGGAGTTATAGCGACTGATGATGATGAGAGTTGCATCGATTTGACGCGAAAAAAAAAACAAATTGTGCTATAGAACACAGTATGAGAGGCAGGCGGCATTCGAGTTCAAGTTTCAGAAAACTTTCGACATCATCATGAAGTATAGAGTTTCCTATATATTCACCTATATGCACTTCCTATGCACTCTTTGTCCAGCGCGTGAGCAATCTATGGTAGTCATCCCACTGCAGGATTTTTCGTCGTCATATTTTTTCAATTTCGAATTTTTTTAATTTCTTTTGGCTGAAAAAAATATAAAACTTTTTCGGGGAAAATGAAAAATTTTTATTAAAAAAAACAAACACACACACACAAAAAGTAGTTTATTTTTTAGACAAGAATCTAAAGGTAGAGGGATGTAAAGCTGTTGTACTTCTATGCCGATGAGAGTGCCAGGGTGAGGGGGGGCATGTGAGGTTTGCAGCATAGCCAACCGAAAATGTGGCCAGAGATGAATGTTTGCCTATGGAACACACAAAATGCATTTGTATGCAATAACTTTGTTTGGCTACATTAACAACAACAATGACAGGGGCAGTAACAATAGGAACAGCAAGCCGAACCAAAAGGATATTTGGGAAAAATGTGAAAAATTTGTGAACAACAATTTGACAGCCTCCGCCTTTGCAAGCTGCCCTAAGTGATCCATCCACCTCCATTGTTTTGCGAAATGGCGATAAATTTCCCTTTGGGGTCATTTTCATGATGTTGATAACGGTACTTTGTTTAAAGCTTCCCCCTCCACCCCTTTGCACCCCTAAAATAAACAACGAAATGAAGCCGGAAGCCAAGTAACCAATTTCTCTAAAATGTGGACTTAATATATTTGAGGACATTCAAATAAAAAAAGTTCAATTGTATTTAGCGCAGTAGTTTCAACTTTGTTCTTATTTATAGAATAGTTTGTGGAATATTTTTATGGTTTTTGTTTTTTTGTTATGTTTCGAATTTTTTTTATTTACTGCAGGTAAAATCTTTTGGCTGTAATTATTTTAATTGAATTTATTTTGATTTCTTTGCAGGCATTTATTTTGATGACAAAAGTTTTAGTCTCGTGTATATTGTTTGTTGACATTGTGTGACACTCGCTATACGTTTCACTCGATGTGGACATATAAAGAATTCAGGTAAATTTACAGGTGACAGTTAATTATAAAATTTAGAGTAAGCATTGCCTTGTATCATACGTATGTATATAGAAAATTGCCCACACGTGCGGTGCGGATAACACTAAACATATATGATTTTAAGACCACTAATGTTACTTAAGTATGATTGGATTTTGTATGTCCTTATGGATTTGCTACAAACCTATCAATGACAAAGCATGAATACTTATAGATAACACTGTAAGACAAAGTTGAAATTTTGATCTCACCCATGACCAAACTGAACAGATTCTGAAAATATAGCTCAAAAAAATTTATACGTATTTCCCAGTTTTCTAGATCAGCTCATTTAAGTTTTTTTACGAGCAATTCAATTTTTGGAGCAAAGCTCCCATACAAGTACTCGAAAGCGAATTCTTAATGTTCGCAGAACTCTGCGAGTTGTTAACAGATTTTGATGAATTTTTTTTGTGTTTTTCAAATAGGCGGAGGCAGGTTCTGACGAAGCAAAATTTTAAATTATGTCACAAATTAAAAAAAAGAAGGAATTTTTGGAAATTCGGAAGGGGGGTAAAAATGGTCGTGGCACCGCCCCACGAATTTTCAAACGGGTGTATCTTTTAACCATTATAGGTACGAAGTCGAGATTTGGTACTTATATCGGTCGTATAAGAAAAAATACTTTGTTTGTGGAAATGGGCGATGCCACGCTCTTTTTTTAGAAAATCGTTATATCTGCCAAATAAATGGACCAATTGCAATTATATTTTCTATGTTGGTACCGTCCATAGGGCGTCTATCATAGGCTACATGAAAACATAGTTAGACAGTGGGGCGTGGTACCGCCCACAAAAACCGAAATTTCAATCGGTCATATCTCACGAGCCAATAGAGGTATGAAGATGATATTTGATACATATGTCACTGGTACAAATAGTATTGAGTCTCGCTGGAAAATGGGCGGTGCCACGCCCCTTTTGAAAAAACCGTTAACTCTACGAAATGAATGAACCGATTGCAATAAAATTTTCACGGTGTAGTACTATCCGTAGGTCCTGTATCATAGGCTGGATTATGGAAACATAATTAGAAAAAAGGGCTTGGCACTGCCCACACAAACCAAAATTTACTTTACTATGATGGGCCCAAATATTTTACAAAGTACTTTTTTCTCGAAGACTCTTAAAATAGATAGATCCACCTTTGGCATTACCCAGGATTAAGTGCTGTAGAGCAAGATAGGTGAGATCTGTGTCTGGTAGAGTTAAATCTTTGTTCGTCGATAGTGGGCTATGCCATTTAATTGATTGCTTAGCGCATAGTAGAAGCAGTTTGAGATCAATACTTCACTACTGCTACAAAGTTATAGATGTCACCGTTCACGCAACGTCCCGGTCGAGTAGAATATTTGTTCGCTGAAACAAATAACTTAGTTTTGTCCTCGTTTATTACCAGACCCACTTCTGCCGACTGCTTATAAAGGTTTGAAAAGGATGGCATAAGCGAGCAGCATGTAGCTTTTATTAAATATGGTTCCAGTCGTGTTTATTGCAGCTTTCTATTTGATAACCTCCATATTGATGTTCAGGAGATCGCATGACTGACTATCTTGGGTCTTCTCCAGGATTTGTCGATGTGCGAGATGTCAGGTCGATCGTGGATTTACCATGTCTTAACCCACACTGAAAGTAGACATTCTGATAGTACTTGGATCGCCTTTTTAAGCACATGACATAGAACACTCTGATTCCAATCTCCGTGCATCTATTTCTTTAGCCCAATCGTGTTTATAATCATTGCCAGTTCATCGTCGGCGGCTTAAAAAATCTCTGCCGGCAGGCCATCGGCTTCAGTAGCTTTTTTTGTTTTTATGCCGCGCAATTACCTTGCTGATTTCGATTTGGCTCGTCACTTATGCTCAGCTATGTTGTTGTTTTTTGTTGTACCTTCTCTATATCGATACAAATTCTTATGCTCTTGAAGCTCCGAGAGAGCTCCCTGCCCATAGCTGCTTAAGCTTCATGTTTGCAGCATACTATGCATGTCTGTGGCCAGATTCAGATCTTTGCCCTTATAGGTGGGGATCCCTGTTCCAAAACCTTAGCTTTTTACCTTTTGGTAGAACTTTTGGGCTTCACCTCTATCCTAGTACTTGTTGATAAACTGCCTCTCACTCTCTCTCTCTCTTCTTCCACAGACGGTATTCCGCCCGCAGAAGTGTTTATCTTCCTCATCTTCTAATTTTATCGTTCACCGCAAGCGTTGCCATTGGCCTTTACCTCAGACTTTGTGCGACATTTCTCATAATACCAGGACGTGTCTGAGCGTGGTTTTTAATAAACTATTATGGTCGTTGCGGCAGTGATCATAGAATAAGCAATATTCCGCCACTGTGTGTCGGAAACATTAGAATTGAGGGGGTTTGTCTGAAGTAATTGAGAGTGTTGGTTGGAGTAGACATCGGCTATATCGGTGGTATGCAGCTTGTGATGTCTAGCTTCCTTTGCGTTTGATTACGAGTGTTTTTAGCACTACTTAATTGTGTGCGTACCTTGGCTGCAACTAGGTGGTGATCCGAGCCAATTTTTGCACCGCGCATCACACGCACGTCCATAACGCTTTAGACATGCCTTGCATAGATAATAACGTGATTAATCTTGTTCTTGTCTTTTGATCAGGGGATATCGATGTTGCCTTGTGGATATCTTTATGCGGGAATCTGGTTCCACTCACTTCAAAGTTGATTGCCGCCGCGAAGCTATCAAATCCGAATCCGCCATCGGATGTGTTGTTGTTTATACTGAATTTTCCTTCCCATTTTAGCATTAAAATCTCCCAGAACTCTTTTAAGCCTCTAATGCCCAATTTTTTTTTAGTGATTTTTAGTGTAGCCCATCTAAAGACGGGTTTTGGTTATTGGAGGGTTAACGTCATGGGCAGGGCAGTGGTCGTCTATTTTCTCCAAGCGCTCATAGAATGTTTTTTTTGAGTCCTCGTCTTTGTCCTCCCTCGGAGCGTGTACACATATCAGCGTAATGTAAAAGTATGTCACTTACAGGGTTAAACCGCGAAACTAGATGTCGGCATACTTTGCCGAATATGAATTCACATCCAAATTCGTGTCTTTCTGCATGGCAGTTGTAAAATATGTTAAAATTTTGTTGTCCAGTGCATCCCCGTCTGGTCCACCTCATTTCCTCCAATTACATAGAGGCACCATTTCTCTATGAAGTTTTTGTTGTTGTTGTAACAGCTGGAGGAAGTAGTTGGGATGATAATTCTTTATAACGATTTTCAATTTATCGGCACTCGATCGGGCATATAATCCGATTATCAGACGATCATTGTTGGCAACTCTGTTTCGTTTCTTTGTAGATAACAAGGTTTGTGTCAAAGATTGTTAGGTGTTGTTATTTTAACCGCCAAATTCCACCAAAGATGGCGCCAGCTCGTTTTGTTGATTAATTTTGCGATGTTGATAAATTTTCATTTTCTTTTTCCTTGGTTCTTGCGCAATCTGGATTCGAAAGTATCTGAACTCGAAAGAATTTGAAAAGTAATTTTTCAGCGATGTTGATATGGCCAGTGCCCCGGGCGGAAATCAAACCTGGTTGGATTGGTAATCTATGCACGTGGCTTCCACTGAGCTATCAAAGGACAATTGTAGATAATTCATGCGCTCCAGATGCATATCCTTAAATCATGGTCCTTATAGGGTTTGCGGGGGTCGTAAACATCTGGGGGGTTCTTGTTTTTGTTTTCTCCGTGTTTTCATAACATTGTTTTATTTTAGGAGAGTGGCTTCTTATGCCACTGAGACCGATCCTTGTTTCTTATGGCTGTCAAAGCTACTGAGAGAGCCTTTGGTATCTACGCTTGCAGAAATTAGATGCAGAATTAAATGTGGACTATATATGCTGACCCATTCAGGTACTTCTCCTTTAAAATAACTTAACTTTCGAACGGGTAACCAGAGGATATTTAAATTTGGTCAGTTTAATAATCCTGTAATAGTAGACAAATTCTCTGAAAAACAAAACCTTTGCCACACCCCTTCTGGAAAATTCTTCAAAGTTTGAAAATAGTTTACTTTTAATATTTTGTATTCACAGCATTAATAAACCGGGAGGTTCGTATATATTAACCTGTCTCTGCAGTAAGACAGGTAATTAACTCTTTTTCTTAAATATAGGGATAAACTGAGACCTCTCTATTGTTCGTTTTGTTGTTTATAATTTACCATATTACTAAAAAATTTTACCTCTACTCACATGTAAAATATAACGATTCAAAATAGACAATCACTTAAACTGCTCAATGGCATTTTGTTCACCAATTTTGTTAACACATTATTAAAAAATCAAAAAAAAAAAAATAGAACGACAACACCATTACACTTTTAACAAAACGTGTGAGAAACATTTGTAAATCTATTTAAACCAATTTGTGAACTATTTTAACAATTCGAAAAGTTAATGGCTTAAAAAATGCTAAGTATCAATTTCATCAATATAGTAATCACAAATAAAAAAACGCAAAAAAGTACAACAACTAAGCCGAAAAAAATCTCACATGGAATTCTTTAATATCAGGACTATGAGATAAATATGAAGCACATATATGTAGTTTGTTTTCGGTCATTTCTACTTCAGTTTTTTCGTTGTTATTTTTTTTGTTTGCTATAAAAATCCAAGGATATTAATGGTATTTAATGATTTTAGCCACAAAATCATGGTGGAGAGTTAAACAACAACAAATGAAAATAAATTTCAATTAAAATATATGACGGCAAAAACGAACCGCTCAACAAAACAGAAAAAAACTTGGGAAAAGGCTTGATAAAAACCCATCAGAAACAAAAACTAAATTTTACACTATGTGCAAAGGTATCGAAGGCGTAAAGTAGAGAAAATTTACAAATATTTACAAATGCAATTAAGCATACCACACATAAGGTTTTATGTAAATACTAACAAATTTCATAGATATACATGTATGTGTGTGTGTGTGTGTTGCAACATGTAGAGTAGCACTCGCGGCTAACGTGTTGGCGCTGGTCTATAAATACTACAGCGACAAATGTAACTAGTATATGTTTGCGTTTCTAAAAGTATAGAAACAGATACACGGAAATGCATAGATAAATTTTGCAGCTGAGTTGCACTAACAGTATGAGGTCATTATATTACTCTATGGCACAGATTATATTTTTACGTTATTTTGCAAGAATCTAAATTCGAGCTATAAAAATCGAAAATCTGAGGGTGAAAAATTTCTAGTCAGGGTGAAGGTACTAGGTCAGTATAGTAAAACCACTTAAGGGTTTGGCATTCCCAGCCAAAAATATTTTTTTATGACCTTTTATATTTTTTTCTTATCTAGATGTTTTATGACCTTTTATCTAGATCTAGGAGACGAGGGTTAGCAACCCACATCTTCCGAAAACTAAATTGCGAAAATCCATAGCGTCTGTTCCATATTGGGCGGCTTCCTGGTCAGCGTTTGTCTCAGAAAGAGCGGCTGAAATGTTTCTTGGCAGTAGGGATAAAATGCAGAACCTGGTGGGCTGGGCTTGCCACCCGCCACCAGTATAATGGCAGTGAATAAAATGAGAAATAAGAGAAAAAGAACACCCCAAAATGTTGACGACCACCGCAAACGTTTTAAGGACCATTATTTGAGAATATGCACTTGGAATGTTAGAACTCTTTACCGACCAGGTGCCTTTATTCAACTGGCGGATGTCATCGAAGAGTATAAGGCTGACATTACTGCTATACAGGAAATCCGGTGGACTGGATATGGATGCTCGCGGATGAGGATATGTGACGTGTACTACAGCTGCCTCGCGGATAAGCATGAGTTTGCTTGGGGATTTGTGGTCGGCAAGAGACTACGACACCTGGCCTCTAGGTTTACTCCTGTCAGTGAACGAATCGCCACCATTAGAGTTTAGGCAAAAATTTTCTATATCACGCTGATATGTGCTCATGCTCCGACGGAGGAGAAAAGTGACGAGGTCAAAGACAAATTATACGCCCAACTTGAAGAAACATATGACCGTAGCCCGGGCTATGATGTTAAAATCGTGCTGGGAGATTTTAATGCCAAAATAGGCCGGGAGAATGTCTTTAGCCCAACAGTCGGAAAATTAAGTCTGCATACTGACACATCGCCAAACGGAATCAGACTTATTGATTTCTCTGCAAAAAGGAACATGGTAATTAACAGCACATGATTTGACCACAAAAACATTCACAAAGTAACGTGGATATCTCCCGATCAAGTAACGAGAAACCAAAATGATCACGTGGTAATCGATGGAAGGCACGCGTCAAGTGTCTTAGACGTACGAGTGAACAAAGGTGCGAACATCAACTTGGATCACCACCTCACTGCAGTAAAGGTGCGTACTAGGCTAAGCAGAGCGAAAACCCTGCGTAACCAGGCACAGAGAAAGCTGGACATCGCTTAACTGCAGACCGCGGAGATAGCCAACGCCTATTCTGACCAACTCACCCAACTACTCCTTGATGCTCCAACTCCCGAAAATACTAGCGCGCAATGCCAATATATTGCCCACTCGATGGAAAGGACTGCGCGGTCCGTACTGGAGTTTGTGAAGCTCTTTAACGACAATGCCTGGTACGATGACGAATGCCGCGATGCCACTCGGGAACAAGATGCTGCATACAGCGCCAAACTGTAGCCAATGGCAACGCGAGCTGTTCATGAAAAGTGTTGGGATAAGAGGCGGGAGGCGACTCGACTCTTCAGGCGAAAAAAACGAGAACTTAAGGAGCGGAATAATGTGTTCATTGAAGATTACAGGAACAGAGGTGAAGCCCGAAAATTCTACCAGAAGATAAATGGTAGAGTACATGGAACAGGTCTTCCCTCATGTAAAGACAAGGATGGTCAGCTCGTTACTGACTCCGAGAGCTTACTGAGAATATATAAAGATCACTTCTGCAGCCTATTGATGTGTGAAAACTTGACGGAAGAAGACTGTGCACCAATCCGAGATGATAACATCGAGTGTCCACCTCCGAGCCAAGCTTAGATAACAACTATCATATCCCGCCTAAAGAACAACAAGGCCGCTGGGGCTGATGGTCTTCCAGCTGAGTTGTTTAAGGTGGGTGGAGATGAGCTTGTTTTAAGCATGCAACAGCTCATAGAGAACATTTGGCTTCAGGAGAGCATGCCAGAGGATTGGAATCTCAGTGTGCTATGTCCAATCTACAAAAAAGGTGACCATAGTGAGTGTAAAAACTATCTTGGAATTAGCCTCTTACCGATTGCGTATAAGGTCCTATCTAGCATACTGTGTGAACATCTAAAGCCAATTGTGGAAAACCTGATTGGACCTTATCAGTGCGGCTTTAGACCAGGCAAATCCACGACGGATCAGATATTTATACTACGGCATATTCTTGAGAAAACCCATGAGAAGCAAATCGATACTTACCACCTCTTTGTCGATTACAAAGCTGCCTTCGATAGTCCCATCAGGCATCGACTATACGTAGCCATGTCTGAGTTCGGTATTCTTGCGAAGATAATTCGTCTCTGCCGGTGTACCCTTACGAATACCAAATCCTCGGTTCGGATTGGCAAGGATCTATCTGCACCATTCGATACGACGAGAGGTCTTAGACAGGGTGACGGTTTGTCATGTATGCTGTTAAACATAGTGATGGATAAGGTGTTAAGGAAAGCAGCGGTTAACATGTCTGGCACCATATTTAATAAGAGCCACATGCTGCTCGCATATGCCGATGATATCGACATTATCGGTCGAACGATGCGAGAGGTAACAGCTGTTTTCTCATCAGTTGAAAGGGAGTCAGCGAAAATGGGTTTGGCAGTGAATGAGGACAAGACGAAGTTAATGGTATCATCGAACAAAGTGTCCACCCGTTGGGGATGCAGCGAGAACGTTGAAAACTATTGCTTTGAGGTTGTGGATGAATTTATCTACCTTGGATCCGTCATGAACGAAAATAACAGTGTCAGCCTCGAAATAAAACGAAGAATAGTGCTTGCCAACAGGTGTTTCTTTGGACAACGCGAGCACTTCATAAACACCACCCTACCTCGAACTACCAAAGTCCAGCTGTACCAGGTACTTATTTAACCGGTCCTGTTGTACGCCTCCAAATCTTGGGTGCTTACACAGGCAGACGCAGCTCATCTGGCGGTGTTTGAGAGAAAAATACTCCGCAAAATATATGGACCCATTTGCGTAAACGGCGAGTTTAGGATTCGGATGAGTCAAGAGCTGTACGAGTTACACCACGACCTTGATGTTGTCAAGCGTATCAATGTGCAACGATTACGCTAGCTAGGCCATGTCGTGAGAATGGATGAGGAAACTCCAGCGCGAAAGGTATTCTATCAAGACCTCGAAGGACGGCGCAAAAGAGGGAGACCGCGACAACGTTGGAAGGACCAGGTGGAGGAATCACTGACGCTGCTTGGTAGGACTGACTGGAGACGGTGCGCACAAGATCGAAACGAATGGAAATCTTTGATCATTTCGGCCTCTGACTTAGGCACTAAGATATAAATATATATGTTGTCAAGTTGTTTTAAAGGCTAATAATAATAAAAATAATGTTTGGGAACTTATTTTTTAAGCTATAACTCATGAACCATTTGAGATTTCTTACTTTATTCTCTAGCAGAATTGTAGCTACGACTTAAATCTATGATTTATATTAATGAAGCCTTGTAAAAAATCAATTCGGACCATCGCACAGAGGGGTAAATTCACGATCTGGGCGGCCAAAATTCGATTTCTCAAAATCCAATGTTTTTAATAATTTCCGATTGTAGGGTAAAGAGAACAGAATGCTTAACTAGATTCCGTTATTTTTTCATTCCATTTTGCTTACATTCGATTTCTACACGCTCTCAAAGTTACGTGTTGTTAATTGTGCATTTTCTATTTTGGTGCGTTAAGGTAAAGCAACAATTTTAGCAGGCTATGGGAAGGCGTGCGTTTAGTTTAAACATTTAGGTAAAATGGAAAATTATTAAGCAGGTTAATATTATTTAATCCACTTAGCTAAATAAAATTATAATTACAATTCCTAGTAGGATAGCAACATTGAAAAATATGGTTTTTTTGGTTATTTCAATGGGTACCAAAATCGAACTAGGGACAAAAAGTTATGCATCACCACTCTTCACCCCTTCAATCTGTGATTAAATATAATCTTTAACATTGTATTGTTCAGATGGAAAAAAAAATTTTGCGGGTTTTTGCGGTTTTGTGTTTTATAGCCATTTACCTACTGCGGAAGAATAGACCATAATTTCTTCGCTTTTACTGAACCACTTTAGTTAACATACTGGATGTCCTATATCTCTATGCATTTATAGTTAGAGGGTATCCAGACGAATAAAAAGTTATAGGGAGGTAGGGCTCTAAAATGCAACTTTGTGGAGATATATGGGAAATACTTGAAATCTTAGATTTTTTATAAAAACCATTTTGTTGTATAAAAACGGTCGTAACTTCTACCCCCCGAATGTTAACATATTATTATTTTTTACGCCTCGCCGAGTTATTTTTCAACATTCTGCCTCATGCATATGCTTCAAATAATTTTGGCCGCCCAGATCGTGAATTTACCTCACTGTGCATAGTTAAAGTTTGAAATCTTAAAAAATTTGGTATTTATCGTAATTTTTGCATAAATTTTCCCTTTGTGATTAGTAGAAAACTGGTGATTGCTGATGATATTAAATGACCTTGACCCTAGAACTATACTGTAGATTTGTATCGAGTTTGCTTAAGGTAGTCGCTACACATGTACTATGTACAACGTATGTGTAATAATAATTTTATTCGGATTTTATATTAATCATTCGCACATCGTTCCGATATTCTGGATTTAGGGATTAATTACATAGAGCAAGAGCATATCTGGGGGTTAGAATATCACAGTCAGAGTGAAACCACTGTGTCAGTATATTAAAACCCCCAAAAGATATGGAGTTCTCTACAATTCTGCTGAACAATGAAATAAAAATTCATCAATGGTTCTTGAGTTATAGCTGAGTTATATACAGGAAATGGTATGGACGGAATAGTAATGCACACCAAGAACTGTGACATCTGACCCTCTTTTCTTAGTTGGCAAGAAATTAATGGATCTGTTCTCGCGGCTTAACCCCTTTAAGTGACCGAAAAGCCACATTCCTCATCAAGGCGATATATTTGAACATCATGCAAATTTATGTATACTTAATTTATGCTCTGGCCATGATATGAACATTGCTAAAATAGGAAGGGAATGTGTTCTTGGTTCAACAGTTGGAAACAACGCGTTGACAAAAAAGATGCCATGGTAGTGGCACCAGATTCCTTTATAAGATTTTTAACAAGGCAACCAGGATATCCCCTGATCAAAAGACAAGAAACAAAATTGACCACGTCATAATCGATGGAAGGCATGTCTTAAGCGTTATGGGATTGCGTGTCTTGCGCGCTGCAATATCTAGGCTGGGTTCATCATCTAGTTGCAGCCAAGGTACGTACATGATTAAGAAGTGGTAAAATATTTGGAAGCTAGACATCACAAAACTGCAAACCACTGAGGTAGCCAATGCTTACCCAAACCAATCTTATCAAATACTTCAAACAAACACCCTTAATTATAACGGTCCCGACACACAGTGACAAAATAAATCACATTCTATGAACTTTAAAAAAAAACCTAAATTTTCCTTTACACCCCACGAATGAGGTATGGGATAGCTTCTCGTGTTGTTGTGAATTAACACGCTTTCCATTTTTAGATTCACAACCGGCCGTGGCATAGTGGTTAGAACACGCGACTAACATGCGGGAGATCACAGGTTCAACTGTTGGCTCAAGTCACCTTAACAAAAAAAAAAAAACTTTTGTCGGCTCTCCTCGGATGTTGTTGACAGCAACTTCGCAGTATAAGTGTCGAGTCGATCGGCATGTCTAGCTTCTTAAACAGTGACGTTCGCATTAGTCATAAACATTCTATGAACAGGGATATGAAAACCCACGATCAGGCAATCCCTGGTATGATTAAGAATGTCGGGTGGTGTCTAAAAAAAAAGAATGTAGCAAACAAGATAAAAATCCAGCCACTGTAAGCGCGTGCTGTGACGAAACGGTATAATAAGAAGAGGAGGGAGCCAGATTCAGGCTGAAAAAGAGTCTATGGAAGGACATAGAGAGCCATGATATCGCAAAGTATAGTGAAAGAGGTAAAGGTCGAAAGTTAAAAAGCATAGGGTTTGGAACAGGGATCCCCGCCTGCAATGATAACCAGTAAGAAAGTTTCAGTCGGGCGACCCGACTTACACATACCATCACCCTCAGTAAAATAAAAAAAATTGCTATTATATTGATATTATTACTCGATTTCTAAAGTGGGTGGAGTGGTAAATTTGTATAGGAGGTACTAGAAGGGGCGTGTCTAGACTTCTAGGTTTATCCTCCAAAACTTTATCCTGTTATAGGGTTACTAAATACAGAGTTTAGGCACGATAGCGCTGGATGTATTGATATTATTACTCCATCTCTGAAGTGGGCGGAAAGGTAAATTTGTATGGAAGGTACCAGAAGGGGCGTGGCTAGACTTCCAAAACTTTATCCTGTTATAGCTTTACTAAATACAGTGTTTAGGCACGATAGCGTTGGATGTATTGATATTATTACTCCATCTCTGAAGTGGGCGGGAAGGTAAATTTGTATGGGAGGTACCAGAAGGGGCGCGGCTAGACTTCCAATTTTTTCTCCAAAACTTTATCCTGTTATAGCTTTACTAAATACAGAATTGGGGCACGATCGTGTCGAGAATATTGATATTATTACTCCATCTCTAAAGTGGGCGGCGTGGTACATTTGTATGGGAGGTACCAGAAGGGGCGTGTCTAGACATCCAGATCTTTTCTCCAAAACTTTATCCTGTTATAGCTTTACTAAATACAGAATTTGGGCACGATCGTGTCAAGTGTATTGATATTATTATTCCATCTCTAAAGTGTGCGGAAAGGTACATTTGTATGGGAGGTACCAGAATGGGCGTGTCTAGACTTCCAGATTTTTTCTCTAAAACTTTATCCTGCTTGAACTTTACTAAATACAGGATTTGGTCACGATCGCGGTAGTTCTAATAATAATATTAATCGATTTCTAAAGTGGGCGGTACCATATGTGTGTGGGAGGTACCAGATGGTGCGTTGGTAGACTTCAGTTTTTTTCTCAAAAACTGTATCCTGCTATAGCTTTACTAAATTAAGAATTAGGGTACGAGCGCGATGGATTTATTGGTATTATTACTCCATACCTAAGTGGGCGGAAAGGTGAATTTGTATGGGAGGTACTTTATCCTGTAATAGCTTTACTAAGTACAGAATTTGGGTACGATCCCGTTGGGTGTATTGATATTATAACTCGATTTCTAAAGTGGGCGGAATGATGTATTTGTATGGGAGGTACCAGAAGGGGCGGAGCCATGTAGCCCATTTGCAATACCGTAAGTAGTTTTGGGGAAATATTAACTCGTGCAAAATTTTAAGACATTTAGTTGCGTCTTTCGAAAGTTATCGTGCGAACCAGCCGGACAGCCACCAGACAGACAGACAGACAGACGGACATGGCTCAAATGACTTAAAAAGTCATGAATCGAATTTGGTTCTAAGAAACCTAGGGTCTGAAGTGACTCCTTCTATGTGTTACACTTTTGGGCCGTATCAAATGATATATACCCTCATCCCTAAGGGTGATGGTATAAAAATGGAAATCTGATTACGGACACGCAGAGTGTGCTGCAAGTATGGTGGAAATATATTTGTAATCTGGTCGTACCCGAAGGCAGTATAAGTAACGAAATCACGCCAATCATCGACGACGGCATCAGCACGACAATTGCACGGCTTAAACACAAAAAAGCAGCAGAGCCGATGGATTACAGATAGAATATTTTAAGGTCGGCGGCGATAAGGTGGCAATGTGCATGCAGCAGGTCATAATCACGTTTTGGCTTATGGAATGCAAGTCTGATGATTTCGATCTGAGTGTTTTATGGCCCGTAAATGAAAAAGGCGATCCAAGTGTGTTTACTAACTATGACGGGATCAGCTTTTTACCCATTGCGTACAAGGTCCTATATAGTGTGTTATGTAAAAAACTAAAGCCCATCCTAGCAAACCTGATTGGTCCTTATCGTGTGGCCTTAGAACTGGTAATTCCACGACCGACCAGATATTCACGCTACAACAAATCCTAGAGAAGACCCTAGAAATTAAGATCTGCAACTACTATCTGTTTATCAATTACAAAGCGGGATTCGACAAATCATTCATTGTGTGCTTTGCATCCAGTATCACCTTGAAAGTGTGACCAGATAGTGGGCTACACCCCATTTGAACATACTATATTGCCGCTGTTAAGACCTGCATTCTTGTTCTCACTTTGGAATAATAATAGGCCTCCAAAAGAATTATTGTCTTGACAGCAGTTGCAAACGGCATCAGGATTTTGTATCCCACTACAACAATAGTACTCTACTCAATTATCGATCGAGTGTTAATGTACAATGTTTCAGCCATCTTCCAGCTAGGAACAAAGTTCCCCATCCACCTGGCTTTTAATTATTTTTCGATCTATTCACTTCAGCAAAGCCATAGAACACGAGATCTGGCCAAGGCCATGCACCACACACTTCAAGTCGATCATAAAACGACTCTGTAGAATCGACTACAACGATCAATTAAACTTTGCGGTTTACAATTACAACCTCGTCTTGGCTACTTAATTGTAGTTACTATCATCGGGCAGGAGCCGAAGTTCCCGTCAGGCTGGAAGTAGTCATTTATCGACCTTAGTGTCACAGACATCATCATCAACACGCCTAAACGGTCTATCGGTGGTTCTCTCAATACTCTCTCAAAGTCCCTCTGCAAAGGACCAGCCTGCGGGGAACTGCATCCAACAGACCGATACGACAGAAACTAGAAGATGCTATGGCTAAACTTAGTATGATCGATACGAAGTCTTCAGTAAAAATCGCCAGAAATTTGGCGGAGCAATTTAATACCAATCGAGGCTTTAGGCCAGTGGTCTTCACAAAGAATGAAACAAAAAAGCACCAACAAAATTTTGCTCTCTCTTAAATATTTAAAAATAAACCAGTAAGAAAGTTTCAGTCGGGCAACCCGACTTACATATACCATCACCTTCAGTACAACAAAAAATTTTCTATTATACTAATATTATTACTCGATTTCTAAAGTGGGCGGAGTGGTACATTTGCATGGGAGGTAGCAAAAGGGGCTTGTCTAGACTTCCAGATTATTTCTCCAAAACTTTATCATGTCATACCTTTACTAGATACAGAATTTGGGCACGATCGCGTTAGGTATATTAATAATATTAATCGTATTCTAAAGTGGGCGGTACAAGATGTGTATGGAAGGTACCAGATGGGGCGTGGCTAGACTTCCAATTTTTTCTCAAAAACTTTATCCTGTTAAAGCATTTCTAAATAAAGATTTTGGGTACGATCACGTTGGATGTATTGACATTATTTACTCCATATCTGTAGTGGGCGGAAAGGTACATTTCTATGGGAGGTACCAGAAGGGGCGTGGCTAGGCTTCCAATTTTTCTTCCAAAACTTTATCCTGTTAAAGCTTTTCTAAAGGGAGAATTTGAGCACGATCGCGTTAGATATATTAATAATATTAATCGCTTTCTAAAGTGGGCGGTACCAGATGGGTATGGGAGGTACCAGATGGGGCGTGGCTAGACTTTAAATTTTTTTCTCAAAAACTTTATCCTATTATAGCATTTCTAAATAAAGAATTTGGGTACGATCACGTTGGATTTATTCACATTATAACTCCATCTCTATAGTGGGCAGAAAGGTACATTTGCATAGGAGGTACCAGAAGGGGCGTGGTTAGACTCCCAATTTTTTTCCAAAACTTTATGCTGTTATAGGTTTACTAAATACAGAATTTGGATACGATCCCTTTGGGTGTATTGATATTATTACTCGATTTCTAAAGTGGGCCTAATGATGCATTTGTATGGGAGGTACCAGAAGGGGCGGGCCATGTAGCCCATTTACAATACCGTAAGTAGTTTTGGGAAAATATTAACTCCTGCAAAATTTCAAAACATTTGGTTGCGTTTTTCGTAAGTTATCGTGCGCACCAGCAGGACAGCCGGACAGCCAGACAGACAGACGTACATGGCTCAAACGACTCAACAAGTCATGAATCTAATTTGGTTCAAAGATACCTAGGGTCTTAAGTGACTCCTTCGATGTGTTACACTTTTGGGTCGTATCAAATGATATATACCCTCCTTTCCGTAGGGTGATGGTATAAAAATCCGCTATGCTCCTGCTACGCTATGTTCAATACTAGCAAGCTACTGAATGAAATTTTTGTTTCACACAAGTTTTTGTTGTTGTTGTACGAAGTAACAACAGTAACGAAAAGAATACAAAAATTCCCCAACAACTTCGTAACCTGGGCAACACGAATGAAGACCACTGCTTTAGACAAAGTTATAGTCTATCATACGACCTCCTTAATGTCGAAACGGAAATGATCATTCGAAAGGCTGCAGTAAACAATACTAGTGCCATCTTTAATAAAAAGGTACAAGCTGCCGGTGGTATAGATATCATTATCTAAGGACGGCAGGATGTTACTGCGGCCTTTTCAAGCATTGAGATAAATGAGAACAAAGATTCTACTCATTGAGGACGCTGGTATAACTTCGAAGTGTTAGATGGTTTTGTCTACTATCTATGCAGTAACCAAAAATTGTAATGTCAGCCTGGACCTCAAGAGAGTATTGATCGCAAACCGCTGCTATAAAACGCTTGGCAAGAGATTTATTGGGAATGCCTTTTCTCGACAAACAAAACACACCTACCTTGCTCTTAGGTGCAGAATCATGGGTAATGACACAAGTGGATCAATCTATTCTGGGAGTCTTCAAGAAAAATACATAGCAAAATATTTGTCCCCAACATCGTACCGTTGTCATATGCAGGCCCGTAGCCAGGGGGTGGCCACAGGGGCCAAAGCCCCCCCCGAAATGATTTTACCCAAATCAAATCAATTTTTGAGTAAAACCAAAATTGTATGATTTTTACTTTACATATATGTACATAGATTAAACAATTCTAATGGCAGTGCAAACACCAATACATACACACTTTATTAAAACGTACGTTTTGTACAAAAACATACCAATATATACCTACACGAAATGATTCAACAAACAACAACAAAATACACGATCGTCGCCAAAGTGACCAAACAAAGCATAGCAAAGAAATTCATTTGAAAGTGATGTTGCTTTGCCCTTTGGTATACACAAAATAGTTTGTGTGTTTCGTCCAAAGGGGTGGTTTTTCATAGTAAAATGCACAGCCTATGATGAGTGCTTTTACAATAAACAAATATGAACCAAGTGCATAGGCCAGGGCCAGTTAATTATAAGACAAACTTTATTTTACAAGTTCACTGTGTTTTGTTGTTATTGAATAGTTTAGTTACAACAACAAATATTCTTGCATCAGTCTTTTTGCTAAAGAAAAAGAAGCAAAAAACAACACAATTTGTAACGGCTAAACCGCTTAAAATGTGCAAATCTCGCTGTCTTTCAGTGTGGGCAACACGAAAATATGCCAAATATGTTTTAAAAAATCTCCTAATTTAAATAAAACTTGTACAGTTTACAATATTGGCTAATATTATTCTCTCAGTTGTTTGCTTTTACTCTCCCTCTCTCTCACTGTCTTGCTCGTTTGCAATAGCTTAATTAAACAACGACAAATAAGTCTCAATAATCTCATCTTTACCTCTCTATCAATTAGTACACATTTAAAACTTTTATTTACATCGATTAGTTGATGTGTAACCCACGCTGAGTAAACTAATAAATGCACAACACGTATATTTGGAGTTTTTATTAGAATATATTCAAAATGAAAAGAGTTAAAGTGAATACGATCGACAATTTTTTTGCTAAAAAAAATAAGGTAAATTTAAGACTTTAGTTTTAGTTCTGTTCTTTAAATTCGTCCTTTCCTAGTTATCTTTATTATCTTATTTTTACATCATGCTCGAGGTCAAGTGTTTTTTTGTAAAATTTATTTATTTTTCAATATTTCGATCCTCTTTGAGGATCATCTTCAGGAATGACAAACAAATAAAAATTTAATTAATTTGAGTGTAAATGTAGACTCTTGTCTTTGTCTTCTATTTTAACACTGTTAGAATATTGAAAAATAAATAAATTTTACAAAAAAAAACGACCTCGGACTTGATATAAAAATAAGATAACAAAGAAAATTAAAGACGATTATAAATTTAAGTAGAAATTTTAAGAAGTTTTTATGCACAGAGTTTTAGATAAATCTAATGTTTGAAGAACAGTTGATCATTAATACATCGCAATTAGGAAATTTTTAAAAATTTAAAACTCCTATTTGATTTTTAGAGTCTAAATGATAATGATGCTGGTGTGTCTAGTAGTTCGTTGCCTGCGTCAGTTTTCGACAATACACCTTCAACATCTCAGCCTGCTACAGTTGAGAGTATTAACCATAAACCAACGTCTACATCAAATCCTGAAACAGTACATCCCAACTATGATATTTATGATATTGGCCAGTATATTAGCAAAACCGTGGATGATAACCTTAAGGTAAAACTGCTTCGCCAAACATGGTCACCAAGTGACAAATATAGCACTGAGCCACAAATTGAAAGTAGCGGAAGAAAACGTTTTATGCAAATAACTTGGTTGGAACAATTTTCTTGGCTTTCCTATTCGGCGTTCTCAAAAGGTGTATTTTGCAAAATATGTGTATTTTTTGAAAATAAAGATGGTTCCGGAAAAGGTGCACATGTTAAATTGAAATCTTTTGTGAATGAGCCATATCGCGATTGGAAACGTGCTCTGGAAAACTTCCGTCGACATGCTTCAAATGCATATCACAAAGATGCTATAATAAAAGCTCAGAATTTTTTAGCAATCAGATACGATGTGACGAAAGGTATTGATTTCCAAGTCAATAAACAGTTGACACAAAACCATATCGAGCAGAAGCAAAAAATTGGAGTCATAATTGAGACTATACTTCTATGCGGGCGTCAAAATATACCTCTGCGAGGACATAGAGATTCTGGAAAGTTTTTAGCCGAGGACACCACTGAAAATGATGGAAATTTTAGGGCCTTATTAAGATATAGAGCAAAAGGAGACGAAAATCTGAAGCTAAGACTCGATAATGCACCAAAAAATGCATCATATATAAGTCCTCAAATCCAAAATGAAATAATTCAGATAATTGGCACCTACATTCAAAAAAAAATTGTTGAACAGATAAAGACATCCGGATTCTTTTCATTGCTCGCAGACGAAACTACCGACATTACAGGAGCACAGCAGCTGACTTTATGCATTCGTTTTTTTGATAAGAAAGAATGTAACCTTAAGGAATGCTTTATAACCTATATGCAACTGGATGGAGCAACTGGAGATGAAATTTCGGAAAGATTAATGACTGAAATAACGAGGGTTGGATTAGACATAAAACTTTTAAGAGGGCAAGGATATGATGGGGCTGCCAATATGTCTGGAAAACACAATGGCGTTCAAGCCATTATAAAGAAACAATATCCTACAGCAATATTTGTACATTGTGCCTCCCATACTCTAAACCTGTGCCTTAATTCCGCTTCAAGAGTACCAGATGTACGAAACATGTTTAGTACATTAGCAGAAATTTGCACATACTTCCGAAGCTCACCAAAGAGAACGAACATTTTGAAGAGCATCTTTATTGAAAACGGTAAACGACCAAAACGACTTTCTTCGTACTGTGAAACTAGATGGGTGGAACGCCACGATTCTGTTGAAATTTTTTTTGAATCCATTCCTGAAATTATTCAAGCTTTAGAGGTGCTAGTTGAAAATGGTAAGATTAAACTAATATATGAATTTTTACTTAATATAATAAGAATTTGAATAATTTTATCTTAACATATAGGTTGTAAAAGTGCGTTAAGCTTTCATAATCAAGTCTGTTCGTTTAGCTTTATTTTGGGTGTAGCTATAAGCAGTCTCATATTAAACCTTTCCCACTCTTTATCACGCTATTTACAAACTGTGAATATAGACATAGTTATGGCGTATGAGCAAATAAAATGCATAAGAACAAAGCTTACGAAGATGCGTGAAAATTCTGATAACGAGTTTAAAAAATGTTTTGACGATGTTCAAAAACTTGCAGGAAACTTCGGCATTACAAGTGCACTACCCAGAAGAGTTGGCACACAGAAGTATAGGTCAAACATACCTACATCTGACGCAGAAGAGTATTATAGAGCAACACTCTTCATACCATATTTGGACGAAGTTTTGGCAAACATTACAAATAGATTTTTAGACCACGAGGCTATTGTTGTTACTTTACATAACATAGTCCCATGTCGTGTTGTAAATTGTGAAAGTGAAGATTTTGAAACGATTGTTTCGTTCTATAGAAATGATCTCATTGGAAGTTCAAGAGCCATTATGGGAGAAATAAGTCTGTGGATAAACTATTGGCAACAAAAACCTGAAAGGCCTTCTAATCCATTAGATACTATACTTCTCTGCAGTGAACTTTTATATCCTAACATATTTGTTTTATTGCAAATATTAATTACCATACCTGTGACAACAGCTTCTGCAGAGCGAAGTTTTTCAACTCTGCGCAGAGTAAAAACATATTTAAGAAATAGTATGTCAAATGAAAGGTTATCGTCTTTAGCTCTTATGTCGGCTCATAGGAATGTAATTATTGTTGATGATATAGTAGACATTTTTTTAACAAAGAAAAGAAAAATAAATCTTGAATTATGAATGATATATTTTGACAATATGTGAACACCATTAATGTAACAATGTTTCATTATTAATTAATTATTGAATTTGTATGTTATGTATTTAATATTATGTTGTTAAAAACTATGTTACTAAAAAATGTGTTTCTAAAAAAACATAACAACAGAGCTATATAACGTTTATGTAAAAATGTAATTTTTTGTTTGTTAAGTTTCTTTACTCATGTCAAATTGAATTAACTATTTTGAGACATGTTTTGTTGAATTTTTGTTTTGTTTTTTTTTATCATAAATATACATATATACATATTTGTTAAATATGTGAACATTTAATTATTTTTTGTTTTAATAAGTTTTGGCCCCCCCCCCCGAAATAAAATCCTGGCTACGGCCCTGGTCATATGAACTGTGAGGTGTATAACGACATCGACGTAGTAAAACGCATTCAACAATGCACGAATTTCTGAAAATACTCAATAAGACAGCGGCACGTTCAGAAAAAAGAGTATTATCTACACTTGGTGAGCGCAAGAGACCGACCGGCAACTAGTGGTTGGTTCTGCTGTTACTTCCAAAACAGAACAAGTAAATATTATTATCTGTGTTACAAGTTCTTTATCTCTGAGGCCAAAAAATCGTCCCATTCGCCTACCAATCGAAAATATAAATTTTATTTATCTTAAATCAAAAGACAATACGTTACAGTCCTTCACAATACTTGAGCCGTACACTGTATACTGCACTCCCTAAACACAGGAATAGAGCTGAAATCATGCTAAAAAAAAGAAATGTAATGAAAATATGGCCAAATTTGTCTAGAAATGTGCACACGTATTTGTACGCCGAAAATTTTCCTCTAATTTCATACAACAAATGCACATTTCATGTACCAAACTCGAAACCGAAGTTTAGTTAAATAAAATCAAAATAGAAAAGTTCGGTTCGAAATTTAGGAATCACACTAATTTTTTCGCCGGAATACTCCAACAGGGACATTGAAAATGCATTTTGTAAATTGCTACAACAGATATGCATTTCGGGCAACGGTTACAGCAAGCATGGAGGCAGCAGCAGTAGCAGCAGCAGTAGCAGCAATAACGATGACGTTGACGACTCTTGATGGGTGGTGGTTTGCATGCCGTAGTTTAGTTAGAAGAATTGGTAAGGGCTTACTCTCGTCGTTTGTTTTAGTTGTTGATTTTGTCGACCGTTTTCTCTACTATCTGCATTTTTTTGTCTGTTTTTTTTTGGGTGGTAAACATTAACCAGGGACCCGGATATGCATCAGCTGCACATGCACCTCCTACTTTGACTCCCGTTTAGAAAAAACTGCATTACAAATTAGATAGGATTTTGTTGTATGCTTCCATGTTCAGTTGTTGGATTTTGCTGTGTGTGTGTGTGTGCATATATACTTCCTGCTGTTTTATATGCAATTTTGCATTCACTGTGTGAAGGTATAAGTTTTTGGTTGTGCTGCTGCCTATATGTTGGTGTGTGCGGGGTAATCTAAAATTTTATTTGTATTTTGGCTGCAGCCATGTTGGAAAAGTTTTTCCTTTTTTTCTGTCCCACTCAACAAGAACATCACAACTGCAGCTGACAAAGCATTTCCATTTTGCATTTCGCTGCGAACCCCCGGTTATGTTGAACTAAAATGTAGGCGATGATGGTACCGCTCCCTTAAAGCTCAGTTAAAATAACAAACAAAACTCAACTGGAATGAAATACAAACAAAATGTACTACTACCTCTATAACTCAAACTCATGTTGGGCTTGTTGTATTGTTCTGTTTAGCTGTGAACAAATTTAGGTTCAGTTTTGCGGGCATTTTTTCGGGGGGTTCTTGCATATTTCGTCTAGTAGAGTTGAGTAAGAATTACGGGAAACCTGTAAGGTTATAACCAAATACATGGACCCTTAGCTGTGGGAAAGTGACTTGTTTTAACAAGTTAGAACAACCGTGTCAATAAATTAAGATCGCGTGACTATCATGCGGAAGGCCAGGGTTCGATTTACATTCGCTGTTTTCTTCTCTAAACCTCTCTAATATACGTTTGTTAAGAAATGGTCGCTTGCGTGGGTACAAACGATACAACATACAAAGTATATGGAAACAAAGTATGTGAAGATGTATGAAGTTGTATTAGAGTCGAACACAAATTTGTCATCTTTGATACTGCATATGCACTATGGCAGTTCAATTTTCAAATCAGTGGTGATTCACCCAAATTCGAACTGCTATTGTTTGGGAAATTTAATGTTTTTACTACTTCTAATCAACCCTACTACAAACGTTATCCAGGGGAATATTGAATGGCTTAGACATTTTCCTAAACTCATTAGATCACCCTCTTTTCATTTGGGCACAAATCCCATAAATGATATTTGCATTTGCGTTGCATTTTCTCCATATATTTCAATTCTCTACGTTTTTTCCAATGCAACTCTCGTCAAAGTTCTCCAACAGAGCAGTAACAAAACGTAACAAAAAGAAAACGAAGAACACCCTATGGTATACATCTCTCCCTAGTAACATCAAATGCAAATTTGTCCATACACGTCCATGTCCATATGAATGGTCAATCAGCATTAAGGTTGGCGGTGGTGGTCTCCAGTTGCACTGTGACAGGGACAAATGGTGTCCCCACAAAAGACAAACAATACAAAAAAAAACCGGCACAGTCACTGGTGTTACCCTGCATCTGACATCCGACCATGAGGAGGAGTGCATGGAAAACTGCATATCAAAGGAACTGGTGGGAAAAAATCTAATGGGTTTAAGCAAAGCTGCACTCTAACGAGAATTTTTATCAAATGCCAGCCATGGAAGTGAAATTGCAGCACAGACTGCGGCAATGATGGTGCAGTTGCAATTTTATGTTACTGCATAAAACTAAATAATTGTTTAAGGAATTCATGAAAAAAATAATGCGACTAACTTTTTAAGCTTTGAGGTATTCTAAATCCGACAAAATTAAGAAAAACTATAAAGGTAGTTATCTTCGGTTGTGCAAAAGCTTGGACACCGTTCACAGTTTTTAAGAATGGTGATAAGACTAGTAGTGGACCGGCCGTGGAATTATGGTTAGAACACGCGTATACCATGCGCGAGATCCCAGGTTCGATCCCTGGCTCCAGTCATCTACAATTTTCTCTCGTTGCCGGCCCCCTCGATCTTGTCGGCAGCAACTTCGCAGTATAAGTGTCGAGTCAATCGGCATGTCTTGTAAAAAGCTTCTAGCATTCGTTGATAAACAAGTAGGTGCCGTTAGTTGTAAATCTAAAAATAGGAACAACAACGTGAGAAGCTATCTCAGACCTCATTCATGGGGTGTCAAAGGAAATTTAGTTTTTTTTTAAGTAAGATAAAACTAGTTATTTACGCTACAACTATATTTTATTAAACTTTTTACCGCAAAAAGCCTCTCCATCTATTTTTTTGTCAAAATCTTTTAACTGAAATGTCAAATACTGAGATTGAATTGTTTATATTAGCTAAGAATATTGTTATTCGTTTTTTAATTCCCAAAAAGGGGGTTTATAGATAGAAGCTTGCATACAAAATTTCAGCTCGGGGACAAACCCCCAAAAAGGGGCAGTTTTGTATGGAGGTCAAAGTAGTTTTTGGCTGATCTTGCTCATCTTCGAACAAAACATCCGAGGATAGAAGCTTGCATACCAAATTTCAGCTCCATAGCTCTTGAACTAGGACAGTATTCACAGGGAAAACCCCCAAAAAGGGCAATTTTTATGCTATGTGAGGGCAGTATATTGATTGTCATTGAATTTTATTTTTATATATAATTTAAATTTTTGCTCGATATTTCTTAAACTACGGCTGTATTCACGGGGACAGGTAGACATACACCCCTCAAAAAGGGGGAGTTTGTATAAGAGATAGAACGAACGAAATTTTGGTCGATCCCTCCTTTCAAAGACTCTTCGAGCTGGAGCATTTTCATCCATTCGTACAACGTGTCCAAGCCAGCGCAATCGGTGTATTTAAACTCGTTTGACAACTCGATGTCGTTATACAGCTGATACAGCTCATTGTTCATTTGACGACGCTACTCTCTGTTAACGACGAAGTGACCATATATTTGCATGTATTTTTCTCTCGAAGTCTTCCAGATTGAAGCGCTTTTGCCATTACCCACGAATCGGCGCTGTAAAACAATACGTGTAGGATATGTGTCTGTTGCAGTTGGATTCTTTGTACGTTGAAACAAATAACTTTTTTTTGTTCTTATTTATTACCAGACCCACTTTTGCCGACTGCTTCTCAATGTTCGAAAACGCCGCAGTAACATTCCGCAGTCCTCGTCCAATGATATATTTGCAAGCGGCATACACGGGCTTTATGTATTGTGGTTAATGCAGCTTCCTGCATGATCATCTCCATTATGATGTAAAAAGACATCGCATGACAGACTATCGAGTTCTCTAAAGCAGAGCTGGGTAGAAAATGACTCTGTCAGATTTTTGCCTAATTTCACTGAAGCCTACGTGTCATTCAGTGTCTTTCGGTAAAGTCGTATCAACTTCCCGGGATAGATAATAGATTCTGTCATACAGCACAATCGAATGCAGCTTTGTAAT
Source organism: Muscina levida (assembly GCA_964034835.1). Lineage (NCBI taxonomy): Eukaryota > Metazoa > Arthropoda > Insecta > Diptera > Muscidae > Muscina > Muscina levida. The sequence goes on along the minus strand of OZ035880.1, from coordinate 44,754,393 downwards.
CGATAAACAGATGGTAGGTGTCGATCTGCATTTCGTGGGTCTTCTCCAAGGGTTGTCGTAGTGGAAATACCTGGTCAGTCGTAGACTTGCTAGATCTAAAGCCATACTGTTAGGTTCCAATCAGGTTCCCTAATAAGGGTTTTAGTCTTTTACATAACACACTTGACAGGACCTTGTATGCGATGGGTAAAAGACTAACCCTGTTCTAGTTGGTGCACACACTTGAATAGCCTTTCTTAAGCACAGGTCATAGAACACAATGATTCCAAGCTTTGGACATGCATTCCTTTAGCCAAATCGTGTTTGTGAGCTAGTGCATGCAGTGCTAGAGTATTGCCAACGGCCTTAAAAATCTCTGCTGGCAGTCCATCGCCTCAATCGTCTTTATTGTTCTGGCTCGGTGGTGGACAATCTGCTTCGTCGTCAAAGATTGGCATGATTACGTATCTTATGCTGCCTCTGGGAATAAGCAGAGTTAGGAAATATTCCTTCCTTATTGTCAACACACTCTGCGTGTCCGTGACCAGATTTCCATCGCTGTCCTTACAGGTATGAAAGCTTAGAATTTTACCTTTTGGTACAACTTTTGGGCCTCACTTCTATCCCTGTAAATTTCGATGTCGTTGTTGTCTCTTTTCTTTCATAGAGCTTTTTCTGCTTGAAGAGATGTTTCGTCTCTCTTCTCTTCTCGTTATATTGTTTCCTAACATCACGCGTTACCATTGGCTGCAGTGTTGTATTATAAGCAACATCCTTATCCTCAGACGATATTCTGCCTCGTACCAGGGCTTGTTTAAGCGTGGCTTATTTTAATCTAATACGGAGTTGCGGCAGTGGTCACAGAATCCGCAATATGCTTCCACTGTGTGTCAGGAACTTCAGAATTAAGTACTGTAGTTTGCAGGAATTTAAAGAGTTGGTTGGAGTAGGCATTGGCTACCTCGGTAGTATGATGTTTTGCAATGTCTAGCTTCCTTTGAGTTTAGTTACGAGCGTTTTTAGCACTACTTAACCGATAATCCAAAAGTCCAGATTGGGTGTAGCTGGAATATGCAGAGAGACACGAACTTGGATGTGGTTTCATAGTCGGCAAGAGACTTCGACACCTGGTCTTGTGGTTTAACCCTGTAAGTGACCGAATAGCCACCATTCGCATCCGGGCGAAATATTTTTACATCACGCTGATTTGTGTACATGCCCCGACGGAAGATAAAGACGATGAGATTAAAGATGCATTTTACGAGCGCCTAGAGGAAACATACGACCGCTGCCCTGGCCACGACATTAAAATTGTTCTGGGAGACTTTAATGCAAAAATAGGAAGGAAAGATGTTCTTGGTCTATCGATCGATAAATTCTGTCTGCATACCGACACGTCAGACAATGGGTTTAGGCTGGTTAGCTTCGCAGCGGGAAGGAACATGGTAGTGAGTGGAACCAGTTTCCAGCACCAAGATATCCACAAGGCAACTTAGCTATCCCCCGATCAAAACACCAAAAATCAAATTGATCATGTGGTATTTGATGGCATGCATACATCTAGTGTCATGGACGTGCGTGTGATCCGTGGTGCTAATATTGGCTCGGATGATTACCTGGTTGCAGCCAAGGTGTGAAACACAAAGAAAGCTGGACATCGCGAAGCTGCAAACCACAGAGATAGCTACTGCCTACTCCAACCAGCTCTCCCAACTTTTACGACACAACGCCTCTACTTCTGACGTTCCCGATACACAGTAAAAGCATTTTGCGCATTCCATGGCAACCGCCGCAACAAACGTGCTAGGATATGAAAAGCGGCGCTCAGACAAATCCTGGTACGATGAAGAATGTCGCATAGCGTCTGAGGATCAGGATGCTGCTTATAGGGCAACGCTACAGCCAATTGTAACCCGTGCTCTTAGGGAACGGCACAAGGAGAAAGCAAAACAGGCGAGACAGCTATTTAGGCAAACAAAACTTCAGATGAAGGAACGGGAGAACGAGAATATAGAGCGATACAGGGATAGAGATGAGGCCCAAAAATTATACCAGAAAGTAAGAGCAAATGGATACGGTAATGGCCTCCCCACCTGTAAGGACAATGATGGAAATCTGGTCACGGATACGCAGAGTGTGCTGCACATATGGAGAGAACGCACGTGAAGTTATCACGCCAATTGTCGACGACGACTTACATTGCCCACCACCAAGTCAATCAGAGGTAAAAAGAGCAATATCGCGGCTGAAAAACAACAAAGTAGCCGATGCCGACGGTCTGCCCGCAAAGCTCTTCAAGTCCGGTGGCGGGGAGCTGATAACGAGCATGCACCAGCACCTGCGCACGGGTTGGCTTAAAGAGTGCATGCCCGACGATTGGAATGTAAGCGTATTATGTCCTGTGCTGAAAAAAGGTGATCCAAGTATGTGCTCCAACTACCGCGGGATCCGCCTTTTACCCATCGCATATAACATCCTGTCGAGTGTGCTATGAAAAAGACTAAAGCCAGTGTTATCCAACCTGATCGTGCCTTATCAGTGTGGCTTTAGACCTAGAAAATCAACAACTGACCAGATTTTCACACTTTGGCAAATACTGCAAAAGATCCAAGAGAAACAGATCGACACGTACCATCTTTTCGTCGACTATAAAGCTGCCTTCGACAGCCCGATACGGCAGAAATTACTCGAAGCCATAGCTGAGTTTGGTATTCCAGCGAAGCTGATACGTCTTTGCGGAATGACGCTGACGGACACGAAGTCTTCAGTGAAGATTGGCAAGGACCTTACGGAGCCATTCTATACCAGACGAGGCCTAAAACAAGGCGACGGTCTATCGTGCGATCTCTTCAACATTGTGATGGAGATGATAATGAGAAAAGCTGCAGTAAACACGAGTGGCACTACATTCAACAAAAGCCACATGCTACTCGCGTAAGCTGATGACGTAGACATCATCGGTCGAAAACTGCGGGATGTGACTGCAGCCTTCTCAGGTATATACAAGGAATCAGCGAAAATGGGCCTAACGGTGAACGAGGACAAAACGAAGTTATTAGTTTCAACGAACAAAGAAACTGCGTGAACGTTGACAACTATAATTTCGAGGTGGTAGATAATTTTGTGTACCTAGGCTCCGCCACAAACAAAGCAAATAATGTTAGCCCAGCTATACCAGATACTGGTTCTACCTGTCTTAATGTATGGCTCGGAATCCTGGGTTATGACACAAGTGGATGAATCGGTTCTGGCGGTATTCGAGAGAAAAATACTCTGTGAAATTAATGGGCCCATCATCGCTAACGGAGAGTATCGGCGTCGTATGAATCATGAGCTGTACGAGCTGTACACTGACATTGACGTGGTCAAACGCATTAAGGTGCAACGGTTGCGTTGGCTAGGTCATGTTGTACGCATGGACGAAAATGCTCCAGCTCGAAAAGTCTTCGACAATGTACTCGATGGACTGCGCAGAAGAGGACGACCGATACTCCGTTGGAAAGACCAGGTTACTGAGAACCTTAGAGAACTCAGTGTGACTAACTAGAGAAGAAGCGCAGAAGATCGAGGCGCTTATAATATTTTTCTACGTGCGGTATTTAATCCACTGGGATTGCATAGAAGTACCAGCTAAGTAAGTAAGTATGTCAAACATGTACATGCGAAGTAGATATCAGCCGAAAATGTTCAGCACCAATTATAGTTTGAATTTGACCGTTAATATCAGTTCGTCACAAAGGGGTCTGAAGATGAACTCGTCATGGAGTTCAAAACTCGTCAGTTTTTGTTTTAACTAGTGTAATTATTTGTTAAATTTGCATTTGCCTTGTTTTTGGAAATTAGGTTTATTTTTGCTTTTTTTCTCTGCAGTTTTCAACCGGAGGCAAAGCAAACTAGTCTATGTATTGTTACCTCGAGTGTTCACATAGTTTATTTTGTTAAACTATTTACCGCTATTCCTATCCAAATCCACAAAATCGTCCACAAATCCAATTGCAACTCAGTGCAGTATAATGCACTACATAGAACTTGGATGAGCATATAAGCAACATGGCGGTCGCTATTGCACATTTTACACAAAGCTGGCATAAAAAGCCAAGCCTTAAAAAACAACAGCCTATTTACAGGATATTGTCTAGAGCCAAGATAAATCCTGCCGACAACAGTGGCTGCCTGTATCGCGACATTAAGTCTCAGAAAAACTGAAATTCGCTGGTAAAGAGAACAAAACGAATGCGTCATTTCGGGTACTCAGTATATTGTTCTCTTCACCTTTAGTGAACGCTGGAGAACCCCTTAAATGTCAACAGTTGAATGTGTGCAAATGGCAGCGCCCAGGCTTTTATAGAAATAAATGTGTTGCACATGCAATTACCATCACTTTGCCTTGAATCAATGCTTCCGTACCCCTTCTTTTAACTTTTCAACTAAGAGAAAAATCGTTTTGATATTTCTGGTGCAAATATCAAATACAATTTTAATTTTTTTCGTTTTGTATAGTTATATACAGGTAAACATAAATACATATATATTAGGGTGATCAGTTCGGTTTTCAAAAACCGCCTACTCGGTTTTTTTCACTCATAAAAACCGTCGGTTTTTTTTAAATCCCTATTTTTCGAATATCGAATAATCCGGTTATTTTTTTGTCGAATCTCGGTTTTTTGGCGTTCGATATTTTTTATTTAAATTTATTCATAATTGTGTTAAATGTGTTCTCGTACTTGTTTTTATTTTTCAGTGTTTCGGAAGAACAACCTAATTGTTAGTTTTATAAATCTTCAATGTTTAATAAGTCGGCTGAAAAGCGAAAGAAATTACAAATGTTTGTAAAAGACAAATTTAATAAGGAGCTTCAACTTATCCATGATGTTAAGCACCACTGGAATTCTATAACCAATATGGTTTCTCAATTTTTAAAATTGGACAAATGTGTGAATCATACTTTATTGGAGTTAGGACTGACACCATTTAGTGAAAATGATATCGCAACTTTGTCTGTGCTAAGTGACACCCTTAAACCTTTGGAAATATCTATACAAAAACTTTCTGCAAACTCTTCGACTTTAGCTGATGCTGAAGGTATTTTTAAATATTTACTTTAACACTTTTCAACAATTCAAAACCAATTATCAATAAATTTATATGCAATTTTCAAAAGACGTATATCAGAAAGACGTGTTCAAACCCTGAATACTCTCATTTTGTATTTAAGTACGAGTAAACTCCCAATTAGTGACGCATTTCTAAAATATTCAATATTAAACGCCTTGTACACTATAAGTCCAAATAGTACACTGAGTGAAAGGGCATTTTCAATGCCAAGTTTTATAAAAACCAAAGAAAAAAATAGGTATACACCCAAGCACTTAAATTGAATCTTATTTCTTAAATGTTACATTAGGGAAAACTAAAGATTAAATTAAATATATTTATATATAATCAATTATTTACAAATGAATTGTTTTGTTTCGTTTGTCTTTGTTAAAATAACAAACTGATCTCACTAATGTTTTGCATTGTAATTACAATTAAACTAAAAGTTTACTTTTTATAGGTATAATTGATTTGTTTTCTGTTATTTTTTAATAACACATTTTTGTCAAAAATTGTGTTTTAATTTGTTATTTGGCATAATTTTGAAAACCGGATTATCCGGTTTTTTGTGAATTTCAAAAAAAGCAACCGGTTTTTTTTAAATGCCATTTTTCGAATTATTCGAAAACCGGTTTTCGCAAAAACCCGAATAATTGATCACCCTAATATATATGCAGTAATACATATGAATACATAGCTGATAGTACTATATGCAAGCTAGTATGGGTATATAAACGATGATTTGCTTGCATTCAGGCAGGTGCATATATTGCACTTAGATTCCTAGTACACAGCTACGTACGTTTGCACCTAAAACGTTGACAAAGTCCAGCAAACATATTGGCGTTTTTCATTTAGTTGATATGAAATTGGACCCATAGAAAGCAGAAGACGAAATGTTGACCGGTTGAATTGTAGCAGAACGCCAAACCCTTTTGGTGTTATATGATACTGAACTAGTACCTTCACACCTTCAACCCTATAACTCTCATATTGGCTGTTGTACTCTGTTAGTAAACCATAATTCTACAATATTGGAATGGTGTACGTATGATTAATATTAAATCCGCATAAAATTAATATTAATCATACGTTGTACATAGCAATGTAGCGAGTTTGCACATAGTATTGTTTCCTTGAATCTTCCTATGTGTGCTTCGGCCAGGGTCGTCATTCAATATCATCAGTAGTGACATACAAATGGAATATCTCTGGATTTTGACGTTATCTTTTAAAAGGCAGTATACCACTATGTTTTACGGCCTAAAATTAAGTTGGGGTGTCTTGGCGTTTTTCATTGTCATTTCGAAAATTAAAATTTTACTTACAGTTAATTCCTGATTTAAGTAAGTATTTTTGTTTGTCAAGTATACTGCGCCACAGCTGGATCTTTCTTACCTAATCCTAAACTTTTACTGGGTTCGTGCGAACTCCACACAACCTCTCCCCCAACCTGCATTTCCTTCATCTATTCAATGATGGTATTGCATTTTGAGTGCAACGGCTCTCTCTCCCTCTCTTCTTCCAAAATGTACTATTTGTGAAATATCTCACACACATGGTGAAAAAATCTCCTTGCCTTAGTTACAACGGAGTAAAAATAAACACGAAATTTCTAACAAAAATACAATTCTCTTCTATGTATCTGTTACCAAACACCAAGCGCTAACGAGTGGTAAGGGTATCGTAGGAATATAGTAACCCGGAAAAACAACAGCAACAAAGCAATTTTGATATTATCATAGCTCACGGAGAAATGCCCAAAAGGGGCTAACAGTACACCGGCGTTTTGTGGAAATTGCATTTCGAATGAATAGAGCACAAATTACCATACAATGAACAATGAATTGGGGGGAGGAGATCCATTGTATTCGTAAGCTGGATGAGAAACCCAAAAACATCAGCGGGAAATGATGGATGGGTGTGTAACACCTAGCAGTGGCAATAAGTAGCAAATTGATAAATAATAAAGTTTTGCGCGAATATTATGAAGGATCATTCAGACGAAAGCACAAGGATTAATTAAATTGTATTCATAACATTAATGCATTGACTGTGGAAATAATTTAATCATACATTTTGTTTTTTTTTTTTAAATTAATAATAATTCAACAAAATAAAAAATACACACAATATATTTTCTGAAATATTAAAATACTCAACTTCTAAAAATACTGAAATATTAAAAAATTCAAATCTTACTCTTATTCTTCTTATTTGACCAAAAGTTATTCATCCACCAATAGCAAAGAATTGCAAATGCTTCGGTATTTTGCGCTCCGTAATGCTTTCACCTGGTCTATCGCACGAAGTTTTGGTATGCCGCTCCTTCACCGTCCATCGAGTATATTACCGAAGACTTTTTGAGCTGGAGCATTTTTATTTATTAAGCTACCGCATTCGATATATTTGAACACACTTGACTACATCGATGTCGTTAAACACCTCAATGATCATTTGACTGGGTACTCGCCGTTTACGACGAGGGTACAAATATTTTGCGATATATTATTCTCTTGAAGACTCCGAGAATAAATTGAGCCGCTTGTGTCATTACCCAAGATTCTGCGCTGTAGAACTTGTAGGATCAGTGTCTGGTACAACAGGATCTTTATTCGTCGAGAGAGAGCTTTGTTATTAAATCTCACAACAAGCGGTTTGCGGTTCCAGGCTGACATTATTACTTTTATTTACGTCGGCGCCAAGATAGTTAAAATCCTTCACCAATTCAAAGTTATAGGGCTCTAACGAGTAGACTCTCTGCTCGTTAAAACATAAAATTTGGTTTTGTTCTCACTTATCCTCCCAGACACACAATTGCCGACTGCTTCTCAATGCTTGAAAGGACCGCAGTAACATCCCACTGTCAACGGCATAGGCAAGCAGCCTTACGCATGATCATCTCCATTATGATGTTAAAGAGATCGCATGACAGACTATCGCCTTATCTTAAGTTTCGCTTGGTAGAAAATGGCTCTGTTAGATTTATGCCTAATTCACTGAAGACTTCGTGTCGATTAGGGTCATCCCGCAAAGTCGTATCAGCTTCGAGGGAACACCATACGCAATTATTGTTTTTCCATAACCCCTCTTGGGAGCATATGGCTTCCACAGTCCATCTCCATCAGAGAATGACAAAATGTATAATAAGAGTACTGTCGAAGTATTAATGTCCAAGCATGTACATGTGTAAATAGTAAACGATCAAACCATGCCCATACCCGCACACACTCGTGCATTGGCATACCCAAGTACACGAGAACCCAGCACATGTTGTTACAAGTGTTGGTTGTGTTGGGTGCTTATTATACATGTCAAATTTATATTTCTGTTCCGTAGAGTATGGGAATGTACATGAGTACACATGAGTCACCCGTACACATGAGTCACCCATGTCACCCGTAGTGCTTAGAAAAGTTGACGAATGTAAGAACGATCAAACACGATGATCTATGATGACCATCATCGTATCTAAAAAAACTTCATAATTAAGTTGAGTCTGCTTCGGCTTCTGACCTCGTGTGCGTCGAGTGTATTTTGTGTATACTTGTGTATAAGAAACAAAAGTAGGGTAGGTAGAGGAAACGTTCGTTATAAATGGTGTGCGAACATGTCTTTTTCAACGCAAGTAAGAGTTTGTAAGTATTCTCTGTGTGTTAGGTATAGTTCCACACAAGTATACAAATTATGGGTATGTACTTAAGTATACATTAATGCCGAGTACTTATTGTCATTCTCTGATCTCCATCTTACTCCATTTTCTGCTGTTATTTTAGCTTCTTTCCATGTAAGATTGCACTGTTCCAGCTCTTGGAGTATCGTGCGTCTCCAGGGGTTCTTCAGCCTTGAGGATTCCACTCTAGGGCCATTCTTGTGATACTTTCTAGCTTTTTCCTCATGGTATTACCGATCCACCTCGACTTTCTACATTTAAATTGCCTCAGTTTGGGTTCCTCGTTGCTTATGTTCCAGAGATCTGTGATGCTGATGGTGTTGAACCAGAATATTCTGCAAATTTCTCTGAGGCACTTGCTAATGACTACCAATAGTTTTTGAGTGTTTGTGTTCGAAACTAACTAGGTTCTACTTCCGTACAAAGAGTAGACTTTACGCAAGCTTTGAATATTCTGAGCTTTGTTCGTCTGGATATTTGAGAGCTTCTCCATGGTGACTGCAGTCCTCCGAATACCTCTCTCGCTTTATTGAGCTTGTTCCTTGCGTCTGTTTCTGTTTCAGATAGCAAAAGCCTTGTAGCATGATGCTTTCCATGCTAACATTGTTTATTCTCATGGCTTTGGGTTTCTTGATATTTACCTCAAGTCCAACATTAGGCGCTAATTTTTCTGGTTCTTCCAGTTTTGTTTGCATGATGGAGATTTTGTGTGAGAGTAGCAGGGGAGTACGCCATTCTATGGATTGCTCTAATATAATGCGTAGAGTATTGGCCTCATCTAAGCAGCTCATATTTGGCGGGAAATTTGCCTGATTGTTCAATGTAGCTTTGGAATCGATAAAGAGATGGTAAATCTGCTTTCGTTTCCATTTCGTAGTGTGACTAGATGGTAGATCGTCGATATACCACGTCAAAAGGCGCACTGATAAGGTCTAATCAGCTTCGATGAGTTTTTCACATAACACACTAGACATTACCTTGTATGCAATGGGTAAATGGCTAATCTGCGATAGTTGATTCACACACTTGTATCGCCTTTCTTAATCTTGGGACATAGAACACTCAGATTAAAATCATCGGGCATGCATTCCTTGTGCCAAACCGTGTTTATGAGCTGGTGCATGCACGTTGCCACCTAATCGCTGCCGGACATAAATAGTTCTACCGGCAGTCCATCGACTCCCGCGGCTTTATTGATTTTAAGCCGTGCTTTGGCCGTGCTGATCTCGTTTTGGGCCGGTGGTGGAAAATCTACTCCGTCGTCGATGATTGGCGTGATTTCGTAATTTATACTGCCTTCATGAACGAGCAGAGTACACAAGCGCTCCGTAGATATTTGCAGGACACTCTGCGTGTCCGAGACCGGTTTACTTACGGATTGGGATTCATGTTCCAAAACCATTGCTTTTTTACTTTATGTGGAACAATCGGGCTTCACCTATCTTCCATAGACGGGTTTTCCGTTTGAAGAGTCGTTTCATATACCACCTCCTCTCATTATATCGTTTCGTTACCACATATGTTACAGTTGGTTGGAGTTTTGTCTCGTATGCGGGATCCATTTCCTCGGACATAATTCGATATTCCTCATCGTTTGAGGATTTTTCTGATCGGGTCTTTTCAAATCCAGTAGGTTAGTTGCGGCAGTGATTATAGAATTAGCAATATGCTGCCACTTTGTGTCGGGAACGTCTGTATTAGGGGCGTTTGTTTGCAGTAATTGAGACAGTTAGTAGGCACTGGCTATTTCGGTGATATGCAGCTTTATGATGCCTAGCCTTCTCTGGGCTTGGTTACGATCGTTTTTAGCATTACTACGTACTTGTATGTACCTTGGCTGCAACTACGTGAAGATCTGAGTCTCAACTTACACCGCGCATCACAAACACGTCCATAACGCTTGGACATGCCTGGTATTAATCTGATTAATCTGGTTTCTTGTGTTTTGATTAGGGATATCCAGGTTGCGTCGATTACCAAGTGATTAATCGGGTTTCTTGTCTTTTTATTAGGGGATATCCAGGGTACCTTGTATAAATCTTTATGCCGGAATCTGGTTTCACTCACTAACATGTTTCTAGCTGACGCGAAGCTATCCCGTCGGAATCCGTTAACGCATGTTTTATTGTGTTGACTAAATTTCCTGACTGCTGAACCCAGAGTATCCTTACCTCCTATTTCAGCATTAAATCTCCCAGAACAATTTTAATATCATGGGCAGGGCGGCGGTCATGTATATCTTCCTGGCACTCATAGAAAGCATCTTTATGTCCTCGTCTTTGGCTTCCGTCGAGGCGTGTACATAAATCAGCGTGATGTAAAAATATTTTGCCTTGAAGCAAAATGGCTATTTAGTCACTCTCAGGGTTATACCGCGTGACCCGATGTCGAAGTCTATTGCCGACTGTGACAGCTGTAGAATATGTCACAGTCCTTTCGTCGTGTGCATCCCTGCCCCGTCCATTGCATTTCTTGTATGGCGGTGATGTTAGCTGAGGACATCCGCCAAATGTATAGTTGCACCATATCTGTAGAGGGTTCGGACAATTCTGGGTATATCCCTAAATTATGGTCGTTCTAAAGTTTGCGGGGTCTTCAACATTTGGTGTGGGGAGGGGGTTCATAGTTTTTCTTTGTGTTTGTATCATTGTTTTTTATTTAAGGATATTGGCTTTTGGGCACCGCGCCTGACTCTAGTTTCTTGTTGCTGCCAAAGCCATTAAGGGAGTCATTGTGTTGATCATAAGTAACTTATGTTACCTACTCCCTAAGACTCAGCGGTGGTAGCATGCCATTTAAGATGGAAGCTGGAACATCAGACGTCGTGAGCTGATTAAGAATTTCCTAAGAGAAGTGAAGAACGATCAGAAAACTCAAATTAGAAAATCGTCCATCAACTAGTTCACATAATGAAATAAAAACCAGTACAGAAATTTCAGTCAGGTAAACTGACTGATAAATACCATCACCTAATATAAGATATTGTTTAAGTCTTGAGTTATTGAAATTAATAGATTTTTAAAATAAAATTACTTATGTATTATTTTATGTCTGCATGTAGAGCATAGGGGTTAGAACTCGCGACTACCATGCGGGAGATCGCAGGTTCAAACCTGGCTCCAGTCATCTTTAAAAAAAATTTTCTTTCATTGTCGGCTCCCCTCGAATGTTGGTGACAGCACCTTCGCAGTATTAAGTGTCGAGTCAATCGGCGTGTCTAGTAAGAGCTTCTCAAACAATGACGTTCGCATTCGTCGATAAACAAGTAGGTGCCGTTAGTTGTGATTCTAAAAATAGAAAGCGTGTTAATTCACAACAACGCGAGAAGCTATCCCATACCTCATTCATGGGGTGCAAAGGGAAATTAAAAAAAAAAGAAAATGTAGAGCAAAAACATACAAAATTTTACCTATTTGTACAGAAGGTACAATTAGGGGTAGCACAACGTGTCTGATTTTTTTTCGTAAATCAACGTTCAATGATCGCTTACCTTGGCAAAATTTGTCTCAATTCAGTGTACATACAAAAATGATACGCATGTAAAAGGGGAAATATCCCATATATTTATGTGGGAGGTACCAGAAAGGGTGTGGCAAATAGTTAGGGTTGCTGAGGCTTTGCCTTCTATAAAATTAACTGACCAAATTTGTTTATCCCCCCAGGTGCCGGTATAGAAGTTATGGGAGAAATATTAATTTTCCAAACAAAGTCATTTTGTATGGGAGGTACCAGGAGGGGTGATCCGATGTAGTCCACATTCATTCCTGATTAAAATCTTCATAACCGTATACCTTACGTAAAATTTTACTGAATTCAGTGTACTTACAAAAAAGATATATATGTTAGATTATGGGGGTGAGTTCGGTCATTTGTATGGGAGGTACCAGTAGGGGTGTATCAAATAGTTAGGCTCTCTGAGGTATCGCCTCCTATTACAACATTATTTTATCGACCAATTTTCAAAGCCCCCCAAGTGTCCGTTTGGAAGTTATGGGAGAAATATTAATTTTCCCAAAATGGGTCATTTTGTATGGGAGGTACCAGAAGGCGTAACCCGATATAGTCCATATTCATACCTGAGTCTAATTTTCATAAGCGAACATCAGACGCAAAATTTGAGTGATCTCAGTTTACTGACAAAAAAAAATATGTATGTAAAACTATAAGGGTCAATTCGGTCATTTGTATGGGAGGTACCAAAAGGGGTGTTACAAAGTTTTCAGCTTTCTTAGGGTTTGTCTATTATTACAAAATAAATAATCTGACCAAATTTAGATATCCTCCGATGGTCTGTTTGGCAACTATGGAAGAAATATTAGTTATCCAAAAATAGGTAATTTTGTATGGGAGGTACCCGATGGGGTGGGGCTATTCTGCCCATCGTTTCGAAAAATATTAATACTGGTAAATTTTCATACCGACCCGTCAAGGTTTCGAGTTATACTGCTGACCAGCCATCCAGCCAGCCAGCCAGACCAGCCATTCTTCTTAAAAAGTTCTGAAACGAACTTGTTCATTAGATACTTGGGGTCTAACGTGTCTCCTTTAATGTGTTACACTTTTTTCATATCAAATGATATATACCCTCATCCCTAAGGGTAATGGTATAATTAGAGCGACAATACTACCTTTTACCATCACCTATTGGAGCGGTGATTAATTGATTCAATTAATTGTCCGGAACCATATTATAATAACTTCCAAACTGTCAGTTTACTACAACCAACCGAAAGTAAATAATAAATTAACCAGCCGCTTGAAATTGTCACGTACCACAACACTGGCAGTCATGCTATAAAATTGTCTTCAACCCCCCAAAGGGAAACACAAGACATCGTCATAAAGGTCGCCCTCACATTTACACAAGAAAGTATTACAGTATGAGTTTGAATCCTTATCTATACAATAGAATTTATTGAATTTGTATAAAATGGAAAATTACTTTAATTAAAGAACATGTCTGTGATAGTAAAGATTATTAAATTCGTTAGTACTATTAGAAAAACTCTTAAATATATTGCAAATCAAGACGTGAGATATATGTATAATAAAATGATTGCCTATATGGTTTCGTACATACCAAAACTCCCTGTATTTCGTTATCATCAAGCACTGAACCAATATTTGAATTTTATTTCAAATATAGAAAATACCACAACATGAATATTTGCAATCAAATATACAAATAGAATATTACACAAATACCTACCAAAAGTTGGTATGTGGATATTTGTTCATACGTTAACTAGCGTATACCAATATGTATATATTTTTTACATTGCAAAGTAATATAACATATGATAAAACAAAAAACTGTAATATATAAATATTTGAGTACTATTTAAATAAATCTCAAACCACACTGACTGTCATCTACGACAAAGACAATGTAATACTAAGATAGTTTTACATGACAGAGCTGCCCAATTGTCTGAGGTATGGTAGAAATAACTAAGTATGGGATTGTAATCTTGTTATAATTTATACATACTTACTGCATTGCTGTAAGAATAATATGTTTCAAATTAAATATTTGAATTTGTAGGTGATCACATTCCTAATGGTACGAAATTTGTCAAGAAAATTGTCACACAGTCCAGTATTAAATGAGCTGTTAGGAGCGTCTTATATGGTATCGCCATTAGAAGTCTAGCCTATGACCGACATTTTGATGGGCTACAATAGTGGTATTGGTTTTTAAAGCGTAAAAGGTATTCTTTACATCTTCCAAAGACTTTAGATATATAGGCCTGTCATTATTCATGATGAAACTTTGTAAATGCTATAGGTAGGGGTACTTGCGTTATCGTATCGATAAGAAACTGATGTCTTGCGCACAACATGCATATTTCGAAAAAAGATCCAAGGAAAAGAACTATGTACATGAATTTGAAGATTATATAAAGAAATCGGTGGATGTTCTAAAATGCACACTGCTTGCATTTCTTGATACTAAGAGAGTATATAATCACATCCTGCCTGGTGCCACAGAATCAGCTCTTAATAACCTCTGTATGAAAATGCTAAAAAGACAATGCGACCCAGAGAAGTTTGACATATCAACCTGCATGGTAGGGACACACTATAAGAAGGGTTTTTATCTTCACTTCTGTAGAACTTTTGTTCTGACTTTTATATGGTTGAGTTTCAAATATGCAAGGGATGTTACTTATGCGGAATATGTGGCAATATCAGTAAGGGGAAGATACGCCAGTACTCTAAAGGATCATCATCCAGAGATACCTTTTAATTGAAGGTAAACGGACAGGCTAAAATGGTCTGATGCTTTTTAACCCTTAGGAAAAAATAAATCGTGGTAAATTCTTTACCAAGATATTAGTTTAGGCAGAAACATTATTTTTAGGCCGAATCAGATTGATTTTACTGATAACCAGGGCAACCGGAAATATGCCCCAAAAATCGTGTTTTATGCGCATAAAATATGGCAAAAAAAATGAACTTACAATCATAAAATATGACTTTAAAATCAACAAAAACATGCTCTAAAAAATTAAAGTTACACATTTATTTTCATATGAATTATAAATATTTTTATTTAAGTAAAAAACAGCTTAAAAGTTTATCGGAGAAATATTAATTTTCCCCAAATAGGTCATTTTATATGGAAGGTACCAGAAGGCGTGAACCGATATAGTCCTTGTTCATTCCTGATTCAAATTTTCATAACCATACACCTGACGCAAAATTTTACGAAATTCAGTGTTCCTTGCAAAAAATATATGTATGTTATGCTATGGGGGTGGATTCGGTCATTTGTATAGTAGGTGGCAGAAGGGGTGTTTCAAATAGTTAGGTTTTCTGAGGTTTTGAATCCTTTCACAAGGTAAATTAACCGACTAATTTCCATTACCCCACAAGTGTCCGTTTGAAAGTTATAGGTAAAATATTAATTTTCCAAAAATAGGTAATTTTGTATGGGAGGTACCAGAAGGCGTAAACCGATATAGTCCATATTCATACCTGAGTCTAACTTTCATAAGCGAACATCAGACGCAAAACTTTAATGTATTCAATATACTTACAAACCAGTACAGAAATTTCAGTCAGGTAAACTGACTGATAAATACCATCACCCAATATAAGATATTGTTGAAGCCTTGAGTTATTGAAATGAATAGATTTTTAATTAAAATAAAATTACTTATGTATATTTTTCCCCCCTGCTTGTGGTGCAAAATCGTCTAAAACTTTACTTATTTGTGTAGGGGTATAGATGCCGGTTTGGAGTTTATGTGAGAAATATTAATTTTTCAAAAAAATTAATTTTGATAGGGGGTACCACAATGGTTGAACCGAAACAGTCCTTATTCATTCCTAACTCAAATTTTCATACGTACAACTTACGAATAATTTGACTGAATTCAGTGCACTTACAAAAAAAAATATGTATGTAAGACTATATGGGTGAGTTCGGTCCTTTGTGTGGGAGGTACCAGAAGTGGTGTGTCAAATAGTTAGGTTTTCTGAGGTTTCGCCTCCTATCACAATATAAATTAACCGACTAATTTTCATTACCCCTCAAATATCCGTTTGGAAGTTATGGGTGAATTATTAATTTTCCAAAAATAGGTAATTTTGAATGGGAGGTACCAGAAGGGGTGACCCGAAATAGTCCATATTCACTCCTGATGCATATTTTCATAAGCGTACAAATTACTCATAATTTGACTGAATTCAGTGTACTTAGAAAAAAGATATGTTTGTAATACTATGGGGGTGAGTTCGGTCATTTGTATGGGAGGTACCAGAAGGGGTGCGTCAAATAGATAGGTTTTCTAGAGTTTTGCCTCCTATAATAACATAAATTAATCGACCAATTTTCATTACCCCCCAAGAGTCCGTTTGGAAGTTATTGGAGAAATATATAATTTCCAAAAATAGGTAATTTTGTATGGGAGGTACCAGAAGGCGTGAACTGATATAGTCCGTATTCATACCTGAGTCTAATTTTCTTAAGCAAACATCATACGCAAAATTTGAGTGATCTCAGTTTACTTACAAAAAAGATATGTATGTAAAACTATAAGGGTCAATTCGGTCATTTGTATGGGAGGTACCAGAAGGGGTGTGTCAAATAGTTAGGCTCTCTGAGGTTTCGCCTCCTATCACAACATTAATTTTTCGACCAATGTTCATAACCCCCCAAGTGACTGTTTTGAAGTTATTGGAGAAATATATAATTTCCAAAAATAGGTCATTTTGTATGGGAGGTACCAGAAGGCGTAAACCGATATAGTCCATATTCATACCTGAGTCTAATATTTATAAGCAAACATCATACGCAAAATTTGAGTGATCTCAGTTTACTTGCAAAAAAGATATGTATGTAAAACTATAAGGGTCAATTCGGTCATTTGTATGGGAGGTACCAGAATGGGTGGGGCAAAGGTTTCAGTTTTCTTAGGGTTTGTCTACTTTTGCAAGATAAATAAACTGACCAAATTCAAACATCCTCCGGTTGTCCGTTTGGAAGTTATGGAAGAAATATTAATTTTCCAAAAATAGGTAATTTTGTATGGGAGGTACCAGAAGGGGTGGGGCTATTCAGCCCATTTCCAATCCCATAAGTTCGTTTTGAAAAATATTGATACTGGTAAATTTTCATACCGATCCGTTAAGGTTTACTCGAGTTATCCTGCTGACCAGCCATCCAGCCAGCCAGCCAGCCAGCCAGCCTGCCAGCCAGCCAGCCAGCCAGCCAGCCAGCCAGACAGACGGACATAGCTCATTCTTCTTAAAAAGTTCTGAAACGAATTTGGTCTTAAGATACTTGGGGTCTAACTCGTCTCCTTTAATGCGTTACATTTTTTTTCGTATCAAATGATATATACCCTCATCCCTAAGGGTGATGGTATAAAAAGATATGTATGTAAGATTAAGGGATGAATTTGGTCTTTTGTATGGGAGGTACTAGAAGGGGTGTGTCAAATAGTTAGGTTTTCTGGGGTTTTGCCTCCTATAATAACATAAATTAATCGACCAATTTTCATTACCCCCCAAGAGTCCGTTTCTAAGTTATAGGAGAAATATTAATTTTCCAAAAATAGGTAATTTTGTATGGGAGGTACCTGAAGGCTTGAACCAATAAAGTCATGTTCATTCCTGAGTCCAATTTTCATAAGCGAACATCATACGCAAAATTTGAATGAATTCAATATACTTACAAAAACCAGTACAGAAATTTCAGTTAGGTAAACTGACTGATAAATACCATCACCCGATATAAGATATTGTTTAAGTCTTGAGTTTTTGAAATTAATAGATTTTAAAAATAAAATATTTTTTGTCTGCATGTAGAGCAAAAACATACAAAATCTTACCTATTTGTACAGAAGGTATAATTAGGGGCAGCACAACGTGTCTGATTTTTTTTCGTAAGTCAACGTTCAATGATCGCTTATCTTGGCAAAATTTGTCTGAATTTAGTGTACATACAAAAATTATACGTATGTAAAAGGGGAAATATCCCATATATTTATATGGGAGGTACCAGAAGGGGTGTGCCAAACATTTAGGGTTACTAAGGCTTTGCCTCCTAGTACAAGATAAATTAACTGACCAAATTTGATTATCCCCCCAGGTGCCGGTTTAGAAATTATGAGAGAAATATACATTTTCCAAACAAAATCATTTTGTATGGGAGGTACCAGAAGGGGTGATCCGATATAGTCCATATTCATTCCTGATTAAAATCTTCATAACCGTACACCTTACGCAAAATTTGACTGAATTCAGTGTACTTGCAAAAAAGATATTAAAGGAGACGAGTTAGACCCCAAGTATCTTAAGACCAAATTCGTTGCAGGCTTTTTAAGACGATTGAGCTATGTCCGTTTGTCTGGCTGGCTGGTCAGCATTATAACTCGAGTAAACCTTAACGGATCGGTATGAAAATTTACCAGTATTATTATTTTTCAAAACGAACTTATGGGATTGTATATGGGCAAAAGAGCCCCACCCCTTCTGGTACCTCCCATACAAAATTACCTATATTTAAATAATTTATATTTTTTTCATAACTTCCAAACCGGCGATCGTAGGATATTTAAATTCGGTCAGTTTATTTACCTTGCAAAAGTAGACAAACCCTAAGAAAACCGAAACCTTTGCCATACCCCTTCTGGTACCTCCCATACAAATGACCTAATTGACCACTATAGTTTTACATACATATCTTTTTTGTAAGTAAACTTAATTTACTCAAATTTTGAGTATGATGTTCGCTTATGAAAATAGGACTCATGAATGAATTTGGACTATATCGGTTTACGCCTTCTGGTACCAACCATACAAAATTACCTATTTTTGGAAAATTAATATTTCTCCTATAACTTAGAAACGGACTCTTGGGGGGTAATGAAAATTGGTCGATTAATTTATGTTATTATAGGAGGCAAAACCCCAGAAAACCTAACTATTTGACACACCCCTTCTAGTACCTCCCATACAAATGACCGAACTCACCCCCATAGTCTTACAAACATATCTTTTTTATAAGTACACTGAATTCAGTCAAATTATGAGTAATTTGTACGCTTGTGAAAATATGAATCAGGAGTGAATATGGACTATATCGGGTCACCCCTTCTGGTACCTCCCATACAAAATGACCAATTTTTGGAAAATTAATAATTCTTCCATAACTTCCAAACGGACATTTGAGAAGTAATGCAAATTAGTCGATTAATTTATATTGTGATAGGAGGCGAAACCTCAGAAAACCTAACTATTTGACACACCCCTTCTGGTACCTCCCATACAAAGGACTGAACTCACCCCCATAGTCTTACCTATATATCTTTTTTTGTAAGTACACTGAATTCAGTCAAATTTTTCGTAAGTTGTACGTATGAAAATTTGAGTCAGGAATGAAAAAGGACTGTATCGGTTCATCCCTTTTGGTACCCCCTATCAAAATTAATTTTTTTTTGAAAAATTAATATTTCTCACATAAATTCCAAACCGGCACCTATACCCCCTACACAAATAAGTAAATTTTTGGACGATTTTGCACCACAAGCAGGGGAAAAATTATACATAAGTAATTTTATTTTAATTAATAATCTATTCATTTCAATAACTCAAGGGTGATGATATTTATCAGTCAGTTTACCTGACTGAAATTTCTGTACTGGTTTTCGTATCAAATGATATATACCCTCATCCCTAAAGGTGATGGTATAAATATCACATGAATTCATTTAACATTAAAGTAACAAAAATGTTTTTGTATGTTGAGCATCTTATTTGAGATTGATGTTGCAATAAACTACAAAAAATTGAGATAAATTATCGAACAAGTAATTTTGTCTATTACAACGTAAAATGTTTTTGTACATTGAGAATGACCTTTCGACATCCACAGATGTAATTGGAACGAATTTTAGGGTCGGTATTTCCTTTACATCGTATTTTTATGTTAATGTTGGCGTTTTTTTCCAATCCAAAGTTTTTTGTTGTAATTTGGGTCAATTTTTAATTTTACTATTAAATTTAAATCAGATTTCGGGAGATTATCAATCAATTTATAAGTATCTTCAACCACCTGAACTTGTTCAATAAGCGTAAGACCTGATGTTGGGAAATTATTAATATATTTTGTAATAAAATCGTAATCTGAAGCAATATAAGTCAAGTCAGATCTAGTTTGGGGGTCTGTCAAGAAACCTTTGCAGTTTTCGTGGATTGAGCAACTTCATCGTTTAATGCACCATTAATATGTCTTCATAATTGTTGGCGTAGTAATTAACTGCTTTAAGCCATGTTCCCATCATGTTGTTATAGGTTTTTGAGGTAACAAAAGGTCTGAAGACATTTGTTTTCAAAAGTTCCATTCTACATGAAGCTTTTAAAAATACCTTCTTCTGATTAGCAATAGCTTTATTTACGTTTTCATATAAATTCCTAATACATTCACACAATCGATGGAGACCATGAGCAATTCATCCCAGCAAACCAAAACTTCCGACGTGTCGGACATCAGATGTTTCTCTTACATTTCATCAGAAAATTTGCCGAAAATAAACGATATCGCCATAAAAGCTTTCAGAAATAAGACCGAGTTTTTCTGCACACTCTTCCAAATTTTGTCCGCCAAGTCTGCTCGGTCTCTAATTTTTTTTACACTTTAAACGATTTTGTCTGCACATTCTCTAAAGGGTGTTTTTTGTTCTTCTTATTCCCACAAAAGAAACCTGTAGCTAGGGCATTTTTTCCGTATACTGTCAGATATTTCTGGCAATTTTCGGATTATTTGCCAGAGTTACTTTAGAAAAATCCAAAAGTCCCTTCGAAATTTTCGAAATTTCCCTCAGATATCTGACCGAATTCAGACCAAAAAGTCTGCATAATTCCGAATTCTTGGCAACCACCCATACAACTTTCGGATAGAATGCTGACAGAATTCGGCATCAGTTATGCTGATTTTGTAGGATTAGGTTTAGGCATTATGTCCATGGTCGACATCGATGGTGGTTGAAAAGTACCTCTTTTTTATGTTTTGTTTACTTATTGAATAAGAAAGCGCGAAAAACAGGATTAATAGACGTTTAACATTTCACAGGTGTGTAAAACATGTATTAGATTTGGCTGTCACATTTTAAAAAACCAAAGTTGCAAAGACGCTTGTTTTTACGAATAAAAAAATAATGTGAAAATCATAAAATATGCTTAAAAATGGATATTTTTAAAAAAATATGGCCTAAAAAATATAAACTATGCTTAAAAAAAGGAGGTTTTTCTTAAATTATGCTCCTTTAACCAAAATTTGCCGAAACATGACTTTATGGGTAAAATATGCCAAAATATGCTCTAAAAAATAGGTCTCAAAACACTTGTAGGACCATGAAACATGTAAATACATTACCCATTTGTTAATATCTCGTTGTAAAAAAAAAACATGCTGTAGCATATTTCCGGTTGCCCTGCTGATAACGTTTGTATGTCTTCAGGTTGTCAGCAATTCGTCATCGTTTGCACACATATCCTCGTTTGTTGTTTGGTCAATTGGCTGATAATACTGATATTGTTATTATACTTTCAAGGTGATTGATAATTAAGATATTTTGATCAAATAGCCCTGTCACAGCCATTTACATTTCAAGTTGGCATTTGATTTTCTGTCGTTGGCGACAGAAACTTATAAGTGATCGAGTCAATTGACATTTCTAGTAAAAACATCTTAATCAGCTGTCGTTCGGATACGACGTTAAATTGTATACATTTAAAATCCTTATAAACATCCTCTGAATGTTGGTCTTCTCCGTTCTCTACGTTCATTCTAAGCCCCCCAACTAAATCTGCTCGGTGTAGTGCAAAATGAAAAAGAAATAATGTTAAAAAGTTAAAATTCCTATTCAAATTGTTTGTTAGGTACAAAAAAAACGAACAAACGAACGTACATATATTTAAGTGAGCAGATGTCTTACATACACAAGTCTACATACAAGTGAATATCTACATTGGGTTGTTTAATTGCAACTATGTATGAACATAGTATGTCTGTTTGTGTGTGTATGTAGAAAAAAGTAATTTCATTACATTTTATTTTTCATCTCATACATAAATGAATACATAAATTCCCTCACAAAATGTACTCTGGTGCCATGACTTTAAATTGTCATCATTCGAACGAAAAGGACACAGACTCAAACTTAGCAAAAGTCTACTAAACTAAAACATTTTGTTCTTCTCCATGGCAACCCATGCCGGGGTGCTGAAGACTAAGAGATCGTTGTAAAACTTGCAAATATATTTTGCAGGACTACAACCACCATCTCTGGGACAACTATTACAATCACATGACTTTTCTTTTGCAATCACCACCAAACTACAACTACCACTCTAGTCACAAACACTTGTAACGAATGTATGAATGTAGGTTTATGTGTGTGTGTGTGTATGTGTGTGTGTAAGTTTGTGTGCAGTTGGTGTACTGTGTCCTTTTTAGAATAAGTCCTTTTCAAATAATTTCCTTTATACTCTAGACAATAACCCATTGTCAGAGCAGGCAACCCCCTAACTGTAATATTACCAACAGTTTTCTTATTGTATCCTTGTGTCATAAGCACACACACACATACACACACACTCAACTACAATGTTTAGCAGCCAGACGATGTCGTTACCAGCCAGTCATCTAAACATTTCTTTTAATGCTAAAGCTAAAGCTGCTGCTGCTGCTTCTCCTACTCCTCTGCATGTATGTCTTGGTCCTTTCATCATTTATTATTTTACATATTTACTTATAATACTAGATGTTATTGTAGTAGCATAAGAGGTGAGTGGCAGGATGGTCATAGTGGTAGTTTTAGTTTGTCACCCTACCACCACCACCACTACTACTACTACTACTGTC
Source organism: Muscina levida (assembly GCA_964034835.1). Taxonomy (NCBI): domain Eukaryota; kingdom Metazoa; phylum Arthropoda; class Insecta; order Diptera; family Muscidae; genus Muscina; species Muscina levida. The sequence goes on along the minus strand of OZ035880.1, from coordinate 44,731,267 downwards.
GCCTTGTGCTGCTTTCGTCCTTCTAAAGGGTTTTGTTAACTTTAACTTGACTTTTTCTAAGGGTACTTTGCACAACTGCACAGTCTACTTCTGTTACAGATAGTTTCTAATAACCCCACATGTCCAGATATCCTTGCATGATGGAACATCTGAGATCCTTGTGCTTGGTAGTATGTATGTAGGTGTATGTATGCTATTTACTTTGAGTATGAGCTTTTGTGTCATTGGGTTTGTCCCCCATTGCATGAGAGTCTCCCATTGACCGCAATTCTTTGGAATGGGAATATGTAATTTTTTTGCTTGTGTATAGAATTTCGTCCAGCCATCATGCCAACACTGGTACTCTTGAGGTCCTTTTTCTTTCGTGGTCACATTCACAAATATAGCATTCTCTGGAAACATTTCATTTGTTACAATATAATATACAAGTGGGCAAAGAAAAAAACCTAATGAAATAAAACTTAAATATTTAATGCAAATATTCAAATATTTGAAAGTATTTGCATTCTTTTGTGAAATTGACATAAAGTCAATTTTCAGGAAGAGAAGCAATATAATTAAAAAGGACACCAGATGTTGGTTAACTTTGAAGACTATTATGTGTATGTCGTTTACCAAGATGGCTGATATGTTGTTGGTGTAGGACTGTATGAAGTGAACGAAATGAGTAGCAGAGTAGTGATTTTAGCACAAGAAATTGTTGAAAGGAATACAAATGGAATAGTAACATTGCTTTGTTCCATTATTGTCTTTTAACTTTACAGACAGTCATATCGAAAAATATTGTCAAAATTTTTTGTAATTGCAACTATTAAATTTTTATTTTAACTTTGTTAAAATTTAATATAATAATTAGAAAATTTGAATTAGATTTTTTTTTATAAAGATGAAATGAAAATATTATTAGTTTATCTTAAAGCTGGTCTCGTTCCTTGCCACGGCCTTCATCATTTATATGATCTGCGTTCTTCTACACATTGTATACAGCACCTACAAATATTATAATTTAAAAGGACTTTCAAAAACTACTCTTTTAATCCCGAATACTAGTTCGCATGTTTTTTTTTTCTCGAAAGAAGGGCGCCTGATTTGCTTAATGACCATAAACTCCCTTGGCCAGTTTCCCCCATCCAACCAAATAATTTCAATTATTTCTGCAGAGAGCCCCCTCCCGACAGTGGTGAGTGTGAGGGACTCTGAAGTAAAACCCTTATCAACAAAAACACTGAACAAATATGAAAGCTCCTAAAAACTGGCAACAACCAACAACGACACAAAAAAACAAACTCAAATATTTTAATCCTTTGGCCCATCATATCCCAGCCAACTTGCGAGAATACAACTTATTTCCATGATTTGTACTTGTAGGTCAAACAGGGGAGTATGTGTATGACCAAGTAGGTGTATACTGGCTTACTAGACAAATGTTGCGATTAGAATGGGAGAATGGGGGGTCATTTTCTAATTTAAATTATGGCATAAAGTTTAGATACCACACCTGAACAATCACGTACGGACTTTTGACGGTGGCGAACATTCATCACAAACTCGACATACACCCACAGACGCACACATACCGCAAATACACTCAAAATCATGCATTTTGTCGTTATAGTGAGGTTACTGCTACAGTTATAACAAAGGTCCCCCATTTTTAACGAGAAACTTTTCGTATTGGGAAAAAATCGACAACAAGGCCCACAACTGCCCCGAAATCGCCGCTAGAGGGTTAAAATGTATGACCGACCTACAGAGGGGTAAATTCACGATCTGGGCGGCCAAAATTCGAAATGGTAAAAAACCAATGTTTTTAATAATTTCCGATTGTAGGGTAAAGAGAACAGAATGCTTAACTAGATTCCGTTATTTTTATACCCTTCACCATGCGCATGAACAAAGTGAAGGGTGTATTAATTTTGTAACGCCCATAAGGAGGCGTGGTAGGTATGACTATATATATTTATAAATGATCAGCATCGAAATCTGAGTCGATTTAAGGGTGACCGTCTGTCCGTCCGTCTGTCCCCGCGATTACAGCCGCAGCTTAAGAGATATCGGGCTGAAATTTAGAGTGCAAGCTTTTATTCTCAAAGCGGAGGTTAAGTTCTAAGATGAGCCCGATCGGTCAAAAACTACTCCCACTTCCCATACGAACTGTCCTTTTTCAGGTCTGTCCCTGCGATTACTGCCGTAGTTTAAAGGCAATCAAGCTGAAATTTTGTATGTGAGCTTCCCTACACAAAGCGGAGGTTGAGTAGTAAGATGAGACCGATCGGTAAAATCTGTTCCCACCTCCCATACAATATTCCTCTTTTTGGGGGTGTCCGTATGTCAGTCCCGCGATTACAGCAGTAATTTAAGAGCAATCAAGCTGAAATTTTGTATGCAAGCTTTCCTACACAAATCGGAGGTTGAGTAGTAAGATGAGACCGATCGGTCGAAAACTACTTCCACTTCCCATACAAACTCCCCCTTTTTGAGGCATCCCTACGATTACAGCTGTAGTTTAAGGGCAATCAAGCTCAAATTTTGTATGTGAGCTTCCCTACACTAAGCGGAGGTTGAGTAGTAAGATGAGACCGATCGGTAAAAACTACTCCCACCTCCCTTACAAAATCCCTCTTTTGGGGGTGTCCGTACGTCATTCTCCGCGATTACAGTAGAAATTTTAGAACAATCAAGCTGAAATATTGTATGCAAGCTTCCCTACACTAATCGGAGGTTGAGTAGTAAGATGAGACCGATCGGTAAAAAACTACTCCCACCTCCCATAAGAAATTCCTTGTTTTGGGGGTGTCCTTATGTCAGTCCCCGCGATTACAGCAGTAATTTAAGAGCAATCAAGCTGAAATATTGTATGCAAGCTTTGCTACCTTAAATGGAGGTTGAAATCTAAGATGAGCCCGATCGGTCAAAAACTACTCCCACCTCCCATAAAATCTCCCCCTTTTTGAGGCATCCCTACGATTACAGCTGTAGTTTAAGGGCAATCAAGCTCAAATTTTGTATGCAAGCTTCCCTACACCAAGTGGAGGTTGAGTAGTAAGATAAGACCGATGGGTCAAAAACTACTCTCACCTCACAAAATCCCTCTTTTTGGGGGTGTCCGTATGTCAGTCACCGCGATTACAGTAGTAATTTAAGAGCAATCAAGCTGACATATTGTATGAAAGCTTTTCTGCTCTAAGCGGAGGTTGAGTATTAAAATGAGAACGATCGGTCAAAAACTACTCTCACCTCCCATGCAAACTCTTCCTTTTTTGGGTTTGTCCCTGCGAATGCAGCCGTATTTTAAGAGGTATAAAGCTGAAATTTTGTACGCAAGATTTAATATCTAAGCAAGGCTACTTTCTAAGATAAACAATGTCGGTCAAAAGCTACTCCCACCTCCCATTCAAACTCTACCTTTTTTGGGGTGTCCGCCTAATTGTCCCCGCGATTTCAGAAGTAGGTTAGGAAATAGCGAGTTGAAATTTGATATACTAGCTTAAATCCTATAATAGGAGCTTACGTTGTAATATGAGCAATATCGGACGAATACATCTCCCATCTTCCATATAAACTCCCCCTTTTTGTGGTTGTCCGTCTGTATGTCTCTGTAGTTTATGAGCTTTCGGGCTGAAATTTGGTATGTCCAGGAGCAGAGGTTAAGTTCTATGATAAGCAATAGCGGATTTAAACTACTCCCACATCCCAAACAAATTCCCATTTTTGGGGAGTTACAAAATTCATAAAAATATTCTCCAACTCCCCAACTCATAAATTTATCGGCAAATCGAATAAAATCGATAAAAAAATTATTGACAAAAATTGGATGTGTGAAGCTAAAAGTAACGTCCACTTCTCAACAACTCCCTTTTTTGTGGTACAAAGTTTAATAAAATACAGTTGTAGTGCAAATAACCAGTTTTATCACCATTTTTACAAATGGTGAAGGGTATCTGAGCTTCGGCATAGCCTTACTAGATTTAAGCTTAAACAGGATAAAGTTTTGGAGAACAAATTGGAAGTCTAGCTGAGCACCTTCTGGTAACTCACATATAAATGTACCATTCCATTGACTTTAGAAATCGAGAAATAATATCACTTAACCAATATCACTTAGAAATATCATATAGAAATGTTCCATTCCGACAATTTCAGAAATCGAGTAATAATATTTATACACCCTACGTGATCGTGCCAAAATTTTGTATTTAGTTAAGCTAAGTCGGTATAAAGTTTTGGAGAAAAAAAATCTAGCCACGCCCTTTCTGCTACCTCCCATACAAATGTACCACTCCGCCCACTGTAGAAATCGAGTGATAATGTTAATATACTAGAAAATTGTATATATTACTGTGGGTGAAGGTATATGTAAGTCGGTTTTCACGACTGAAACTTTCTTACTGGTTACTAAAGACTTTGTGTCGATCAATATCAACCCGCAAAGTCGTATCAGCTTCGCAGGGATAACAAACTTAGCCAGAGCATTTAATAATTTCTGTCGGACTGTCGACATTACGCAACATTCCTTACAGTACCTGGGCTTGTCTGAGTGTGGTTTTTCATAACCCTCTATGGTCATCATAGAATTCTCAATATGCTTACAATAAGCGTTGGGAATATCAGATTTAGGGGAATATGTTTGAAGTCTTCGAGACAGTTATTTGAAGTAGGCATTGGCTATCTTGGTGGTATGCAGCTTTGTGATTATGAGCTTAATTTTAGTTTGGATACTAGCTTTTTTAGCACAACTTAATCGCTTGCATCAAGTTTAAGACGTGCCATACAGTGATTACTACATGGTCAATGAATCTTGCCTTTTGAACAGGGGATATCCAGGTTGCCTTTTGGATATCTATGCGTTGGAATCTGGTTTCACTCAATAACATGTTTTTAGACGACGCAAATCTAACCATTCTGAATCAGTTATCAGAGGTGCTCTTGTTTATACTAAATTTTCCGACTGCTGATTCAATTGCTACCTATTATAGCATTAACATTTTCCATAAAAATTTTAATGTCATCGCCATATGGTCATATAGTTCCTCCAGAATGCTCATAGAATGCCCCCTTAGTGTCCCCTGTCGTTGCGTGGATACAAATCACTTCGATGTAAAAATATTTTGCTTTGATGCGGAAATTGCATTCTTGTCTCTTTATCAGAGGATATGCAGGTTGCCTTGTGGATATCTTTATGTGGGAAGCTGGTTCCACTTGCTACCATATTTCTTGCCAACGCGAAGCTTACCAGTATGAATCCGTTGTCGGTGGTGTTGTTGTGTAGACTGAATTTCCGACTGCTGATTCAATCCTTTCCTATTTTACCATGTAAATCTCCCAGAACATTTTTAATGTCATGGCCCGAGATGTAGCCATATAATTCCTCCAGAATGCTCATAGAATGCATCATTTATGTCCTCTGTCGGACAAATCAGTGTGATGTAAAAATATTTCGCCTTGATGGGGATAGTGACTACTCGGTCGCTTGCAAGTTAACATCGCGAGACCAGATGTCGAAGTCTCTTGCCATATATGAAGCCGACACCAAATTCGTGTATTTTTGCATGGCGGCTGCAAAAGATGTCACAGCTCTTTTGTTGTGTGCATCCCTGTCCTGATCTTCGCATTTCCTGTATGACGGTGATGTCAGAGTTGGATTTGTCGAGGACATCCTCCAATTTGATAGAGGCACCATCTCTTAGAAAGTTCGGACATTCCAGGTATATATCCTTGAATCATGGTCCATATAAACTTTGCAGGGGCCGTCAACATTTAGAGGGGTTTCTTATTTTTTCTTTTCTTCGAGTTTTCATAATAGTTTTTTTAGCCTTGTCTTAACCATTTAAATTTTGTTGATCGAAGATCCTCTCCTTTTCGTATAAGACAACTTTCGAGTAATTGATTCAGTAGTCGGCTTGTCAAATAGCGGACGTTCGCAATCATCGTTAAGCTTAAGTTCACGCTGCGAGATGCTCTCAAATATCTCACTCGTGGAATGCTTAGGGAAAATAAGGTTTTTATATTTCGATCATTAAATGAAAAAATTATTTAGATGTACCCAACAAAGTGGACTTTTTACCATCCGACACATAGATCTAATAGTCTGTAAAGTTCATCTATTTTCAAATACTTTCGCAACCATCTGTATACAAGAAAATTTTAACTTTTCGTTGACCGTTGGATTTATTTTTCGCCTAAGTCCCCATAGTCCACCCTCCACCCCACAAAAACATAAACGTGGCAAAGAAGATGAAAACATTACGGGAATGAGATTTTTAGAGTTTAGCATTTAAGTTAAAACAAATATATGTAAAGTTGTCGGTCGGTCGGTCGGTTGGTCGGTTCCTCCTCTAAGTATTAAATACCGCACATAATAACCACTCAAGTGCTTGCTCGCTCTCACCAAATAAGTCCAGCACAACACAGTACTGTTGGATTTGATCTCAAGGATTTCCGCTTGAAGTCCCTACAACATCGTATTACATATACATGGGAAGGGCATGAGCTCTTTCGACTGTACGAAGGTGTGTAAAAGTATGTTGGTACTTATGTGCGTATAAGTGTCTTTGTATGTAAACATCCTGTGATGTGTTGGCTGGTCATTACGTGCAGCACATCCATTTCGGGTACTTTATCCTTGTGCGATATCAAAATTAGAAGATTTAAATGTCTAAGCTTGGCGCAACGCTTGTGAGGAGGAGGAGAAAACATCGCACGAGTTATCCTTAGCGTTTTTTGTTGCTTGTGCCGTAAATAACTTCAAACCCTTTTCATATTTTAATCAGTGCACAGAGGTTTAGGTGAACACTGTTTCCTTAAAAATTTCCAAGAATATAAATAAAATTTAGCTTGAAAATGTATATGTCTGATTTTCTTTGATGTTCCAGCTTTAAGGACTATAACACTGTGTGTAAGCAGAAAAAATAAATTTTGTTACTTCGTTCTAATCGATTTCACTCGTGAATAACCAAAAAGGTGTTCAATTTCTCTATTCACAAAAAAAAAAAACACTTTTGCTACAGTGAATGTACAATGTACATTGTACATATGGGTATCCAATTTTTATACCCTTCACCACGCGCATGAACAGATTGAAGGGTATATTAATTTTGTACGCCCATAACGAGGCGTGGTAGGTATGACAATATATATATATATAAATGATCAGCATCGAAATCTGAGTCGATTTGAAGGTGACCGTCTGTCCGTCTGTCCCCATAATTACAGCCGCAATTTAGGAGATATCGAGCTGAAATTTAGAATACAAGCTTCTATCCTCATAGCGGAGGTTAAGATGAGCCAGATCGGTCAAAAACTACACCCACCTCCCATACAAACTCCCCCTTTTTGGGGCCTATCTCTACGATTCCAACTGTAGTTTAAAGGCAATCAAGCTACAATTTTGTATGCAAGCTTCCCTACACTAAGCGGAGGTTGAGTAGTAAGATGAGACCGATCGGTAAAAAACTACTCCCACCTCCCATACAAAATCCCTCCTTTTGGGTGTGCCCGTATGTCAGTCCCCGCGATTACAGCAGTAAGTTAAGAGCAATCAAGCTGAAATATTGTATGCAAGCTCCTCTCTTCTAAGAGGAGGTGGAGTACTAAGATGAGACCAATGGGTCAAAAACTACTTTCACCTCACATACAAACTCCCCCTTTTTGGGTCTGTCCCTGCGATTGCAGCCGTATTTTAAGAGATATATAGCAAACATTTTGTTCGCAAGATTCAATCTCTAAGCGGAGGCTACTTTCTAAGATGAGCAAGGTCGGTCAAAAACCACTACCACCTCCCATATAAGCTCCCCCTTTTTTGGGGTTTCCGCCTAACTGCCCCCGCAATTACAGCCGTAGGTTAAGAAATATCGAGTTGATATTTGATATTGCTTTAATCCTATAATATGAGCTTACGTTGTAAGATGAGCAATATCAGACGAATACTTCTCCCATCTTCCATACAAATTCATCATCTTTGGGGGTATGAAATTTGGTATGTAAGCATCTGTCCAGAAGCAGAGGTTCTAAGATAAGCAAGTTCGGATTTAAACTGCTCCCATATCTCAAACAAACTCCCATTTTTGGGGAGTTACAAAATTCATAAAAATATGCTCCAACTCATAAACTTATCGGTAAATTGAATAAAATCAATAAAAATTATTGACAAAAAATAGATTTATGAAGCTAAAAGTAACGTCCACTTCTCACCAACTCCTCTGTTTTGTAGTACAAATTTTAATAAGATATAGTTATAGTGCAAATAACCAGTTTTATCACAATTTTTACAAATGGTAAAGGGTATCTGAGCTTCGGCATAGCCGAAGATAACCGCCTTACTAGTTTTCTCCAGGCTTAAAAAACGTTTGGCACTTAATATCCGCCCACAGATCAGAAAAAACTACTAGGTGCATATCATATTTTGTTTCTTTTACCGTAAAAACTATTTTGCCACGCCTCCACCAATAAATTTTTATATACAAAGATAAGCGAAAAGAAACAGGTCCAGAGCTGTTATAGCACACGAACTAGATACTCTTAACAAATTTTCAACGGCAACAGTGTATCTTAGGTTCACATTATAAAAACAAAATCTGTCTTTTTCTTTACCTACATAAGGTTCCATGATGAGCACACCTTCTCTTTACTTTTTAGCTTTAGACAACAACAACGTACAATCCTATTAAAACACATTTTGTACAACGTAAATATGGATCGTACTAATGATGTAGGGTAGAGTTAAGCAACAACAAAAAGGAAACCGTTATCGCCAAAAAGCGATGGTGGTCACGCTCCGTTATCATAATTACATAGAAGGAACAACATCTTATGACTTCGCTATAGATGGTGGATGCATGTAGAATTATGGTTTTCATAAATTTCGGCAATTACTTACTCTCGTATATGACATGAATCGCCAGCCGCAATGCATGAAAAGAACAAATTTTGTGGACACATTGGGAAGGTTGTGTCGTCACCCAATGTCTGATGGGAATGATAGCGATAATGATGATGCCAGCCAGTACTGCTGTTACTTGTGTTCATAAGGGCGTACTAAGAATTTAGCAAATAAACAACAATGAAGTAAACATTTCCAATTACTATATGTACTCTCTCCCTATCTATCTCTGTCTCCATTAAAACACTCCAATGTATACGCGAGAATGTTGTACCTTCTTTGGTGTAATAAGGGGAACGAAACGAAAAACGTATATTAATTTGCATATTTATTAGATACGCTTAAAAGCAACCCACTTCCTTTCACCTCTGCACATACTAAGTCCATTCAATGGCTTTTATGTTAACTCTCGCTCCTTATTTAAAAGGTCCTTCATTTATTCTAATATTTTCACCAGTCATGAAGCACTCTCCTGTACTTTTCTCTTCGGTGCATGAAAATTATAATTATTAAAATAAGACAAGTTATTTGTTCACTCACTTGATGTATAATTACGTACTGGGTATGTGTTGTGTTCATTGTGTGCAAGGTCCTTTTCGCATCAGAGGACCTCCTTCATTTACTTCTCCAAACAACGAAGGCAGTAAGGACAACATCAAAATGTTAATATGTTATTTAAATAAAATTTTATATACTTCTACACTTTTCGGTTGGTCAAATGTTTACAAGCAATTTATTTTTATGTAAAATTTTTAATTTAAATAAAACGGTGTATACTTAAACTCGTTTGCAAAGGTTGGGGGCAGAATATGAACGTCATTTGTATTTGTTGAATTGGACTTTCTAATAGCTGAAGACAAATAAAAGTTGATGATATTTTGGGAGCTATTTTTAGGTGTAAATCAATTTTGAGGGAATCATTAATGTAGTACACCTGCGAAACTAATACGTTTATGCAGAATGACATCAACTGGCACGAGGTCGTAAATATCCTGCGAGATGCTGCAGTTAACAGAACAGGCACAATTTACACAAGAAAAGACATGCTGCTGTTTTCTGTTTCACAGTCCGCCCCATAATGATATTGATATCATGAGGAAGACTGTGCAAGATGTAACTGCAGCGTTCTCAAGTATCGAAAAGGAGTCGTGGAGAGTAGGTCTGGCCGTAAATGAAAACAAAGCATGTTACTGGTACCTACGAACAAGTAATTCACATAATTGGAATCATATCAGAACTTTGTTGACTATAAAGTATGATTTACACGCTATCTACCCATATCCCCTGAAACACAAAAGCAAGATAGCCTAATAAGAAAACATGCAGGAGTAAGCATAGACAAACACTTCAAAATTATAGCAAAATAGATATTGAATTATAGAAAGGTGGATAGGAAATCAAAATGTAACGATTTGACAGTAGATAGGGGATATAGGTGGATAGCGTGTAATCAGCCTTAACCTTGAGGAAATGAACGAATTTATCTATTTTGGATCCGCCAAAAAAAATGACCATGATTACAGTCTACAAAATATTTATATTACCAGCGCTATAACAGCCCGGCCGTGGCATGATAGTTAGAGCACGCGACTGGCATGCGGGAGATCCCAGGTTCAACTCCTGGCTCCAGTCATCTAAAATATAAAAAAATTAATTTTTCTTTCATTGCCTGCCCCCCTCGATGTTGTCGACAGCAACTTCGCAGTATAAGTGTCGAGTCAATCGGCATGTCTAGCGTCTCAAACAGTGAACATGTAAGTGCCGTTAGTTCTGAATCTAAAAATAGAAAGCGTGTTAATTCACAACAACGCGAGAAGCTATCCCATACCTTATTCATGGGGTGCAAAGGGAAAGTAAGTAAGTTAAGCGCTATTATATGGCTAAGACTCATGGGTACTAGCGGCAGATGTAGATGATGTAGTTCCTGCAATATGAAAGAAGAAAGTACTTCGTAAGATATATGTACCTATCCGCGTTGACTTAGGGATCGCCATCGGATGAATAGCGTGCTGTATGAGCTGTATAGAGACATTAACGTAGTTAAACGAATCAAAGTACAACGACTGCGGTAAATAGGACATGTAATGGGCACGGATTAAAATATTCCAGGGAGTATATCATTTGAAAGTGAACCCGAAGGAAAACGTAGAAGGGAAATGCCAAAGTTCAGGTGGAGGTTTCAAGCTGAAGAAGACCTCTCTAAACTATTAAATTATGGCGTTAGATCGACGCAAATGGAAAATTATCAGGATACTGATCCAAATGGTAGTTTATAGCCAATGATGAAGAAGAAGTGGATAGTGGCAGCGGTTTGCGATCAACACTGAGTTTATATAGGATGTTCTAGGATCTCTATTGGACCCCGCAGGGGGTCTCCTCCGAGAGGCCCATGGACCTCTTTCTGGTCCTACAAAGCAAAAAGTGGAAGTAAAGAAGAACCTTTTTATGAGCTCCGACCATGGAGTCTAAAGATGGTGTTACGGGTGGTCAGGTGAGCCCAGGGCGGTCTGCCCTATATAAACCGCCTGCTAATCGTTTGGGTAAGGAACAGATTTGCTGTGCCATGTAGTGGCTGTGGTTAGATGAAAAGACACACAAGTAAACTACGAGTTTAAGAGAAATGCAGCTCTTGATAGCATACGAGTTTTGCATCTCTCATTGTGCATCTTACGGATTCTTAATTGAGTGTGGCGTTACACTCTCAGCGTCTTGGTGAGGGATAGCATCAAACCTCTAACAAGAATGCTACAGCGATTGCAGGAACACTGTAACGTTGTTACGGACTATGTTAGTTTCAGTACAAAGGGAAAGAATATAATTGTGACAGACTGTTTGAGCTCTTCATATCAAGTCTATTAACCATTAATTATGTGTTTGTGTTTGTGTAATGACCTAAGGGAGATAACCTTGAGTTATAAAGTGGTGATGTCAGCCGGATGGGTTACCAATTACCTAGCAGAAGATAGTTTGTTGCGGTCAGCCGGATGAGGAGCTTTGCTCCTAGCAGAAGGTGTTGAAGAGTTGATCGACAGAATACTTCGATATTCTAGTGGTGGAAGTGTGGCAGGTTCCTAGCAGATGGCGGTGTGGAGCATAATTGCAGTTTGCATGAGTGTTGAGGAGGGAATAGTTGCTATCCATATGACTAATAATAGAATATATAAAAATACCAAGTAGAAAATAATAACAGTGAGGGGCCAAATCGGACGGAGTGCAAGCCTCTAGCTTGTACTTGTCATTTAATTTGGTACAACCACACAAGAGTAAAGCCCAATTTGAATATTTCGTGGCGTATTGTAAAATAAGATCCGGGCCTTAACAAAACCATAGTAGTATGTTCCAGTGGGGTGGAGCCCACCATCTGGTGAGGTCTGCACGACTATACTAGATGTAAAACACAAACGACTCATCTCTATCAGAATGGGCCACAAGTGTGGTTTGAATGTCAATTCATAGAAAACGGAGTTAGTACGTTTCACTTGCAAATATGTCATTGAGAACTTCAGATTGACGGTAATTTATAGTGTCGAACTGAAACTTTTGTCAGAGCGAAATATCAAAGCGTCATTTTGGATAGAAACTAAACTGGAGACGCAATACGAAGGAAAGGACAAACAAAGGATAAAAGCTGGTGACTACAACCTGCAATGGTATATTGGATAAACACGGTAGTAGTACGTCTGTAGCGACTAAAATTGCAATAAGGTTACGAGAAGATGGCATTTGGAGGCAATCGGAGTCGGGTCACGTATCTATACTGTTATAGTTTAGAAGATAAGCGTGCAATGGAGGAAGCGTGCAAAAAGGTACGAACCATATGGTACCGTTTATGGATTTTACATCATACCCGGATATAGTGATCCCTGTTAGAAAAGATTGGAAAACTTATTTGCTCTTCAGGGGCTGTTCATCTTCACTAGTGGATCAAAAATGGATATTGGGACAAGATCGAGTATCTGCAGTGAGGATCTCAATTGCAGCCAACACTTCTGATTGGATGACGATTACAGTGTTTTGCAGGCGGAGATATTCGCTATTATGAAATCCGTGGATAAATTATAGCAAGGAATTTGAATGAAATTGTCTACGGTAGGAAATGAGGCAGCTACACGAGCAAAATCTCTTAGTTCAGCCAAAACAACTCTCGTCTGCCGCTGTAATACCTCTTCCTCCGAAGCCACTGATGGAGGGTGTTCTCCGAGCACGACATTCACTCTATAGTTATTCACGAATTCGACGACTGCGTCCGAGTGAATGTCCGCTAAGCCTGCCCGAATTGCTCTTTGATCTAAAAGGCTCTCTCTTGTACCGTTGGACCTCGCGCTCTAGATCATGAAGGTCTTTCCTTACCCGCCTTGTGGGTGGGAGCCTATCTATAAGATGGTGGTTGGACCGGTAACATCCAAGCAGGTACCTTCGTCTCCACATGTAGGTGATCCACAGACGACATGAGGAGACACCCCGTCGCAGTTCTCAGGGCGGCATTTTGAAATGTCTGCAGGTTCTTCCACTGCGTCTCTCTTACATTCGGTGACCACACTGGAGCTGTGACCTATCGCTTTGTAAGAGGTCATGAAGGTTTTTTTGTCGGTTCCCCAAGTGCTGCCGGCTAGCGAATTGAGGGCTTTGTTTCTACTTCCGCGGCAGCCGATTCTATGTACCGGATTGACCCGAAGCAGCAATTCTTCGCCCAGGGGCTGCCACCTATTAACTATGTGCCGGACATAGCGACATTTTAAGGAAGGAGATAGCAGATGAACTGGCGCGGAAAGGCTTAGCACTGGGGCCAATCCAATCAGATGCATCATTGCTACGGCCAATGTGTTATATATACGGACACGTCTTCATCATCAGCATACGCGAGCAACATGTGACTTTTGTTAAAGATGGTACCATTCCTGTTTACTGCAGCCTTCCGCATGATCATATCCATTACAATGTTAAAGAGAACGCAGGACAGACTATCGGCTTGCCTTAAGCCTCGTTTGGTAGAAAATTTCTCTGTTCGATTTGTGTCTGTTTTCACTGAAGACTTCCTGTCAGTCAGTGTCATCCCCTTTGAAGTCGATAAACAGATGCTTGGTGTCGAGCTGCATTTCTTGGGTCTTCACCAGGATTTGTCGTAGTATGAATTGCTGGTCGGTCGTGGATCTACAGAGTCTAAAGCCACACTGATTAGGTCCAATCAGATTCGCTAAAATGGGCTTTAGTCTTACACATAACACACTAGACATGACCTTGTATGCAATGGGTAAAAGGCTGATCCCGCGATAATTGGTACACACACTTGGATTGCCTTTTTTAAGAACAGAACATAAAACACTTAGATTCCAACCATCGGGCATGCATTCCTTGAACCAAATCGTGTTTATGAGCAAGTTGGCATCTCATCACCGCCGGCTTTAAAAAGCTCTGCCGGTAGTCCATCGGCTCCCTCAGCTTTATTATTTTTAGACCGTGCAATTGCCATGTTGATCTCGTTTTGGCTCGACGGTGGACAGTCCACACCATCGTCGATGATTGGTGTGATTTCGTCACTTATGCTGCCTTCGGGAACGAGTTCCCTCCACATTTGCAGCACACTCTGAATTTCAGTGATCAGATTTCCGTCTCTGTTCTTACAGGTGGGGATCAGTGTTCAAATACCTTTGCTCTTCACCTTTTAGTTGTAATTTACAGTCTTCACCTCTATTCTTTTAATTGTCGATTTCCTCTCTTAGCTTCCATATATGCCCTTTCCGCCAGAAAAGGCGTTCCATCTCCCTCCTCAATCCTTTATATCGTTCCGTCACACCACGATTTACCATTGGCTGCATCTACTCATCTACTTCTTCATACATAAGCGACATTCCTTATCGTATCACGACTTGTCTGAGCGTGGTTTTTAATACCTCAGTACGTTCGTTGCGGCAGTGGTCATAGAACTCGAAATATGCTGCCACTGTGAGTCGGGAACATCAGAATTAGTTTGAAGTAATTGAGAGATTTGGTTGGAAAAGGTGTTATACCTTGGTGTTATGCATCTTTGTGATGTCTAGCTTCTTCTGCGTTGAATACGAGGGTTTTTAGCACGACATAATCGCGTATGCACCTTTGCAGCAACTAGGTGGTGATCCTAGTCAACGGTTGCACCTTGCATCAGAAAAAAATCTGGTTCCACTCACTACCATGTTTCTCGCTGACGCGAATCTAACTAGTCTGAATACGTTATCGGAGGTGTTGTTGTGTAGACTAAAGTCCAAGAACATCTTCCCTCCCTATTTTATCATTAAAATCTCCCAGTACAATTTTAATGTCATGGACAAGGCAGCGGTCATATATTTCCTCCAGGCGCTCATAGAATGCATCTTTAATGTCCTTGTCGGGCGGAATGTTAAAAGTTTCGCCTTATTTCGAATAGATCTGTCGAATTCTCTATCCGACTATGAATCCACATCCAAATTCGTGTCTTCTTGCATGACAGGCCAGACTCAAAAGGCTCTATCAGCAATCTATCAGCTCCCGTAGCTTTTTTGAATAGGCATTTCATCTCCTTCCTCTTCTCAATATAGTCCCGTTACCTCACGCGTTACCATTGGCTGCAGTTTTGCCTTGTATGCAGCATCCTTTTGATCAGACATTGTGTGAAATTTCTCGTAGTACCAAGGCTTTTCTGAGCATGGTTTTGCATAATCCAGTACAGTCATTGCGGCAGTGGCCATAGAACTTGCAATATGCTGCCACTGTGTTTCAGGAACATCAGAATTACTGGAGTTTGTTTGCAGTAATTGAAACTGTTGGATGGAGTAGGCATTGGCTATTTCAGTGGTATGCAGGTTTGTGATGTCTAGCTTCCTTTGCTTTCAATTCGAGGGTTTTTAGCACTGCTTAATCGACTGCGTACCTTGGCTGCAACTAGGTGGTGATTCGAGTGAATATTTGGAACGCACATCACACGTACGTCCATAACGTTTGAGACATGCCGTCCACCGATTATCACGTGATCAATTTGGTTTCTTGTCTTTCGATCGGAAATATCCAGGTTGCCTTCCCGATATCTTTCTGCGGGAACCCAGTTCCACTCAAAACCATGTCTTTTGCCGATGCGAACCTAACCAGTCTGAATAGTTATCACTTATCAGATGTGCTGTTGTATAGACTGAAGACCAAGATCGTCTTCCCTCCCTATCTTATCACTATAATATTCCCGAACAATTTTAATCACTGAAATCTCCCCGAACAACTGTAATGTCATGGGCAGGGCAACAGTCATATATTTCCTCAAGGCGTTCCCTGAATGCAACTTTAATATCCTCTTCGAGGCATTTGCACAGGTCAGCGTGATTTTAAAAGTTTCTGCTTGATTCGGATAGTGCCTATTCAATCACTTACAGGTTTAAACCGCGGACCAGCTGTCGAATTTTCTTTCCGTGTATGAATCCACATCCAAATTTGTCACAGTTCCTGTATCGTGTGCATCGCTGCCCCGTCCATCTCATAGCCTTCTATTTCCCGAGGGCACCCGGCAATTGCATAGAGGCACCACCTGTGTAGAGAGTTGGGATACTCCAGGTGCATAAAATAAAAATGATCCTGAGGGAAATATCAGTCTTATATTGGAAAGTAAATTATAGGGAAACACCTTTAAACATTACATTTAACTTGTCTCTGATAAAAATAGTGTTGGCATTGCAATTTATGGTAAAATAAAAGATCGCTGCTCAGCTAGAGCTAGCACCTGCAATTGAGATTAGCAAAGTAATTTCTCCTATCTCGAAACTGTAAACAAACTAGTAAAAACCATTACCCAACCAAACCAAAGCACCCCGTATTCTATCAACCGCCCCCAGTTTCTTTGCCTGCATAAATAATACATTTTCCCTAAAATCCCTGACTAACTTTGGCATACGTGTATTTGAGTGTGGCAAATATTCCAAAGTTGCAACATTGCGGTTATTTTTGTGTTGGTCAAAAAGTATGATGAACATACAGCATCTCGCAACCAACTCATGCGACCGCGTATAGGTACCACCAACCAAGAGCCATAGAGAAACTTTTCTCAAACACTTGTATGTCGTCCCTTGCTGCAGCCAAGTTGTTGCTATTGGTGTTGTTGTAGCCATCTCCTGTGTTGCATGTGTTGGCTGCTTTTGTTGTAGTTTTTTTTTGTACTTAGCTGGGAGGGGAGAAACATTTTTAAAACTTTTATTTATCCTCCAACCAATGATTTCAGTTTTCTCGCAGTAGTTATGCAAACTAAAAGCAGTTGCAGCAGTTTTATTCCTTTTAACGTTTGCGAGGAACATTAGAGGAGTCCCTTATCAAAATTAGAAATACGCTCCTTGTGCGGTCTACTATCCCATACATGCCCACACATAAATAGAACGTGTGCAGGAGTGTGTGAGTGTGTGTGTGTGTGTGTGGATTGAAAACTCAAGTGAAAAGTTGAATTGAGAAAAACTATTAAACATTTTCTATTAAAAACTTTTACATACACAACAAAATATATTTAAATATACAACAACAAAGTACTTGTTATTTTAACCGAGAACACAACAACGAAATGAAATGGTTGCAAGCAAAATGTTACAATAACATTGAAAGATACACGCTCCGTAGCAAACTTACACATAACGTATACCGATATCTGGATATACTCGTAAATATACACACACACACACACATACACATACACTATGTTATAACATTGTATATATAGTGCTTCTCACAAATGTGTTGTGATGCATTATGAGGACACACAGTGGTCGTTGGCATAGCAAGATGATGAAATTTTGGTTCAATATGGGTATAGCCCTGGATACATCCTTGGAAAATAGTAGAGGACGGCTGTTTTAGAAGTAAAAAAAAATGTATTTGTCAAAATAAGTGAAAAGTGGTTTTCATTCCGAATGCTGGCAAATGCTCTAGCGTCAAATCAAAAGACTTTCGACCGATCAGTCCACCGCGAACGAATTAAGGACCATGATTTTAGGATATGCACCTGGAATGTTAGAACACTGTATAGACCAGGTGCCTCTATCCAACTGGCGGAAGTCCTCGAAGAATACAAGGCTGACATAACCGCTTTACAGGAAATCCGGTGGACGGGACACGGGTGCTCGCGCATGTAGACGTGCGACATCTACTATAGTGGCCATGCGGACAAGCACGAGTTTGGTTGTGGATTTATGGTTGGCAAGAGACTGCGACACCTAGTCTCAAGGTTCAACCCGGTGTGTGAACGTATAGCCACCATAAGAGTCAAAACTAAGTTTTTCCACATAACACTTATATGTGCCCATGCTCCGACAGAAGAGAAAAGCGATGAGGGCAAAGACGAGTTCTACGAGAGCCTAAAAAATGTATATGACCGTAGCCCCAGCCATGTCATTAAAATTGTACTAGGCGATTTTAATGTTAAAATAGGCAGGGAGACCGCATTTGAGCCTACTATCGGAAAATTCAGTCTGCACACCGAAACGTCGAACAATGGCATCAGACTGATTGATTTATCTGCGGCAAGAAATATGGTAGTTACCAGCACTAGATTTGACCATAAAAATATTCATAAGGCAACATGGTTATCTCCAGATCAATTGACGAGGGATCAGATTGATCATGTGGTAGTCGATGGACGGCACGCATCGAGTGTTCTGGACGTACGAGTGATTAGGGGTGCGAACATTGACTCCGATCACTTCCTTACCGCAGTTAAGGTACGCACAAGGCTAAGAATGGCGAAAAACGTACGTAACCAGGCACAACGAAAGCTGGACATCGGTAAACTGCGGACCACAGAGGTAGCAAACGCTTACTTCAACCACCTAACTCAACTGATGCGGAATGCTCCAACCCCTGACAATATAACCTCGCAGTGGCAAAATATAGCCGACTCCTTAGAACGGGCTGCGAGAAGCGTATTTGGGTACTCAAAGCCGTCTCAAGAAGATGCCTGGTACGATGATGAATGTCGCACTGCCACGAGAGAGCTGCCAATGGCAACGCGAGCTGTTCGTGAACGGCATAGGGAGAAGAGACGACAGGCAACTCGTCTTTTTAGAAGAAAAAAGAAGGAGCTGAAGAAGAGGCAGAATGAGTGCACTGAGTTGCTCCGAAGTAGAGGGGAAGCCCGAAAATTCTACAAGAGAGTGAAAGCGAGAATGCGTGGAACAGGGTTGCCCTCCTGCAAGGACAGCGATGGTCAGCTAGTGACGGACCCGGATAACGTTCTGAAGATATGGAGAGAACACTTTAGAAATTTACTGGATACTGACACCACTCCAGAAGACCCCGCTCCAATCCATGACGATGGAATTAACTGTCCACCTCCGAGCCAGAGCGAGATACGTATGGCCATCTCCCGCCTTAAAAACAACAAAGCTGCTGGAGCCGATGGTCTCCCTGCTGAATTGTTTAAGGCTGGCGGGGAGGAGCTGATTAGGAGCATGCATCAGCTCATGGAGAACATCTGGCAAGAGGAGAGCATGCCCGGGGATTGGAGTCTCAGTCTGTTATGTCCCATATACAAGAAAGGAGATCGTAGTGAATGTAAGAACTACCGTGGAATAAGCCTATTACCAATTGCGTACAAGGTCCTTTCAAGTATATTGT